>JAJHSJ010000009.1:3035336-3235336 GCA_021015155.1 Magnolia officinalis
AATATTGCTAGTAGGGATTCTTGTATATTTTCATGGAGTAATACATATAAGTTGGGCCTCAAAATCCTTGGTCTGGATTACTTAATAATTGGGCCCACTTGTCATAATTGAAAAGGCGTGTGTACTACACAATAATACAGGCAACGCCTTCCGGAAACGTTTGGATCACGGAAGGCCACGTACACGGCAACGGCGACGAGGTTAACACAGTCCAACCTCTTGCACGTGGAGGAGATCTAAATCGTTCATCAGGTGGGCCCTGCTATGGATAGTTCACAGATTAATAATCGCAGTCAACTGAAAATCAGAGCCAAAATACCAAAAGGAAAAGGCAAAGGCAAACGGATTGGCTACTCCCCTGCCACCAGCCAAAGGCTGATGGTCGGTGCTCTGTGGGCCCCACAATGATGTATGTGTTTCATCCATTCCGTCCATCTATTTGCATAAATCATTTTATGGTATGAGACCAAAAATAAGATATATCCCAATCTCAATTGGACCACGTTACAGGAAACAGTGTTGAATGAACTTCGACCATTAAAAACTTTTTGGGGGCCATAAAAGTTTTGGATCAAGCTGATATTTGTTTTTTTCCGTTAATCTAGGTCTGTATGACCTAATCAACATATTGGATGTCAAATAAACAGTACAGTGGGCCTTAGGAGGATTTTAATGGTGGATATCCAATCTCTATTGTTTTCCTATGGTGTGATCCACCTGAGATTTATATACCCCTCATTTTTGGTATAAAGCCCTAAAACTATCTTTAAAAAAGGATGAACGTAATGGATGAAACACATACATCATGGTGGGGCCCATAGAGCACCGACCATCAGCCACAAGGCTAGTGGCAGGGGAGGTAGACTTCCAAAAGAAGCACGTCGTTTTCTATACTTTATTATTATTATTTTTTTCAATGCCAAATGGCGTACATGGGTTCTATCATTTGGTGGCTATAGAAATCCTACCAAAAATCTAAATTAAAAGTATTCTCTAACTTAAGCTACGGTAGGAAAAAAAAGAAGAAGAAGTATTCATATGGCTCTGCACTCATAATAATATCGTATGAGTTGGATAGAGTGCATTCTAAGAAGGTTTCATAAATAGCCAATGGACTAGATCTGCATATCAAAGGGTTAATTAATTCCATTTTTGTAAGAATTATATAAAGTGGCCCTTATTGGTCAATGATTTGGATAGTCCTAATGGTTGAAGAGTGAGATCAGGCATACTAGTAAACCCTAATAAATTGTGATACATCTAAAATTGTGTAAGTGGTGGTGCATTACAGCATGGATTATCAAATTTGTGTAGTCATAGGGAGAGGAGTTTTGATGGATTTCCAACTCTCAGCCCTCTAAAATTATATAATCTTACAATTTTAACCCTATAAATAGGGTTATCTGAGAACTCAAACACCGCCATTCCAATTAAATCACCTTCAACTGGCTCAAAAGGTTTTAAAAATCTGGACAAGCCAATTAGAAAGGATCATTAGGATTAGTCACAACTTGTTCGAATCATATCTCAACCAATTTTTTTATTTCATACGCACTCACATACCCCACACATGCCCCACGCACTGACACTACAATGAGTGCTTGAACCTGTGACCTTATGTTGAAACTCTTGTGAATCTACCACTAGACATAGGGTCGCAAGCGGTATGTATATGGGAAATGGTACCATGAGGTGATCTCATGGTAGCTTCCCATGAGGTCGAGCTCCGTGGGTCCCATTGTGATGTGTGACGAGCATCCACACCGTGCATTCAGTAGGTCCCATCTAGGTTATGGGATGTATCAAAAATCAGCCTTACCCGTAATTCAGGTGGGCCATAACATCTGAAATCATGGGAAATCGTGAAGAAAACATATAAAAGCACTAGATGGGGCCCACCTTAGCTTTGGAATGGCTTGAAATTTGGTGTGACCCCTCATCCAAGTGGAACACACGCAATGGATGAGTTGAATGTCTAAACCACATCTCGCTGGCCCTGTAAACAAACAGGAAGGCCTTAATGGGGCCCATCCACTCTCAACTGTTGTATGTGGTGTGGTCCAACTCAAATTATGGGTTGACTTGATTTTTAAGCCCATGGCCTACCATGCAACGGTGCATCTGACTGATGGGATAGATGTTCGACGCTCGTCATGGTGGTGTTCACACAACTCAACCTCATGGGAAGTTCCCATGAGGTTGCCCTCACGGTGCATTTCCTTACCATGAGGTTGATCTCTATGAACCCCACCTTGATGTGTGACAGACATCCATCCCATCAATTAGATGCACCCTTCCATGTTGAGCCATGAGATTAAAAATGGCTAATCCATACATTAGATGGGCCACACCATAGATAACAATTGAGAGTGGTTACCCTCCCATTAAAACATTCATAATCATTTATTGGGGCCACCTAGATGTGGTTCACAAATCCAGCCCATTCATTGTGTGTGTCCCACTTTGATGAGAGGTCGAACCGAGTTTCAGCCGCATCCAAAACTCAGTTGCCCCACCAAGTGATTTTATATGTTTTAGATATGTCTTCATATAGTTTTAGATGGTCCCACTTGAGTTCCATATAGGGCTGATTTTTGGGATATCTCATAACCTAAAGGAGACCCATCAAATGCACAGTGTTGATGTTCGACACACATCACAATGAAGCCCATTTCCCACACACACACACCAAGTGGGCCTCACAAATAGCCCTGCACCATCACAAGTTGCAATCATATCAGTACCGTTAGGGGCGGCAATGGACCATTAAATACATTAGCGAGTGGTTGCCATTGAACGGGCATATATTGTTTAAAAGCCATTTTAAAAGTGGCTTATGTTCTATTTTCAAAGTCATTCATATGATGGGCCTCGTCGTGGTTTGATACTCTCACTCCCTTCCTCAGGAGGGCTGACCCAAGAGTCCACCCCTATTTAAGGGCTAGGGTTAAGAGCATTAGAACTCAGCCAGAGCGATTATTGGTATTAGTTGGGATTGGAATTGCAATTGGTGGATAGAGTTGGGCATTGAGTCAAGTAATACCGAGTTATGGTTAACCTGACTTTACATGATTTTGAAATAAACCTAACCCGAACTCAACCGGACTCGGTATCGAGTCCAGCATGCTTGACCCGATATGAGTCTGGATCTGGCCTTGACTAACCCAGACCAAGTCCGACCTGGTCACACGTATCGAGTTAGGTTGAGTCAACACCAAGTCGTGTCTAGTGCGGCAGGTATCCACGGGCTGAAATCACTTGCGGGAATTGTAGTCTCTTTATCAGCTACACAACATCTCATATTTGAAACGTCAAACCTAGGGTTTTTTATTTTTTAAATATGTATGAGTCAAGTTTCGGATCAAGCCAAGCCAGTAGGGTTTCAGATCAAGTCGAGTTAGTACCAAGTCAGGTCGACAGTTTAGTTACTGGTGACTCGAACTTGACTTGGTTTGAATTGGGATTGGATGAAGTCTATTCAGTTCGGATTGACTCACCTACTCGGTTACTGGTGGACTTTTACTCGGTCCGGTTGAATATATAACTGATTGGGGGATATGAACCGCTCATCGGGTCACATGGGCTTATCGGTCCAACCAGCCAACCATTCAAATAAGACAGCTTGGTACCGTACCATCTTTGGAATAGGCCCGAGCCCAGCCCAAAACTTAAGGTCCACAGCCCAAGCCCATCTTAATCCTGAGCCTGAAACTTTAGCTGGGCTCAACTCAAATGTTCCAAATCTATCTGTTAATCAAGTGGGCCACACATGCACAAGGAAATAGACACTTAGGGGAATAAAATCAACGGTCAATATTCAAGATGCATGGATTGGCTAATAAAGGAAGAATGGCATACATGTGGGATATAATAGATGTAGACCGGCCCATTTATACCCGGCCCACGAGCCTAGATAATGGGCCTATGGTGGGCTCGTTGTCTGCCAGCCTTGCATAAAGATGCTCATCAAATGAGAAATGCAAAGGGCACCGGCCCCACTTGTGGAAATAAGGCATGTAAGTGATATCAGATCCGTTCATCAGGCAATCCGCATCATTGTCAACCTGATAAACGGCCTCGATGATGCACAAGTGCGTTGTTTCCACCCAAATATTATGAGCATGATGGTTGGATGGCTCCTAAACTGTTCCTCGGATAATGGAGGAAAGAATCATAAGGTCCAAATGTATAACTCATGAAAGTGTATGACTCTATACATTTGGGGACCATGGATCCAAACCATTGATATGGTGGGCCCATCGGGCTAGTGCGTTGGGATCCGAACCGTTGATATTACAGCCTGTGGAGTGTCCACGATCTCCTACAAATCAGATGCCAAGCTGGCCACAGAAACGGATTGGAGTCTGGTCTGGGTTTTAAAAACATGGATCCCACCCTTGATTCGGTGGTCCACGGACAGATGATTAAGAGGAAAAAAAGAGCAAAGGACCACGTTCAACAGAAAAAGGACCTATCTAAAGGTTAGGATGTTTTAATCTAGCGGCTATCCTTCATACACTGCTGGGCCCATCACATCAACGGTTTTGAATCTTCCAATCACCATATCATGTACCATATGTATAGAATCCTGTGAGGCAGCAAATCATATGCATGCATAGATTACCGTCAATCAAGGCCCATTTATTGTGGGCTCAAATTCAGGCCCAGATGACTTAGTGGGCCCACAAAATAGGCAGAGCCCAGTTGGAAACAAACGATATAGTGGACCTACTGGATTTCTAACAACACTTCTTGTTGGAACCCCTGCAACAGGAAGATCTGTGAGGTCCACCCTAATATCTTTGTGACATCCAGTCCTTCCATTAGTTTCACCAGCTCAAGTTAGGATGTGACCCCAAAAATCAGCCAGATCCAAAACTGAAGTGGACCACACCACACGAAACAGCGAAGAGGAGGACGCAAACCATTGAGACTTTCGTAAGCCCATCATGATGTTTATATCCCACCCTTTGAAGTTCTCGATAAGGTGGATATTTATTTTTTTCCTTCATTCTGGTGGGACTCACTTTATAAACAGGTTGGATGGTGTAGATACATCATGGTGGGCCGAGAGAAGTCTTTGATGGTGGTTGTCCCATCTTCACTCTTTGGCATGTGGTTGTCTGAGTTTAGGATCTATCTCATATTTGGGCTCACTCCCTAAAATGAGTTGATGAAACTAATGGACGGAGTGGATTATCACAAAGATATCAAGGTGTGTCCCACAGAGCTTCTTGTTGCATGGAATCTGTACGACCAGTGTTGTAGAAAATTGGGTCCAAGCTAACCCAGGAATGGACGATTATCATCAGCCTACTTACTTTCTAGGGTTGAGATTCATCCTAGGCCCAGCCCATCATGACCCAGCATGAAAAGCCCAATGACCATCACAGCCCATCGATGCTCACAGAACTTCTGTATCCATAAGCATTGCAGTATCAGACGGTCAAGGGATGCACTTGAGGGTCCATGAGCGTGGCCGTTGCTTCAGATGATCCTAACTGTCCATCTGATGGGACTGACCATCGGTTAGCTACTCTATGAAAAATCATACTAAAAGGGCAAATCTAACTCCTAACCACCTCATTTTCCACATTGAGCGTGGACCATTGATCATTTTTGTTTTAAACGGTCCAATAAAGGCCATCAAATCTGGCTGGTACTATTCTCCGAACAATGAAGAATTCACATGGATACCCATCCAGAACATGGCCCACAATATGGACGGCCCAGATCATCCATCCGTGCAGTCATGTTGCCCACATTTGGATTGTCCAAGAAAATGGACCTCATCTGTGGGAAAAATCAAAGGTGGTGTCCAAATTGTGGACATGGGTATTGTTGTTGTTATTATTATTATTATTATATTATTATTATTATTATTATTATTATTATTCAAAGAACATGAATTGAGACCGTTGATTTTGCCTTGTAAATATATAATTTCTGTGTGTTTGAGCACTAAAAAAAATAAGACGCATACACCACCGAGTTCTGAGGTACACCATAGGGCCAGTGAATCACGACCATCCATCTATCCATTTGCTACCTAAGGATGGTTGAAGACGTTGATCAAAGAATCGTAGCCATCCATCTGGTATAATTTTTTTTCTGATTCGAATGTAGACGGTTGAGCCATTTTACGTCTAGTGTCCGCTGCAAGGCCAAAAAATCGAACAGCCAAGATTGTGACATTGTGGGGTATCCACGGCTGATTGGGATCGCTAGATGGACGGTCCAGATTCCCTAGAGGACATTTTCTCCACCCTCTGATCATAACTTCCAAACTCTTCCTGCATTTCCTCGCCTCAAAACTATTTCATCTTGAGATCATAGCTTTGAATCGATCTTGTATCGGAAGCCTCTTATTTATTGTTCATGGAGGCCTTAGAAATTTGAACGGCTCTGATATTGATACTTGAATTATATAATATCCAATATCTGAAAAAAAATAATATATAATTAAGTTAGCATTTCTTTTCATAATTTTTTTATATTGTAAAAATATGTCTAAGACTGTTTAGATCAGATCCTTCCATCAAGTGGGTTACACTGTTTAGATCTTCTGGCCTAAAAATCAGGCCATTTCACACTTTAGGTGGGCCACATCATACAGAACAAATGGATGGCTAGAAATAATCATTTAACTGTCAGTTCACTTTGTATACCATGGCTCACCTGAGGATCCAAACAAGCCTGAATTTTGAGCCAAATCATATATTTCCATTAGGTGGGCCACACCATCTAGAGCAATCAATGGGCCGGGCCGGGCCAACAAAATCAAAATTTGAATAAGCCCACATCATCAGGCCTGGCCCATTGACAGCCCTAACGCTATGTAGATCTTCGGCCTATAAATCAACCCATTTTACACCAAAGGTTGGCCACGTCACAGAAAACAAATGGACGGCTGGAAAGAATTGTTTTGATAATCAGTTTGAATATTATGGCCCACCTGAGGAACCTGAATTTTGAGGCAGAAGATATAAAACATTATTTCCAACCAGATGGATGGAAAGCTCATATATTAATCATCACGTTTGCACGTGTGCTTGGTAGGGATTCACACGTGTTTGGAATTAGAGCATGTGAAATGTGTAAACTTACCCGAGCTAGTGAAAATGGAGAGAGATCACATCTCTAGAACTATGACTGCATTAAGAAGAAGAAAAGATCTCATCAGTACACACATTTTAGAGTCATATCTTCACACGTGTGCACGTGTGCGTGTATGATGTTTAAAATTGCATGCATGCATCATGCACACGTGTTTGCATGAATTTTGTATTCATACGTGTGTTGCATGACTCATGCAATTGCATGGTGCAAAATAAATGCTGCCGTACATTCGGAATCCGTCTTGACCCATTTGCATCCATCGCTTTCTTTCTCATCCGTTGGATTCTCTGCGTCCTTCATCTTGGCCGTACGTTTGTGCACTAAGTATTTCTTAGCCGTTGATGTTGCACCGGTGTTTTGCGGGTATATCTTCTTGTGAAGTAATTTCCTCAAAAGCTGTAGATGAAGATGAATTAGATAAAGGTAAATAATGGTTGGACCGTTGCATGCATCATACATCCGATGTACAGAAACCTTAATGGGATTCGTGCCAACATGGCATGTGTATGTGTCAGGTGGGCCCACCATGATCATGCCCTGTCCCAAAAATCAGGCTGGTTCACTCATCAGGTGGATCATGTTTGTATGATGAATATAGACCGTTGATCATTTTTCTCATACTAATGTGGCCCAATCTGATGAATGGATGGTGAGTCACGTTATTTTTTTGCACCAGGGCATGATCATAGGTTGCCCCACCTGATGAATGGCTTGGATCTAGCACATCCATGCTACATTGGCATGTTCTTTGCCAATCACCTCCTCACAAGAGCATGGAAAGGTACTATGAGATTGACCCCACGGGAGATTGGTATGAGATCGAGATCTGTGGGCCCCACCGTGAGCTATCTCGGACATCCATACCGTGCATCAGATGCACCCTTCAATGATGGGCCATAGGCATAAAAATCAGGCCAATCATGACTTAGGTAGGTTACACCACAGGCAATAGTTGAGATTAGATACAGCCCATTGAAACCTTCATGGTCGTTTATAGGGCCTGCTGAGATGTGGCTCAGAAATCCAGCCCATTCATTGTGCGTGTCCCACTTGAACAAGGGCTCATACTAAGTTTTAACTGTATCAAAAATCTCAAGTGGGCACCACCAAGTGGTTTTAGATGTCTTAGGCACAGTTTAACATGGTTTCAGATGGTATGGTGCACTTGAGTTTCAGACGAGTTTGATTTTTTAGACATCCCAGGGTTGAAACTCCTGAGAGTACCACCCGGGCAAGAGTAAGGACCCAGACATCCCATAACCTAGAGGACCCTATAAATGTGTGGTGTGAATGTTTGACATACATCACAATGGGGCCCACAGAGCTCATGGAAATTTTGCATGAGGTCGACCTGATAGTACCCTTTTCCTTTCTCTCGAATGTATGTACATACGTGTACATGCAAGTGTGCATGTATCCTTAAATGTGCGTGTGTGTATGTGTGTGGAGGCATGCTCACCTGCGCATGTACGGACCTTTGCACACGTATCATGGACGTCTAATTGAAATGGTTTATATGATGCTGCATCCTATGAAACCTGAAGGGGATAATTTTCACCCTGATCTGAAACTCTAGTGGGCCATAGAAAAGAGCGATGCAAATTAAGGGAGGAAACTGTTTTCTTTTTTTTTTTTTTCCATAGCTTACCAAGTTTTGGATCAAACTAAAAGCTGGGAATAGGGGGTTTCATGGGGTGATGCATCACGTGGACCGTTCGAATTTTGGACTCACATCACTATCACTGTGAGTTCTCAAAAAGTTCGCACAAGTTTAGTGCGAACTGGTGCATAGTTGAGCATTTGAATATGTATGTATATGTATATGTATACCATTTCCATTCTGGACTCTGGAATTGAATCTCTTAAGCTTGGAGTTGGACTGAAACCGCTGCGACAAACAAACATCTTCTTAAGTAG
The DNA here is from genome assembly GCA_021015155.1 of Magnolia officinalis. NCBI lineage: Eukaryota > Viridiplantae > Streptophyta > Magnoliopsida > Magnoliales > Magnoliaceae > Magnolia > Magnolia officinalis. The sequence goes on from JAJHSJ010000009.1 coordinate 3,044,373, forward strand.
AAAAGAAATCGATTTTTGCCGAATTGCTTTCTTATCATCCATGCATACTTCTTTGTCTTTGCTCGAAATGACACTGGTATTTCTTGAGAGATCCTCGGTATCCTCATCATCCAAATCATTGCAAAATCTTTGGCGGATTGTCCGTTTGATCTCCAAGCTTGATGGGCAATTTAGGAACTTATCTAATGGAAGATTAGCCGTTTCTCTTTCTCCCAATTCAGGGGAATTAGGAACTGGCTTAAGTGCTAATAGCTTTATTAGTTCTTTTTGCAATTTGCCCACTTCCTCCTTGGTAAAATCTGATAAATCTTGTGATGAATTTGAATTCTCCGAAGAACCATTTCTCTCTGAATCCTCCTGTAATTGGTTATTTCCAAAAGTACCGATCGCCAACAATCCGTGTGGCCAATCACTGAATTCTTCTTTGATAGGTTCTTGCATGGGATGGCCTGCAAGGGCACAAATCAAATAATAAAGAGCAAATTTAGAAACACGAATATTTATTTTCTTAGAAACGTATCAGTGTTGAAACAAAATATTTCAACACTTTGATCATTCTAAGATTTAGGGACCATCTATAGTCAAAGGAAAAGGAGTTAAATGATTGAAGGGTTGGAATATTCTATAGTCCAAAAGTTCTTAATTTTTGGATGTCCACATCTAATGTGAGGCCCATTGTATAACTGTTTTGTATCATTAAAAGATGGCCCAAATCCAAAAGTTGAAGTCCCAATATATGAAATAAATTTATGCAATTGTTGTGCACGTCCAGAGAAGAACTATAGAGATGAGAGAGAGGGGGGATACATGCACACACATGCATGAAGAAAAGTACTAAGTAAAACACTAAGAGAGCAAAAAAAATTACCATATAAGACATTGTATAAATATTTTGTATCATTGAAAGATGACCCAAATCCAAAAGTTGAAGTCCCAATGTATGAAATAAATCTATACAATCGTTGTAGACTCCTAGAGAAGAACTAAAAAGATGAGAGAGAGAGACACGCGCGTGAAAAAAGTGATAAGTAAAACACCACGAGAGTAAAAAAAAAGAAAGTACTATATATGTAAGACATTGTATAAATGTTTTGTATCACTGTAAGATGACCTAAATCCAAAAGTTTGAAATTCGAATGTATGAAATAAATTTATACAATTGTTGTGCACGTCCAGAGAAGAACTAAAGAGATTGGAGAGAGAGAGAGAGAGGGATACATGCATAAAAAAGTGTTAGGTAAAACACTAAGAGAGCAAAAACGGCACTATGTAAGACATTGTATAAATGTTTTGTATCATTGAAAGATGACCCAAATCCAAAAAGTGCTATGTAAGACATTTTATAAATGTTTTTTATTATTGAAAAATGACCCCGATCCAAAAGTTGAAATCCCAATGTATGAAATCTATACAATTGCTGCACATGTCTAGAGAGGAACCAAAGAGATGGGGTAGAGAGAGAGAGGATGCATGCACTGAAAAAAAGTGCCAAGTAAAACAATGAGAGAGCAAAAAAATAGTGCTATGTAAGACATTGTATAAATGTTTTGTATCATTGAAAAATGACCCAGATCCAAAAGTTGAAATCCCAATGTACGAAATAAATCTATAAAATTACTAAGCATGAGAGAGAGAGAGGGATACATGCACATACACAAAAAGTACTGTGTAAAATACTGAGAAAGGGTGGATGCAAGATAAGAGAGAGAATGAGAGATTCCAAAGACAAGTTGCAAATTACATGGACACAAGGGGGTAAAATCTAAAGCCCTTAACAGGCTTTTTGTGTGTAGAATATGGTAGACCCATTTGTCGCGGAACTTTTTAAATATAGCTTCTTTTTACCATTAAACCAAAATTATTGGTAAAAGCTAGGATATTTTATTTGAAAAAGCCGACAATTATTTTCATAAAGTAAGTGTATTTGTCATCATAATCATAATTATTATTGGCGTATTTATTGTCGGCCGCTCTACCTAATGTATCACCACAACCAATTCAGAACCATTTATCTAGTAGTTCCCACCAAAAAAAAAAATGACAATTATTTTGGTAAAGTAAGCATGTTTTTCTCAATAATCATCATTATTATTAATGGATTTATCGTCGGCCAATCTAATTATATACCACCACAGTCAGTTCAGAACCATTCATATAGTAGTTCCCACCATGGTTTGCCTACAAGGCAAAAATTCGGATAATTAGAGATCCTCATTGTACATACATGTCTTGAAATGTCGACATGGCTACTTCTACATTGAGGGCCTCTTATTGGTGAGAATTTTTTGCCATGTGGCCCGTCTAGCTATAGTGGGACCTTCTAGAGAACGGCCTGGATCACCACATACATGGTGGGGTGGGCCTCCTCAATATAATTTTAGTTTAACTTCAAGGAGGACACTAGAATTTTTTTTAAATAAAAAAGAAAAGAAAAACAAAATTGTGGTGACTCTTCAAACATAACTGTGGAATAGTTATATCATATATGGCAATTCAGGCTGTCCAAATCATTGAACCAACTATGGATGAAGCATAATGGAAAAAATAAAATGAGGAGATGATATTAATTATTTTTTCTTTTTCTTTTTTTGAATTTGGACAGCTCACTATCTTACTTTCAACTAATCATTTGAAACCATTAATTGGATTGTTAGGATTGTTAATTGGTCAGTGTGACTTTAGAGATATGCTCCACATAATGGGACTCCACAAATTGGAGGATGAATCACCACCATTTTTAAATAGTGCAAAGCTACTGAGAGAGAGAGAGAGAGAGAGAGAGAGAGAGAGAGAGAGAGAGAGAGAGAGAGAGAGAGAGAGAGAGAGAGAGAGAGAGATGTGGATTGGTAAAAGCTAATAATCTTTAGCCAATTCCTAAAGAATTACCCATAAACCAAGACAGCATTTTTCATCAAAGATGTTTAAAGCCAATTCTCTTTTTTAAGGGAATCAACAAAACCCATGGGGAAAAAACCAAGTACACTCATAAATGGCCTAGCTCATTAAAACACATCATTATCTTATCTTATATTTTCTTTTCTTTTCTTTTCTTTTTTCCCCACAAAAACATCTCAAAATCCAAAAAAAAAAAAAAATACCAACATAAAACTCCTCTTCGATCCACATCTTGAAAGCAATTAGACTTCAAAAACTTGCACTAAGAAAGAGGAAAGAAAAAAAAAAAAAACCATAACCCAAACCACCCATCTCTTTCACTAAAACCAATCAAATCAAAATCCCTTAAAGGTTACCAACAAAACCCAAAACCCAACCAAAAAAAGGGACACTACTTACGATTGCTCGATCCGACCGTCCATTTCTTGTCCCCATGCCTTCCATTGAGCTTATTTTGCATCCAATTCAAGATCTACAACCAAAAAAAGAAATCATCCAAGAACTGTCATCACCAAACCCAAACAACATTCAATCCAATTAAAATCTACCACGATTGAAACAAAAACCTGCAATGCGAAAAATAACCATTCTTCCAAGTTGTCATACCCTCATATCACTAAGCTTTGAAGGACACTTTGAACACTTGAAAAGATTGAATAATGTTAGAAAATGAGTGGAATTCAGTTCAACCCAATGAGAAGATTGGATGGTTTAAATAGATGTATGGGTGTTGAAGAATTCCATGGCCAGGCAAGTACTTCCAATGGTTCAAGTTCCCAAACACTGCCTTTTGCCGCTCAAGCTTCTGTGCCTTTTTATGAGATTGAGAGGTGCAATTGCTACTCGTGAGAGTAGCCATCCAAATCCTACTCTCCCCACTCATTCACATGCGTGTGAAATCAAAAGGGCTGGTTATCTTGCCATCCCCACACCTATGTCACGTGGCCCCATGTGTGGACTATACTGTTGTTATGAACATCATACTCTTACATTGGCTGTCTACCACATCATGACTGGGCCCATTGTAGCTTGTTTGGATGGGAAGAAACCAAAATACAGAAATGAAAAAGTACTCCTACAAAATTCCTTGTGAAAATCTAATAATATCTGTCCTTTGTAACCATAGAAATCTTTTCAAAAATTAATTTTACTACATTTTGGAAAATTTAGAAAAAGTAGATTAATTTCCTTCTGTTTTATTTTCATAGATGGAAAAACCTACCACAAGCTTGGTTTGAATATGGTGAAACAAAGACTTGAAATAAAAAAAAGTGAACAGCCCACATGAATGGGGATGAAAGAGATTTCATTTATCTCTGTTTGTTTTTCACCATCGATTATTTTAAGACGAAAAATGTTAAGAGGTAAACGGTCAAACAATAAGTGTTGTCTCTTTTAACTATAGAAATCTGCATTTAACATTTATTTGATGAACGTCTTGGATCACACCCCGTGAGGCACTTGGGCATGTCAGGTGTATGGAGTGGACACCCATTTAGGTAAATTTACGTCGTGGAACTATAGAAGTCTCATGCTTTGCACTAATATTTATTGGCGTGTGTCATTATTCATCTTCGATCCCTTGGTATAATGGCCCCACATGCTTTCACAATTAAAATTTTTTTTTTTTCTATAAAATTTTGTTTTGCCAAACAATACATTGGGAAAGAACACCAGTGACCCCAACACTCGAGCCCTACTATGATGTATCTGTTTTATCTGTACTGTTTATTTATTTTTCCAAATCATTTTAGAACATAAGCTCAAAAATAAGGTAAACCCAAATCTCAAGTGCACCACATGACATGAAAACAATGTTAACTGAATGTCCACCATTAAAAGCTTTGCCCATTATAATGTTTATTTTCCATCTAACCCGTTGATAAGGTCACACAAATCTACAAAAAGGTTAAGTGATCTATTTTTATTTTTTATTTTGTTAGCTTGTTATTACACCCCATTATGGGTTCACACGTCACTGTTAGCCACCTCCACTAGGGAATTGATACCAAGACCTGAGTGTTGTTGAAATGGGTATCTTTCACTCGGTCTACCACTTATGCTATGGATCAAGGTGTAAATAAGATGAACTTTGGATAAAACAAATACACCACGATGAGCCCAGGAAGCTTTCACACTAGCAAAGGTCTCTAGCCAAATTGCATCCATTTGGAAACATGCTCAAATTTTCTCAAAAAATCGTGTTAAAAAATAAATAGGGAAAATAAGATTTTCTTTTCTATAATTTATTAGAAATTATTTTAAAAAATATATACTTTTCTTTCTATTTAAAAAATATTTTCTTTTCTATGCTTTCCAAGGTCCCTAAAAGACTTTTACAGTAAAAACCATCACATCATGGAAATTCGTTTTATTTTCTTTTATGCTTGCAAAAGAACAACAAGATTCCGAGGCCATGAATAGAGCTGGGCATCGGTCCGGATCGGATCGGATTGGGTCCAACTCGACCCGATCCGAAAACTCAATGACTTGACCCGAACTCGATCCGATCCGGGGCCGAGTCCGAGTCACCTGACTCGGATAGATCCAATACATGGTTGGCCTGACCCGAACCGAGTCCGACTCGGTCAGGGGAACCGAGTCGGATCGGGTTCGGTAGGATTCGGATCGTAAGAATTTAATCAAACTGTTTCATGTGGTGTGGTCCACTTCAGCCTTTAATATACCGTCTTTTTGTGCTCAAGGCTTAAAATGATATGTCAAAATGGATGAACAGCTTAGATAAAACATATACATCAAGGTGGGCCCCACATAGCTCTGAAAAAACTCTCTGTTACCGTATCCATGTTTTTACTGAACATGCGTTTACATGCACTGCACGAAAGCGCATGGAGTGATGACTTGCTGTAACAACGTTAGCAAGTTCTATGGGTCTGATCATGGGGTATGTGTTATATCCAAACCGTCCATCCATTTGGCGAGCTCGTCATAAGGCTTGAGACGAAAAATAAGACAAATCTAACTATCAAGTGGACCACAAGAAATGTTTAACGGTGAAAATCATTCGCTGCTGCTATTTGTGGTGTGGTCCAGATGATCTTTGGATATTATTCATTTTTTCGATAATACTTTACAATGATCTCTAAAAATATATGAACGGTGTAGACATAATAAATACATCACTGTGGGCCCATATAACTTTGATCTCCTTTGAACTGTTCGTACAATTCGGAGCTCGAGGAGCGTCAGTCTCGTCTTCGCACGCCACGTACCTAGCCATAGAGCTGGGCAAAATAGACCCGATCCGGTGGATCCGACCCGATCAGACCCGATCCGATCCGATCAGAACCGAACCGACGGTCTGGATCGGTGCGGATCGGGTAGCCCCATCCAGATCCGAAATCTTTTCGGGTCGAGTTCAATTGGCCCTGATCCGACCCGACCCGACCTGAAAACCCGATCCGATCCTACCCGATCCAGAGTAGTTCTTATTGATCCTTCAACTTTTTCATGTGGTATGGTCCGCTCGAGCTTTGGATATGCATCAATTTTGGGTTCAACCATTAAAATGATTTGCAAAAACGAATGGACGGCGTGGATAAATCACATGCATTCAAGGTGGGCCCTAACAGAGTTTATTGTGTACATAACAAATGAATTTGCTGGTTTACCGCACACAGCTATATAGATGGCCGTATTCGCTAGCCATAGGTACGTGTCGGGCCAAGACGAGCACTGACACTCCTCGAGCTCCGAGTTGTACGAACGGTTCAAAAGATATCAAAGTTACATGGGCCCACAGTGATGTATTTATTATATCTACACCATTCATATATTTTTAGAGACCATTATAGAGCATTGTCCAAAAAATGAATAATATCCAAAGATCATGTGGACCACACCACAAATAGCAGCAGAGAATGATTTTCACCGTTACACAATTTGTGTGGTCCGCATGATAGTTAGATCTATCTTATTTTTAATCTCAAGCCTTAAGAAGAACTCACCAAACGAATGGACGGTTTGGATATAACACATACCCCACCATCAGACCCATAAAACTTGCTAACCTCAATATAGCAAGTCACGAACTTATTTCAAAAAAAGTCACTGCACTTTTATGCACTTCACGTCAACGTAAGTACATCCAAAGAAAGCGTTCAGAGAAAGCGCCACTTCTTTCATAGTCATGTATGGGGCCCACCTTGATGTATATGTTTTATATAAGTCGTTTATCCATTTTGAAGTATCATTTTAGGCATTGAACACAAAAGTACGATATATTGAAGACTGAAGTGGACCACACCATATCAAACGATCCGAATCGTACCCAACCCGATCCAACTCGGTTTTCCTGACCGAGTCAGACTCGGTTCGGGTCAAGGCAATCAAGCATCGGATCGGTCCGAGTCAGATGGCCCAGACCCGGTCTCGGATCAAATTGAGTTCGGGTCAGATTATTGGAATTTCGGATCGAACCGAGTTAGGCCCAATCCGATCCGATTCGGACCGATGCTCAACTCTACCTAGCCAGCTAGCCTAAGGCTACAACAGTAGTTGGCGTGTGGTACTGACGGACCACGTCCGACTTCTGAGATGATGAGTTTCAGCAGGAAACACACCAATCAAGGGAAATGCTACTCAACTCTCACACATGCCAATCGGGCACGTGTATGCAACAAAAGCATATCATCAGATGGACCCCATGATCAGATGATCTGAGTCAAAGTCAAGGTTATAGTCTAACATCTTCACTGACCCACATTAATAGTTATAGTCAATTTCTTTCCATTATTTTCATCCAGTATGGCCCACCTAATGCGCAACCTGGCTGAAATTTTGGGCCAAGGAACCTGAAGCTTCTTCCATGTGTCATATCAGTGACGCTTGAGCCTGACAGAAACGGATTGGCTACCCCCTGTGTTTGGTGATCTGTGGGCCCCACCGTGATGTATGTATTTCATCGATGTCGTTCATCCATTTTTACAGATCATTTTAAGGCTTGATACAAAATATTAGAGGGATAAAAATCTCAGGTGGACCACACCACAGGAAAATAATAATGATTGGATATCCTCCATTAAAATCCTCCTTAAGCTCAGGGTCGGGTCTAGTCGGTTTAGGCCGGATCCTTTCGGTTTGGGTATCCGGGTCTAATCGGTCCGGATCGACCTCTATTGGGACCCAACCCGAAATATGATCGAATCTGGGTGGACAGACTCGATCAGGTCGATCTAAGCCGTCAGTTATGTTCGGAACGGTACCGAGTCAAGTCAGATCGGGTCCAAAATGCCACCTCTGGCCATGAAATGGGAGTTGGATTGGCTGGTGTACCTCACACCAGCTATATAATTGTTGTATTGACGACAGCAAGCTCTATGGGTATGTGTTATATCCAAACTATCCATCCATTTGGTGATATCGTCTTAAAGCTTGAGTCTAAAAATAAGACAGATCTAACTATCAAGTGGACCACACTGCAAAAAGTAGTGGAAGATTAAACGTCTACCATTGAAACCTTTTTTGGGGTAACAGAAGTTTTGGATCAATATGAAAGTTAATTTTCCTCTTCATTCAGGTCTCAGTGACCTTATGAATGGATTGGATGGAAAATAAATATTATGGTGGGCCTTACGAATTGTTTAATGGTGAGAATCATTATCTCTGCTACTATTTGTGGTGTGGTCTAGACGATCTTTAGATATAATTCATTTTTTTAAGATAATGCTCTAAAATGATTTCTATAGATATAATTCATTTTTTTAAGATAATGCTCTAAAATGATTTCTAAAAATAGACAAACAGTATAGATATAATAAATACATCACTGCAGAGCCCATTTAACTTTTTCCTCCTTTGAACCGTTTGTACAGCTCGGAGCTCGAGGAGCTTCAGTGCTCGTCCCCGTATGACACGTACCTACAGCAGCTATATAGCTGGTGTGTGGTACACCAGCCAATCCGCTTCCAAGTGGTAGCAAGTGGGCCCTGCTATCACGGATCTCTCAAGCAATTTGCCACGTTGGCATGTGGGGGAGAGTAGGATTTCGATGGCTACTCTCGCGAGTAGCCATAACAATACTCAAATTTTGATCTCTCCCCTCTCCCACTGGCTTTTCAAGGGAAGCGAACTGTGCGGCGTGCCACACACTAACGACCTCGGTGGTGTGTTGAAGACACCAAGTTCTGTGGGCCGTACAATCATGCATGCTTTATATCTATACCGTCCATTCATTTTTCCAAATCATTTAGAGCATGAGACAAAAAATGAGGTAGATCAAAAGCTCAGGTGGAATACATCGCAGAAAGTCTCCGGGACAATGTGCTCACCGTTGAAACCATCTTAGGGCCCACCGTGACTTTTATTTTCCATCCAACCTGTTCATGAGGTCACACAGACCTTGATGAAGGCAAAACACAAATATCGGCTTGATCCAGAACTTCTGTGGCCGCCAAGAAATTTTCAATTGTAAACATTCAATCTCCACTGCTTTATATAGTGTGGTCCATTTGAGCTTTGGATCTACCTTATTTTTGGGCCCATTCCCTAAAATGATCTCAAAAAATGGATGGACGGTGTGGATATAACACACACATCATAGTGGGACCAGAGAACTTGGTGACGTCAACACACAACCGAGGTTGGTGGTGTGCAGCACACCACGCAAAGCAAGTCATCTTTTCTTAATAATAATAGAATATATGTTGCTATGATATTCCCAATTTTATTTTATTTTATTTTGTGTTAGCTCTCGAGCATGTTTAAACCTGCCCGCTACCCGGTGCTGCCCAAAGAAATCAACCGTTGGATGCTCAATCTGATTAGGGCTAGACTCTATGTGGGCCACACCGCCTTCAATGGCAGTGATCCGTCCATACAATACTTGGAATACATGTATACTAGTTTAGATTGTCCAAATTGTATGTGGGCTCTATTTTTCTTGGAGTATGGCCAGAAAATCATGTTGATCAGATGGCCTAAACCATCTGGACCGTCGATCATTTCATGCCCGCAGATTGGACGGTTAGGACCATCTGATCAGTGTGAATTTTGAGCTGTGCTCCATCATTGATGGGGCTAACGATATGGACAGTCTTATGCCACGTAGTATGTGAGTGCAGTGAGCGAGTCTCCACCATTTAACAAAATGCACCAAACGCACACGTTCAGTTTGCATGGATAATCAAGAACTAAAATGATTAACGTCTCTTAACTACTCTTAATAACTTTATGATTGTGATAGAAACATGTGGAGCCAGCCACGTATATGTTCCACAAAAATATTAACGGTGTCATCTTCTCAGGCATGGACCCCACACTATGGCCGCCGTACCATAGACGGTCAGGATCCATCCACACGTGCGACGTGTGCGACATGGATGGACGGTATTTAGAAGACTTGCTAATTATAATTGCCATATTTATTACGGATGGAAGTTCTTCCGTGGGGATGTGGGACCCACCGTGATGTGTATATTCTCTCCAAACCGTGCATCACGTGTGTCCCCTCGTGTTCACCGTACATCCCAAAAGTCAGTGGCCCACGCGATATAAAACAATGTAAAATCAACCTGAAAACCACTAGATTCAAGTGGTGTGGCCCACCTGAGTCATGTACTGACCTGATTTTTTGAGTTGTCCCTTCATCCTGGTGGGGCATGTCTGATTAATGGATTGGATGAAATATACACAGCACGTTGGGCCCTTCATTCAATCTGAAAGTTTCTACGGTGGATGTTGCCCACTCCAACTAAACCAGCATTAAACATGTTACAATCAGATGCAAGTGACAAAATACATAGGGTTAGGTGATTCACCGAGCCATCAGATTAGTTGGTCCCAAGGTGGGCCCACAATGAAGTAATTGGTGGCAGCATGGTAGCCGTTGAATCCTAACTAATATGGTGCTATCCTTAGATGGTACGGCCCTTACGGTGAGGCCCACCTTGATGCATATATTCCATATCCATGCCATCCATCAGTTTTTCCAGATCATTTTAGAGCATGAGCCAAAAAATAAAACAGATTATATTATCAGGTGGACCACATCATAAGAAACGGTGATGATTGACCATTAATGGACCACAAAAGTTTTGGATCAAGATGATATTTGTTTTTCTCCCCTTCATCCAGGTTCATGTGATCTTACCAACAGGTTTAAATAACCATTACGGAAGCATTACGGTGGGGCCCTACGAAGTATTTAATGGCAGGATGTTCAATCACCACTGTTTCCTATGATATGGTCCACTTAATAATTAGATCTGCTTCATTTTTGGGATAATGATCTAAAATAATCTGTAAAAACGGATGAACGGTGTGGATATACAGTATATGCATCAAGATGGGCCACATGGTAAGGGCTGCACCTAATTCGGTCCGCATCCCTAAAGCAAAAAGGTGCTTGAGAGATGAAGCCTCTGAGTCAGTCGGAGGGCATTTTCGTCCGTAAGGGAGATAAAGAGTGAGCTGGCTAACTACTCATCTGCCCGGCCGGGCAGCAAGTAGCGAGTGTTTTAAGTGGGCCCCACAAAAGCATAGCCTGTGCAAACATTCCAGCCCACCTCGTGGGTTGTCCCTTACTGACCGGACCACCCGCCCAATCTCACCACCAGCTTCGGGCAGCGGGCAGTACAACCCACTCATTCAAGAAAGTACCGTAGCATACTCGGCCAGAGCACGGATTCTCATACACATTCCCATCTCTGTACAATCCACGTATCTCATTCTCAACCGTCCAAAATCATTGGCCCCGCTGAATTTCTCTAAGTGCTCCTGCATCGATCAGTCCACCTCCTTTCCCTGTCATACCCGTACTTTTCCAGTTTACGGTCTGGTCACACGCACGCCTGCGCATGCACCCGGTGGCAGACTCGGATTCCGTACCGGCCCACCATGATGTTTGTGTTTTATCCACGCCGTCCATCCATTTTTCCATCTCATTTTGGGTCATCAGCCCAAAAATGGGGCAGATCCAGAACTCAAATAGAGCACACCACATGAAACAGTTGGAATTGAATGCCTACCGTTGAAAACTTCTTGTGGGCCACGGAATTTTTGGATCAAGCTGATTTTTATGTTTTTCCTTCGTCTAGGTTTATGTGACTTTATGAACAGGTTGGGATGGTGAATAAACATGGCAGTGGGCCTAGGAAGGTTTCAACGGTGGAAGTCACTGTCCCCACTGCTTCCTGTGCTGTGGTCCACTTGACCTTTGGATCTGTCTCATTTTTGGGCTCATGCTGTAAAATGAGCTCGCAACATGAATGGACGGCGTGGATAAAACACACACATCATGGTGGAGCCCACAGAGTTTTTCCAGTACCGACCAGTACAGAGTCCCATCGTGGCATCCGTTTGCTTGTTGAACCATCCATCGGTGATATTTTAATCTTGACCATCCATATGACCATCTAAAGACTAAAGGATGGTTAGGATCGTCTGCTGAGTGTGATTTTTGGGACCTCGCAGTTTCGGTGGTCATGCTACTTATACGGCGGGTATGTGGATGCCCGGGGTGGTTGCATACCCCTTCACTGGGACCCACATTGGTGTGCCACGTGTAGTGCACGTGTTCAATCTCAGTATTATATTTTTTGAAAATAAAAATGAAACGAAAATGAAAGAAGCGTACCGAAGGCCATTGGAATTTGAAAATGATATGATACGATGTTCATGCCACACCCGATACCGTTACGTTATCGGGAATGTCGCACGAGCTACTAAGAAAGATACGACACTCTTGTTTTGGAGAAAGGTTCACCACCCACTCCAAAAGAGGACGCGTATTGCGTCTAGGGGTGCACATTTAATCGAGATAACCGTGGAACCCGACCAGAACCGTTGGATCGATCCGGTTCTAAACAACACCGGTTTCGGTTCCAGTTCCAAAATTGTAATCAACAGTTGGATACGGTTCGGTTCCGGTTTAGGGGCATGTAGAACCGAACCGAACTGTTAACCGAACCGTGGACCTGAACGGTGGAACCGATCCATTGAACCGTGGCCCAGAGCCGTGGATCTGAACCTTGGATCCGAACCGTTGATCCCAACCAGATACACGTGTGCAAAATCTGAGCCAGTCAGGTGTTTCCCCACTACTTACCCGCATTTTCTCGAAAAAAAAATAAAAATAAAAATCTGTAACAATCTTGTGTAGCTCGTGTGCACAATAAATATGGATAATTGGCCAATCTCATCCCAACCACCCATTTGTTTCGTGACAGGTGGGTCCCACACGATAGCCAAATGTTCATGGCTTTTCAAACAAAACAGCTACAGACTGGAGGGTCTCGTGAACGAATCAGATCAATCATGTGTGCCTCATTTCCACACGTGAGTTTCTCGAGTGCACCTAGTATGCGTGTGAGTTTAAAGTTCTAATAAAGGTCTTTCAAAATTCAAACCACATACCCAATTACACACGGAGGGAACTCAAAATTACATAGAGAAGATGTAAAGTAACCGTCAGATCTCTCGCATGTTTTCTATGTTAGCACATGTGTGAGCATTCAAATAGCAAAAGTACGCCCAAGCGGGTGCATTTCTTGGATCAGTAGGTCCAATCTTAGATTCCCCAGTTATTTTTCCTCTCCAGCAATTCCAGTATAGGATGCCTCATCGGTGTGTCATGGGTTACAACTACGCCTGATTTCACCCTCAGCGCACGTGTGGTTGAAGTAACCACATTGAATCAGTTTGGAACCGTGGAGCCGATCCGGAACTGAACCGGTTTTCACGGTCCGGTTCTAGTGTTCTAACAGTCCGGTTCCGGTTCCGAAAATCCCAGAACCGTTAGGAACGATTCGGTTCCGGTTTTACCCCAGAACCGGACCGAACTGACCTGTGTGCACCCCTAATTGCATCCTACCCCTGCCCGGACAGCAATCCGTCCGGGTAGGGCTTTGTGGGTCCCATAGTGATGTAAGTATTTTATCCACGCCGTTAATAGCTCTTCTCGGATCATTTTAATGTGTGTGTCAAAAAATGAGGCAGGTACATGGCTTAAGTGGACCACAAAGTGGGGATTGAACGTCCACCATTAAAAACTTCTTGGGAACTGGAGAAGTTTCAGATCAAGATGATATTTGTTTTTTCAATTCATCCATGTCTACATGACCTTATTAATAGGTTGGTTGGTAAAATAAACATCACAGTGTCCCTTAGAAAGGTTTCAATGGTGGGTATCATTATCACTGCAGCTTCCTTTAGTATGGTCCATTGGAGCTATGGACCTACTTCATTTTAGGAGCATACCTTAAAATGATCTGAGAAGAGCTATTAACGGCGTGAATAAAATACTTACATCATTGTGGAACCCACAGAACCCTGCCCGGATGGATTACCGTCCAGGCAGGGGTAGGACACAATCCGCGTCCCTTCAAAAGAGTGATGACTCATCACATTGTATTTACACCCAACTTTTGGCACACCCCGTGTACCAATAAAATGCCAGCACGTGTTCACATGTGCTCTTAATAATAAAACAATTGTATTTGAATATGGGATATCTTTTGCCCATTATCCTTCGAAATTCTAAGTACGAGAAAAGTTTATAAAAGATCCATCCAGATAAGAATCTTGTCATAAATCTAAATATATTTGATAAATTTGTTTTTCACAATCATTCATAAAATGGGAGATTGCCAAAGATGTTCAAAGCTCTCGTGGGAACATCAAAATATATAGAGATTAATGAATTGGGTCATGATCAGATCCAGTGAGATTGGTCCCATTAGATTTATATATCTTAAGGAGAGAATTGAAAACAAGTTGAATGGTAACTCAACCAGATGAGATAGAGCCCTAAAGATCCATGGATCTCTACAACTACGATGGCAAGAGATCTGAAATTTTTTTATTTTTTATTTTATATATACGAAGATCTCTAAACCAGGCAGGAATTATAAGAGAACAACTAAACACCATTATTAAGAATGATCCTACACTAGAAAGGAAACCCAACGAGGGTTTTGTCACCTCCTAGAGCTATGAAAGAATAATGCGGTGAAAAACTTCGGGCACAAGCCAAACACAATTTATTTTCACAAAATAACATTGTCTTTATCTTTTATCTTAGCTTAATTTTAGTTTTTTTTTTTTTTTAAAAAAAAAAAATTACTTCTTTCTAATCATGCTGCAAAACATTTGAGGTTTATATTAATATATATTGTTATTGTCCAGTACCAATGCTACAATACACGTAGGAGTGACATAATTATTTGTAACATTCCATTGTCGAATTCCGATCAATTCAGTCCCTACTTAGAAGATCAAACACTCTGTTTACATTCTGCTAATCATTTTTTTTTTCTAGATCATCTATCTACAAGGATAATTCATGTATTTATTTCTCGTTTTATTTTTATTCCCTAGTCTGTTTGTTACTTTATCGATTGTATTGAACATTAATTACACATTAATAAAATCGGCATTTCTTTAATCCCTTTTAATTTAATCTATTCAATTAGGACCACCCAAATTGTGGGGCCCATCATGGATGGAGGATAAATTGAAATTTGTAGAGATTGAATGGTCATAACTGTGCAATCAGTGGCCATCAAATGGATGGCTGCAAAAAATTACTCAGTTCCCACTTTCAACAGGGAGATCGGATAGAGACATGACCAATGTAGATTTATCTATGGTTCGGCCTACAATTTAGGTGGTCTAGATTTACTTGAAATGCTACGTGTATGTTGGATTAGGGAAGCTGATTATATACATAGTAAACTCTTTGGACCCACTATGATTTACGTCTTTTATCCTCTCCGTTCATCAATTTTATTAGATAATTTTATGCATGAGACTAAAATTAAAGCATATCCAAAGCTCAATTGGACTACACCATTGGAAACAGTGTGAACTGAAAAACTACCTTTAAAAACTTCTCGAGGGTTACATAATTTTTGGATCAAGCAGTTATTTGTTTTTCCCTTTCATCCATGTCTGTGTGATCTTATGGAAAGGTTGGATGACAAATAAACATCACTACAGGTCCTACAAAGTTTCAACGGTGGACATTATTATTCCCACTGTTTCCTGTGGTGTAGTCCACTTGAGCTTTGGATATGCTTTAATTTTTAGCTTATACTCTAAAATGATATGGAAAAATGAATAGACAACGTGGACAAGACACATTCATCCATGGTGTGCCCAACAAAGTTTACTGCTCAAGCGTACTAAGTACATAATCCACTTTCTTGGATGAGTCACCACCATTCATCCATGATGTAGAGTTGTACATGAGCTGAAGTGAGTCGAGCTTGGCCCAATTTAGCTTGGCTTGGTCATCAGGCTATCCTATCTTGAAGTTGACTTGGATCAGTCTTTGACCCTAGTTGGCTAGCTATAACATCCCGGATTTTTGCCAACCTAGAATTAGACGTCCTTAGGCAATGGGTCGCTCCTAACACCTTATTAACTTGTCAGAACCCAATCCCATATTCTAAAAATCGCTTATTAACCCTTTTCCTTCACAAATCTCACTGCCACTACCTTATCCTTCACAAAGTAACTAAGTGTTAAATTAGATTAGTTACGAAATTCGCTTGATCCACTTTAAATACGATCTGCAAGACCCAAAACTTGTAAAATCATTGACGCTAGGCTACCCTAAAATCTAGGATCAATCTCATTACCCAGTTGCTCTCGGGAGTACATTAAAACTCCGTATCAGATCTGGACCGCACATCGGAAGTCCAATTAACGTGAAGTTAAACGGTTAGGACCGCCTTGCTGGGCTTGACAACCATCTCAGAAATCAAATCCAGATAGTGTCTCAGTGCTATTCGCTTGAGCCCGGAGTGAAGAGTGTGAGAAATGTGAAATTAATTAAAAATAAAATACAAATTTATGAAATCTGGCACGTGTCGCTTGCGGACAATTTATATGGAACCAGACCGTTGGAATCTGACCCAAATACACCCTCGGGTCAGGGAAAATTTCATACACATGTCCATGTGCTTGAAATCTCTGATCGAGTTTCACTGACCGTTGAACTGAAACTGGTCCGCCACACGTGATCTGGGAATTCGACTGAAACTAAAACTTAACTAAACTTAGATCCAGTGTTAGTGAACTTAAGTTCGACCGCACACAGAAAAGGGGCCGCCAGAAGTGCTCCGTTGAGCTGGAATAGACCCGTTTTGGACATAACCTAGGTATACCTTGGTCCTGAGTCTAATTTGATGAGTTCTGGAACTATATAAGGACCTTAAACCCTCACTCTCTCATTCCATACGAATTTGAGAAAACCTACGAGAGAGAAGAGAGAAAAGAAAGAGAAAGTGTGGGAGATGTGGGAGGATCTCCCTAATACTCTACCCTGCGGCCATCCAAGCTTAACCACCCACTCTAATCGCTTTCCAGGCGATTCCGACTTCATTTCTAGGTAAGAAAACCTAACCCTAATCTGTTCTAGGCTTTCTACTGTTGCAGGTAGCGAAATAGCTAATCTATTTCATGATTCATGTTGTTATACCATCGTTGATAAAGACCCAGAGTCTCTGTCTAGTTCGTTACGATTCTACGACAAAAGGTGCGGACTTTAGACGTATAGGTTATAGTTTTCAACGCTTTCAATGTCAGATAATGATAGATTCATGATCTGTTTGTCATTGCACATGTACAAAGTGCTGTCCATTTCGTTTTTTGATTATACGTTAACTATGTTGAATATACTGTATTCTTCGTATTTGTAGAAAGTACCGTATATGTATAAATTTTGAAAATGTGTTTGCCATGATTATTTACTGTATGAACATATTATTATGTGTATAATACTTACTTGGCAAAAGGGTTCGCCTTAATACATGTTTTTGCTAATTTACACTATGTATGTCAAAATAGTGTATTCTAAGTGTTTGTGAAAATGCTTGTAAGAGTAAGTGCTTAGATAATCATGCTTTAGGTGGGTGTTAAGATGGGATTCTCAACTACTTTAGAAACGTATATGATTTCCACCATGTTGGTTGTTTAATTTAATCGCTTACTATGAAATATATGTGTTTGTATTTCTTGCTTATATTGTGTTTTGTAACATGTTTGTTAACATGCTTGAATTACTTTGTTTATTATGCTTTACTCCACATGCTCTGAATAAGGATTGATTGCGATTGGGACTATGATTATAGTCCAGACAATCGGTACCAGACTTGAGTTCGTGGTTGAGATTCATTTCGCCACATAGGATGTGTTTGATAAACCCAAGTCGTACTTCCATTGGCGACAGTGGTTAGGCCACGCGAAGTGCTTATGCGCTTCATGTCGTTCCGTTGATTGTGCACTCGAGCTAGCCGAGCTCGTCTAGCAACACGATCTGTTTAATGTATGTTCACCATGTTTGGACGCTACTGCTTGAACCTAAGGTACCGAATTTACCAGTGCAACCCCGTTAACCTTGGTACCTCGATCTGCTAAGACTCATGAGCCGGGCATGGTGGTATGGGACACCGTAGTCGAGCTGTCGGCCTACGTTGGGGCCATGTGCCTCTCCGTAGTGACCAGTGAGTAACCAGACTTGTGAGCCGATTATGGTGGTATGGGACACTATATTCGTGCTGTCGGCCTACATTGATAAGGTGATGGGGGAGTGGTGCAATGAATGCGTGTAACAGCCCTGACAGCCCTTTGTAGTGACCTCGAGCATACTCTAAATTTGCGGTGAGGAGACGAGTTTTGCCGCGGTGAATAGAGTATGAACTAGTTCTGTGTCAATTTAGTGATGAACCATTAAAAAGGTGATGGGGGAGTGGTGTAACAATTCCGTGTAACAGCCCTGACAGCCTTTGCAGCACCCTAGAACCACACTATCGTATGAGATTATCTAGGTTTGACGACCCTAGAATGGATCATGTTTGGGAATGATACAAGGGAGGTACCTTAGTTTCCCAATCCTGCTGTTTGAAATGGACTAATAACAACTCGGTAATGATACTCATCATCACATTGCATGTGCCTGGAAGATGTGGAGCACTGAGGGTGACAGCATGCTGCGGACGTAAGATGGTGTCGCACGAGGGAGTATGTTGGAGAGGGCATGCATCATGACAGCATTTTATACTTGCATTAACAAGAATATTTAGGATTGTTGATTGTACTGCTTTATCATTACTACTTGACTGAATTGATAACATGTTAACCTATGCTTTATTATTCCACTGAGTTGATCACTCACTCCCACTTTACGGGATGGTGCTTGCAACAACAACCAGACTGTCTTAGCTGCAAGTGATGGCGATGCTTATGAAACAGAGTTAGACTACTAATATGATGTTAATTGAGGAGGAGTTCTCCTACATGTAACTCTCTGACGGGTCTATGAAGACCTGGAATTGCATTGACGGGGCTATGGTATTTGGGATAGAAGACATTACACTTCCTCAATTTGGTATATTTTGGAATTGTACTTGTAAATAGTTAACCTGGTAACATTATCACACTCTAGAGACTCACCATAGTTTATATATATTTTATATATCTATCACAGTCTTCCACTTGCTATCTCACTTGTCTCTTGAGTATGATATGCTGTTTTGGCTTAATCTCACTCATGTTCAATGCACTAATACAGACAACATTCAATCATCATTCATTATGTTGGAACTCGGAAGTTGAGTTTATACTCGACCCCCGATTTTCAGGGCGTTACCTATCTCGGCTTGTTACGCAGCATGCCAACAACGCAGTGAACCGATATCCAATCTCCGGTCTCACTCACAAACGATAAACAAGAAGAAATATAAATTAGAAGAAGAATCAAAACATTCCAAACAAATCACAAGACAAGATATACGTGGAAAAACCCCAAACAAGGGTAAAAAACCACGGGTGCAAACTTCCACTATGAAGAAAACGAGATTACAAGCAATATTCTAACCTTTTTCCTTGAAAATACAGAGAAAACCCTTTGCCCACACCTTGGAATAATTCTCATGATACCTAGAAAAGCCCTAGGGACTCCTATTTATAGTTTATGTAACTTCCCTTTCTCACCCTTGCGAAAACCAACTCAAAAATCCGCAGTCCGTGTAAGATCCAGAAACAAATCTGCGTAACCTCGACCGGTCGAGTAGGTTGCTCGATCGGTCGAGCGGACCCCTTGACTGGTCGAGCATGGGCCTTGACCGATCGAGCACCGCGGACCGAAAATCAATTTTGCACGCTGGACTTTGAGTCGAGCCAGTCTACGACTGGTCGAGCAGCCCCCAGATGTGGCTCCACATCTTAACAATCTTCCACTTAGAGACACATCCCCATAACCTTCGTCTTGTACATCCGGAGTGCACCACCTCCCTGTCTTCACGCCTGAAGACCAATCAAAGCTGAACAGAACTTCAGCTTCTCCCGTATGACTGACCGCCTTGGTCAGCATATTCGAAGGATTCTCACTTGTATGAATCTTCTTTAGAGTAATCGATCCATTTTCCAGTAACGACCGTATAAAGCGATATTTGATGTTAATATGTTTGGTCCTTAAATGAAAGGCTGAATTCTTAGTCAAGTGTATTGCACTCTGACTGTAACTGTATAACTTGCAATCTGCTTGCTTCTTACCCAACTCATCCATGAAACCTTGCATTCACAGCATCTCCTTGTATACTTCTGTAGCCGTAACATATTTTGCTTCCGTCATACTGATATATACTATCTTCTGCAACTAAGAGACCCAACTGACTGCAGCACTACCCAAAGTAAAGACATAACCTGTAGTGCTTCTTCTACTGTCGATATCTCCTGCCAAATCTGAATCTATGTAGCCTTGTAGTTTGATTTTCGATCCATCATAGCACAGCCCTATATCCACAGTACCTACCAGGTTTCTGAGGATCTACTTCACAGCTTCTCAATGTTCCTTTCCAGTGTTGTTCATGAACCTGCTAATAACTCTCACTGCTTGAGCAATGTCTGACCTCATGCTCACTATAACATACATGAGACTCCCAATAGCTGACATGTATGAGACTTTAGCCATGTAGTCTCGTTCCTCATGCATCTTTGCACCTTGTTCCGTAAAAAGCTTGAAGTGGTTGGCTAATGGAGTGCTAACCGGCTTAGCACCTCCCATATTGAATCGATCAAGTACCTTGGCTATATACTCTGCCTGTGACAAAACCAGTTTCTTGTTTTCCTTGTCACGCTTTATCCTCATGCATAGGATTTGTTTTGCAGCTCCTAAATCCTTCATGGCAAATTCTCAAAACAGTTGTTTTTTGAGATCTGAGATGTCCTTCATGTTTGAATTGGTCACAAGCATATCATTAACGTACAGAAAAAGGATAATGTACGATATATCAAGCTTCTTCAAATAACAACAGCAGTCTGCATGACATCTCCTAAAACCGTTTTCCGACATGAAACTGTCGAACTTCTTGTACCACTGCCTCGGGGCCTGATTCAGGCCATATAGACTCTTCTTCAGTCTGCACACCTTATTTTCCTTTCCTAGTGCCACGTATCCTATCGGCTGATGTATATATATCTCTTCTTCAAGGTCCCCATGAAGAAATGTTGTCTTAACATCTAGCTACTCTAGATGTAAGTCTTCTGTAACCATTATACTCAAGACCATGCGAATCGTAGACATTTTCAGCACAGGTGAAAATATTTTAGTGAAATCGATACCCGCCTTTTGTTGAAACCCTTTCACAACCAATTTAGCCTTGTATCATTTCGAACCATCGTGCTCCTCCTTCAGTCTTTAAACTCACTTGTTATGAAGAGCTTTCTTACCCTTGGGTAGAGTGACTAGCTCCCATGTACGATTAGACTCAAGAGAGTCCATCTCATCATCCATGACCTGCTCTCACTTAACCCGTATATCTGACTATAATGTCTCTTCAAAACACTTTGCTTCACCATTATCTGTCAGCAGTAGATAATGTAAGGAGGATGAGTATCGGACCATGGATCTTCTCTCCTGAGTAGACCTCCTCGCAACTGGTGTACGCGGCTCTTGTGCATGATCATAATGCTCTTGTGCATGATCATCCTGTGACGCTGTAACACCCGTGTCTGGTAACTCTTCCAACTATACGAATTCTTTCTCCTTGGCCTTATTTTCCTGCACATTATCCTTATACATCACTTTTTCATTGAAGATTATGTCCTTGCTTCTGATGATTTTTATATTTTCTGCATTCCAAAACTTGTAGCCAAAATCATGCTGCTCGTAGCCTATAAACGTACACCTCATGGACTTCGTATCTAACTTGTTTCTGTGCTCTACATCAATGTGAACATATGAAGTGCAACCGAACACTCTAAGATGTGTAATGTTCACTTCTTTCTCAATCCACGTTTCTTCTGGTAACCCACCATCCAATGGTGTTGTGGGACTTCTATTGATGAGATATGCGGTAGTGTTCATAGCATCTGCCCAAAAGGTCTTGGGTAACCCTGCACGTAACCTCATGCTCCTGACGCGCTCAAGGATGATTCTGTTAATGCGCTCAGCCACACCATTCTGCTGCGGTGTCCCTGGAATCGTTTTCTGATGTTTGATTCAATTTGTTGTACAATACTCCTCAAATCTCTTATCACAGTACTCTCTCCCATTATCAGATCTGAGACATTTTACTGTTTTACCTGTCTCGTTTTCTACCATTACTTTCCACTTCTTAAATACATCAAATACATCAGATTTATGTTTTAAGAAATAGACCCATAATTTTCTACTAGCATCATCAATAAAGGAAACAAAATAACGTGAGCCACTAAGAGATAATACCTGTGTCGGTCCCCACACATCAGTGTGTACAAGCTCCAACATATGCCTCTTTGGAGCGCATCCTGTCTTTTTGAAATTTACCCTCTTCTGCTTGCCATACATGCAATCCTCGCAGAATTCCAAGTCAATAGACTTCAGCTCTGGTAGCTTCCCCTTTGACAATAACACTTTCATCCATTTCTCACTCATATGTCCCAACCTCTGATGTCATAACTGCCCATTCACTTCAGTTGATGCGATTGCGAGTGAATTGTACGATCTTGAAGTCACGTACAAAGTACCTTCCTTCTTGTCTTAAGATATCACCAAGACAACTTTTGTGATCTTCCAGGAATCACTGGTGAATGTTGTCACATAACCAGTATCGGTCAACTGCCCCAGTGAGATCAAGTTCCGTCTCAAACTCGGTATATGTCTGACATCCTTCAATTTCAAAGTCGTTCCGTCTTTCTAATTTATATGAACGTCTCCCTTTCCAACAATACTGCATGACTCATCATCATTAGGTAGACTCTCCCGAAGTCACCTGACACATAATCTCGCAGAACTTCCTTATACGAAGTGCCATGAAACGAAGCACCTGAGTCTATGACCCAAGACTCATTCCTCGTATCAAAAGACAAGATCAACGCCTCTGTGTCACTCTCCTCAGATAGATTCACTGAATCTTTTCCGCCTTGAGAGCTTCCTTTTTGTTTCTTGAGCGCCATGCAATCACATTTCATATTCCCCTTCTTCCCGTAATGCCAACATCCGTCTTTGTCTTTCGGTCCTTTGGACTTCTTCCTCAACTTAGACCGTTCGTATTTATTACCTCCTTTGTTCAACAATCTTCCTATTCCTTCAACGTTTAGAGCATTCCCTGAAACTCCTGATGCATTTCTTCCAGATTCTTCGCTGAGAATTAAACCGGCCACATCATTAAATTTCAGCTTTGTCGACTCTAAAGAATTGCTCACAGCAATCACTAAACCATCCCAACTGTCTGGCAAACTGGACAAGATCAATAACGCCCTAACCTCATCCTGAAAAATAATGCCAACAAATTCCAACTGACTCGTGACTATATTGAACTCGTTTAGATGTTCAGCCACGCTCTTACCATCTGATATCTTCATGTTGAATAGTTGTTTCATACGATGAACCTTGTTAGACGCTGATGGTTTTTCATACATGGTAGCTAGGACTTCCATTAATTCTTTCGTAGTTTTCATCTTGGATATATTGAAGGCGACGCTCTTAGAGAAAGAGAATCGGATCGTTCCTAAAGCCTTCCGATCCAATAAAAACTATTCGTCATCTGTCATCTTTTCTCGTTTCTTCTATTTTTCTCCTAGAGGAATATAGATGTCCTTCTGATACAGATAATCCTCCATCTGCATCTTTCAGAAAGCAAAGTTTGAACCATCAAACTTCTTAATTCTAGTTTTTTCTTCTTCCGTCATCACTCCCAATAGAATTAAAACCAATAGCTTTGATACCAGTTGTTGCGTCACACGCCAACAATGCAGTGAATCGAGATCCAATCCCCGGTCTCATCCACAAACGATAAAAAAAAAATATATATAAACTAGAAGAAGAATCAAAACATTCCAAACAAACCACAAGACAAGATATACATGGAAAAACTCTAAATAAGGGTAAAAAACCACGGGTGCAAAATTCCACTATGAAAAAAACGAGATTACAAGCAATATACTAACCTTTTCCCTTGGAAATATAGAGAAAATCTTTTGCCCACACTTTGAAATAACTCTCATGTTATCAAGAAAAGCCCTAGAGACTCCCTATTTATAGTTTAAGCAACTTCCCTTTCGCACCCTTGCGAAAACCGACTCAAAAATCCGTAGTCCGTGTAAGATTTGGAAACGAATCTGCGTAACCTCGACTGGTCGAGCGGACCCCCCAGATGTGGCTCCACATCTCAACACAGCTTAGCTCGAGCCAGCTCAAGTTAAGTTTGAGCCAAATTAGAATTCAATCTTTCAAGCCAAGTTTGAGCTCGAGCCAACTAGCTTAGTTCGGTATAAGTTTAAGATTTTTAATATATATTATAATATAATTTATTTAAATATATAAATATTTATATTAAGTGCATTCGATCCCAGTTGGATTGATTTGAACTGAGTTAACTTGAAGTTAAGTTGGAGTCAAGTTTCGAGTCGAGCTGAGTTGAGCTCGGTCTAGCTTAAACCCGGTTCAAAATTTTTTCCAGGTAAAGAAATCTCAACTCGACTCCAACTCAATTTCACGGCGAGTCAAGCTTTTCCAACTCAGTCCAATGACTTAACCGAGCTAACTCGGTTCGTGTACGGCCGTAGGTGTAAAAGCAAACTCGCAGCACACGAATGTAAGATCCACGTCGCATGTCGGGCTCAGGACCTTTTGATTTTTGGGCCACGTCGTGATCATGGTGTGGCCCACCTGATGACTTCCAACGGGGCGCGGATTAGATAATGACAAGGTCAGTAGCCAAATCGCTACTGAAGTTACGTCACCAAGCTCTATGGACCCACCATGATGCATGTGTTGTATCCATACCGTCCATCCATTTGTAGAGGTCGTTTTATGGCATGAGAAAAAATAATGAGATAGATCTAAAGTTCAAGTGGACCCACCATAGAAAACAGTGGGGACAGTGACATTCACCGTTAAAAAATTCTTAGGGGCCACAAAAGTTTCCGTTCAAGCTTATATTTTTGTTTTCACTTCATCTATCTCTATGTTTACTTACAAATAGGTTGGATCTAAAAAATAAATCATGGTGGGCCCTATAAATGTTTTGAACGGTGTCTTCACTGTTTTCTATGGTGGGGTCCACTTGAACTTTAGATCTATCTCATTATTTTTTCTCATGCCATAAAACGATCTCTACAAATGTATGGACGGTATGGATACAACACATGCATAATGGTGGGGTCCACAGAGCTTGGTGACGTCACTTCAGTAGCGATTTGGCTACTGACCTTGTCAGTATCTAATCGGCGCCCCATCCAACGGGTGCCACGTTGCCACGAATGCGGCAAATAGTCTCAGCTTATCACCATGTGGGATAGCATTAGAGAGATCCCAGTGCAATATCGGGGAATGGTCCGAACCAAGTCCATCATATCGGGTCCGGATCCGACGGATGCTTTTCTCGATCCTCGAGAGTCCCTTTTCATCCAGCCATTGGCTGACCGACTCCTCCGTATATTCTACGTGGAATAGACCATCATCTGCGTTTTCCACTATTTATCATGTGGTCATGACAATCCACCATACACGTGGCATACACGTACGTCAATCTAGGCCGTCCATATCGTAGTCCCCCTGTTGCAAATAGTGCTCATCTAAAATTCAGCTGATTGGATGATCCTATCCAATCCAATCAGAGACCTTCACAAAGGTGATGAATCAAACGGCTAGGATTGTGACATTAATCCAATCTTTGGGATTTACTCCACCTATAATAGGGCTTGCAATCTGGTCGGTCTGGACGGACATACACTGCTCCACGTGTACGGTGGTGAGAAACGCACTCTATACTGCACGGTCAAAATCATGCACCCTCTCCAATCAGCAACTTCCTCACGTGAGCCCTGTCCAGCCAAGTGGGCCAACGCCACGTCAGCGCATCACGACACAATCGATGCCGGATGTGATGGCCAGATCGGTTCGTGTCGGGTTAACACGTGTGTCGAGGTGCGTTTGACTTCCACACTCTTCCAGGGACCACACTACTAAATCATTATTAATCGTGATTATCGTTAATTAATTATACTTGTGACGTGGTTTGTTTTTTAACCGCTAGATTATATACTTGCTTTTACTAGAGGAGTTATATGATACTCGGGCTGAGTATGACGCTTAATACACAGGCACTCAGAAATTGTGCATGTGGCATAATATTAACTCATATAAAACCGACTAGATTCCATGATCAGATCGGTTGAAAATCCTAACCGATGATTCTTGGACACTTGATTGTGGAAATAAAACCGTTGGATAATTTGCATTTTTAACCGTCCAATAAATTCCCATCAATCGGATAATCAGATGATAAAATAAGCTTATTTTTTCTCTTAATAACGCATCTGCATCAGGTAGCATAATATGGATGGTTTAAATTGAATTTTTTATACCAATTCTGCAATTTCTATGTGCCTACGTATCATCCAACACATTCTGCCAGAGTATCAAAGCTTTTCTCTTTTTCGGTTTTTCCCATGTATCATGTTCATGTATGTATGTGCTTGTCTCTCTACTAGATGGTTTACTAATTTTACATGCGTGTGGGAGCCCTCCACGTGCATACGCAGGCATGTATGCTGTATCTTGGCATGTTCATAAGATCTGAGCCTTTCATCAGGTGGGATACACTATTTTAGATCTTCAACCCTAAAAATCAGACCATTTCAAACGCAGGTGAGCCAGAGAATACCAAATCAAATGGATGGTTGGGATAAAAATTCTAACTGTCAATGTACTTTGTACATTTTGGGACACATGTGTAGTAAAACTGTCTGATTTTTTAGTAGGAAGATTTAAATATTATTTGAAACAAGATGGAAAGCTCAGATCCTACACATGTGCCTGCGTGTGGATGGTTAGCGCTCCACACGCGTTTGTAATTAGCAAACCTCATCCAAACCATTCAAATCATGATTCCCATGGCTGATAGATCCTAGCACAAAAATCACATTGATAGAACAATCCTAACCATCCGATAAACGGTTTTTCCAACATGGGTTGTTGTTGTTCACCTTTTGTCTTAACCATCCGATCAATGACTTATGTCCCATCATTACCGAAGCACTCAAATTGGACGGCTCAGATTAGAAGTAAATACAAATTAACCACGTCTACAAAGAACCACGTTCATGGGCATCGATGATCGTGACCGTTATCAGAGAAAATCTCATATAGTTTCGTGTCGGGTCAACACGTGTGGTTGACTTCTACACTCTTCCATGGACCACATTACTAAATCATTAATTAACGGATATAAAGTTAAGTTAATCATGATTAGTGACGTAGTAAGTGACTTCACACACAGTCTCTTAGGCGATTCATTACATATATGGGCAGGAAATAGTTAGTAATGATGTACGGTGGAAAGTTTGTTAAGATACAAGTCATTCAACATGTGGGCGGCCCTACTTTTTATATGTGATGGCCCAAAAATCTAAGCAACACTAGACATTTTATACCATTTTGGGGTTCAAGTTACAAACATTACAAGTAGTTAGTCACACGTCTCATAACTTAATAATAAAAATAAAAAATTAGTAAAAATGAAAAAGGGCCATGAGACCTCACATTTGGGGCCACTTGCACTACTATTCCCTTTTGTAACAAGTAGGGTTGTCACTGTGTCAAGTGACCATTGTGGCTTGTTTGGCCTGAGTTAGGCTTGGACTAGAGTATTAGGCTCGGGGGTTGGGCTTAAAATTAAGTTTGTTTCTCAATTAAGTTGAGTTTGAACCACGTGTTTACACGGATCTTTACTCTTGCTCTCGGGTGGTAGACTCTCGGGAGTTTCAACACCCGGTCAAGGGTTCGAGCATCCATAGGTGGTGAAATCCCACTACAGCGTGAGTGTGTCTGTGTGTGAAAAAAAAAAAAAAAAAAAAAACCACGTGTTTACACCTGTTCTGGAACTAGGTGTCAGCACTACTTGCTAAATGGTGGATGAAATATGCTCAGTAAGACCGTCTTACACAATTCTACTGAAATGTGAGACCTTCGTAGAGATGATTTGTACTTTTGTGGAGATTACAAACGTTTAAGAAGCGTATTCTTCTCAAAATATAATGAAATCGAAGGATGCCATGAAGATTCCAAGTCCAATGAAACTGATCCTATAATGTTCATGGATCTCTACAGCTATGTTAGCAAGGAAATCCGAAAACGACATCGAACTGCAATATTTAAAGTTTTCTTTAGTAGCTATAAGAAATCAGAAAATGATTTCGTACCATAATCTTTATGAACACCATGATTTCTAATGATCTTAAACCAGCAAAGAAACTCAATAAGGGTTTATCTCCTCACGAGATATATAAGAAGCGCACGATGAAAAGCTCAAGCCCATGCTTAACACAATATCTCTACACAGCGCGACCATGTTTATCTTAATTTACATCACTCCACTTCTATCCAACCATGCTACATATTATCTAAAGTTTAAGTTAACTTAGATCGTTAATATCCAGCGCTATCACTGCAATATGCCTATGAGCTATATCCATGACCTATCGTTGTTGGATCCTCGATTAAACAGGTCTTTACTTAAAATATCACACCCATGTTACATCTTGCAACCATCAGCCTTGATCGTTTGTTTGTAAAAGCGATTGCATGTATTTATCTTTCATTTATTTTTTTTACTTATTTGGTTTATCTACTTATTATATTGAGTTTCAAATACAAATTAATAAAATCAGCATTGTTAATCTTTTTAGTTTTAATTATTTTCGTCCATTATTATTTTATTGAGAAATACAATACTTGCAATTACCGCTGAAAGAAAAATCCTTAACGCAGGCAAAAAGTTTCCTTTTTTAAGTACAAATCCCGTGCCTTCTAAATATCCTGATCACCTATAGCAATTGACGGTTGAAAAGACAACCAATCTCATATATTTCATCTTAATTCAGTCTATCTCAACACTCAAGATAGTAAAGCTAGCGTTAAATCAAACTTAAGTTGAGGTTATCAACAACCAAAGGATATCTTTACAAAAATGCCTCTCTCTCCTCGAGACATGGCAGAACACAGTCGAAGGTATATATTGCAAAGAGATGTGAGCCAACTTTGCTAATTCCACATGCATGCAAGAATCCAACCATCCATTAAATAACACGTGCCAATATAAAACACGTGTGTCAGATCTAACCTTTCTTACACTTCTTAGGTGGGCCACATGATGGGTTTTTTTTTTTTAACCCGTCTTCGACCGGTCGTGAGCCCTGATTGACCGGTCGTGGGCTGGTGTTCGACCAGTCGTGGGTTCGAGTCGTGGTACGACTCAAAGTCCGGCGAGTTTGAGATAATTTATTCTGGGGTGCTCGACCGGTCGAGAGCCACCTACGACGGTCGTGGACTCTCCACGACTAGTCGTGGGTTATGCAGTTTGTTTCGCGATTTTGCGCAAAACTGCGGATTTGAATCCTTTCGCAACTGGGATGCGAAAGGGAAGTTTCATAAACTATAAAAGGGGTTGCCTAGGATTTTCTAGGTAATAACAAAAGGGTTTCCTAAAAGCTTTACAAGGGATTTGCTAAAGGGTTTAGGGCTATCAAATGTGTGAGAGAGAGAGAGAGAGAGAGAGAGAGAGAGAGAGAGAGAGAGAGGGGAAGAGAGAGAGGAAGTTTATAGAAGGGAGGTTTTGCTCGTGAAGGTTATCTACGGTGCAATCTATATCTCAGCGCTTCTATGTCCTCGTAATCAGTTAGATATCTCCGTTTTCTCTATTTGTCTTATTGTTTATCCAGTTCTGCGTGAGTGAAGAAGATTGTAACGTTCTACTTCATAGTGGATTGTTGATCTGGACGAGGTCCCGTGGTTTTTACCTCTTTGAGGGTTTTCCACGTAAAAATCTCTTGTGTGGTGTGTGATTGATGCATTGATTGTTTTTATTGCTTTATTATCCATAATTCTAGTTTGTTCTAGAGGGCTAGATCCTAAAGTTTTGTGTAAGGCCCCCAACACCACATGTACACCCTACAAGACAAATTGATGACCACAAAAATTGTACGGGTTTAACCACCTGTTTATAACTCGTATCTCACCCAACAGGTGAAATGGTCTGATTTCCAGAAAGATCTATGCTTTGTATGGAATGCCCATGTCCACACGATTTTGTATCGGCACGTGTGTCTCCATCTGAAATTATCAAATCACTTAAATATATATGACACGAGTGCGATGGACAGAAAAAATGTCCACGTCAATCCATGCACACCAACAATCATCTACATGCCTCTATACACATCGGAGGCACCGTACCATCCATGTCATTGGCTCACACGTGGCATAAATGGACAAATCGGAATCGTTCATCCAGTAGGGCATATATTAGTTGGGCCATAGGTTGAAATATTTACTTTTTGGATGATCATGACCTCTTTTATTGCTTGTGCAGGAATGAACATGAAGCAACGACTCAGATTCATTTATCAGACGGTTAATCTAGTCCAGCTCACGGTAATTTTTGGTTCTTGGCCCATCAATGACATAGCCAATCAGTCCAAGGCCACCGGCAATGCTTGTCGAGGGAAAGATACCAAAGTACCACAATATATTATTTTCAGAAAATTTTGGGCCCACATGAGATGTACGTGACATCCCACCTGTCAAACACATGCATTCAACATGATAATCATATAAATAAAAAATCTTTTTGATTAGATGGACATATATTTTAATGTTTTTAAGTAGTGTATATTAGTTTTTATAATATGGTTTACTATATTTTTTGTTCTTATGAAGATCATGGCAGATTACATTTATTAGACACATTGGATATCATATAAATATCATGTCGGCCACATAATTTTCTATTTTTACCACATTTTGAAAAAAAGTATAAAATCGTGCATTAGGGTAATTTCACTGTTTATAATTCATTTGAATTTTTTAAGCATTACTTAACTAAATCCTAATATTTTTATAATTTTTAAATAAAGGTCATTTTGTATTAACATGTTCAAGTCAAGAGCCTTTGTTTTAAACATTAAATAACAAAAGTGGCCCTTAAAAGGGCTTCAGCTATGGAAGACCATCGAAGGTGGGGCCACATGACACTCAGGTGATGGTTTCCTTCCTTCTATATGAGTTTCATCACACCCTTAATCATGAGTTATTTTGATATGGGGTCCACATATGCATGATACATTGGCCAGTTGATGCAATCAACCCACCAAAATCATTTAGAGATTCCAATTGAATGCCTTGGCATCTTGCTGCCAGTCGAACAGCTAGTTCTGCCCCTTAAAGGGGCTTCGGCTATAGAAGACTATCAAGAGAGTAATCCATCGAAGCTGGGGCCACATGACACTCGCATGACATTTTCCTTCCCTTTATCTGGGCCTCATCACACCCTTAATAAAGAGTTATTTTGATAAGGGGTCCACACATACATGATACATTGGCCAGTTAACATAATCAGCCCAATAGAAGACTATCAAGAGCATGGTCCATCTAAGATGGGCCACATGACATTTTCCTTTCTTTTATCTGGGCTTCATCGTACCCTTAATCAAGAGTTATTTTGATATGAGGTCCACATATGTATGATACATTGGCTAATTAATGCAATCGACCTACTTCAATCATTTAGAGATTCCAATTGAATGCCTCAGCATCTTGCCACCAGTCAAACAGCTAGTTCTGCCCCTTAAAGGGGCTTCAGCTATAGAAGACTATCAAGAGAGTAATCCATCAAAGGTGGAGCCACATGTCACTCACATGATATTTTCCTTCATTTTAGCTGGGTTCATCACACCCTTAATAAAGAGTTATTTTGATAGGGGTCCACACATGCATGATACATTGGCCAGTTAACATAATCAGCCCAATGGACGACTATCAAGAGCATGGTCCATCTAACATGGGCCACGTGACATTTTCCTTCATTTTATCTGGGCTTCATCGCACCCTTAATCAGGAGTTATTTTGATATGAGGTCCACATATGCATGATGCATGGGTTAATTAATGCAATTGACCCCTCACTCATTTAGAGATTCCAATCAAATGCCTCGGCATCTTGCCGCCAGACCCAACTCACTCATTTAGAGATTCCAATCGAATGCCTCGGCATCTTGCCGCCAGTCAAACAGCTAGTTCTGCCCCTTAAAGGGGCTTCAGCTATAGAAGACTCAAGAGAGTAATCCATCTAAAGTGGGGCCACATGTCACTCACATGACTTTTCAAGAGTTATTTTGATGTGGGATCCACACATGCATATGGTACATGGCCTGTTAACACAATCGGCCCACTTCAATCATTTAGAGATTCCAACCAAATGCCTCGTCATCTTAACAGCGAGGCGAGCAGCTAGTTCTACATCAGGTTGTTATCTTATAATGGACCACTTGGTATTAAAATCCAAAGTCCATGTGAATCCGTCCAATCGCATCCAATCGCAACTCACCCGCTTCTCCATCATAGTCAGCATCAAAAGAAAAATCTGTAGGACGTTCCAGCATAAAAGCCAACCAAGCCAAAGAACAAGTGTAGGCTCGACGGTAGTGTATAGCCCTAAATAAGACTAAGTCTTGAGACTCCGCGTGATACTTGCACCCATGGGACCACTCATCCCATGACATTAGCAAGAACGTATAGGTGTGACTCTTATTGTTTGGATTTTATCTCAATTGGGTTGGTTAAATAATATAATAAAAATTATTAAAATTATTGTACTTGCATTTTTTATTAAAAATTAAAATGTTTTTTAATTTCTTTGAAAAGTGATTTTTTAAAAAATCTTTAGTCCCATATTATTGTAGAATCTTAGTGATGGCTACACACATCCACCAAAACTCACCATATCTTATATAGAAATTATTTGCTAGAAATCCGACAACGACTTTATATGGACAAAAGGAGGCAAACAAGGCATTAAAGAAAGCATTTTTAATTCGTGCTTTGAGCTTGATATGATTATCTATTTTATAAAATTTTGGTTTTGTCCATTAATATTTTCTCAACATGTATTTTATATTCACACCATCCATCCATTTTGGTATATCATATTAGGGCATGAGTCCAAAAATGAAGTAGATTCAAATCTCAGGTAGACTATAATATAGGAAGTAGTGGTGATTCAACGCCCAATATTAAAACATCCATTCATAAATTTTATTTGCCATCCAAATTAATGATAAGGCCACACAAACATGGAAACAAATATCAACTTGATTCAAAACTTTTGTGGCACATAAGAAATTTTTAACGGTCAATCACCATTGTTTCCTATATGATATGGTTCACTTGAGATTTGGGTTTAATTTTGGGCTCGTGCACTAAAACAATCTAACAAAATGGATGGCTTGCGTGAATATATGCATGGATATAGAATACATATATCAAAGTGGGCCCCATGGTAAGGGCTGCATCGTCATGGGTGAGGCCGGGCCGCACCTAGTCCACTTCTGAAATAAGCATGATCACCGTAGCCTAAGGACATGGAAGTTGTACTGATCAAACGGACTTAAAACTTCCAAAAATCAAGAGAAATTGACTAAAGGTGACCAATTGCCAATTTGAATGTATGCCATCTAATGGATTCATATGCCATTTTTCGTCTATAAGACACCAAAGTGGGGCCCACTTGATGAATTCTCTAGACGTATAAATGCTACATTGATGGACCACTTACCCATATCTGAACCATCCTGACCACTCAATACGTTATCCTCTACAAGATATCTTGGGCCCAACCTACATGATGTGCCCATGGACGTACGAACGATCCTGATCTCTCACGTGTGGCTGATTAGTGGGTCAAGAACATTATTCTTTGATAAAGCTTACGTGGCAGAATAACGTGGGGTCCATGTGTGTCAGCATAAGGTGGGTCCATTTGTTCTCCTCCAATTATTCGAGGTGGACCCCACACTTGCTTTTGCGTCAGTTCATGGAGACGCCGCACGTGATCTTGCACGGAGCAAAAGTGTCTTTTAAGGGGCACTTATATATATATATATATAATATATATATATATATATATTATATATAGAGAGAGAGAGAGAGAGAGAGAGAGAAGAGAGAGAGAGAGGGAAGGTACTATGCGCTCGACCTCACGATAAGCTCCCGTGAGGTCGAGTTGTGTGGGCCCCACTGTGATGCGTGTCGACCATCAACACCGTGCATTTGATGGGTCCCATTTAAATTATGGTATATCCCAAAAATCAGCCGTATACGGAACTCATCTGGGCCATACCATCTAAAAGCATGTGAATACATGCCAAAAACATATAAAAGCACTTGGTGGGGCCCATCTGAGTTTTTAATTCTTCTGAAACTTCGTCTGAACCCTCATCCAAGTAGTACACACATAATGGATGGTCTGGATTTTCAAACCACATCTCGGTGGGCCCAAAACATGATTATGAATGTTTTAATGGTGCACGGCCCCTCTAAACTTCTGTATGTGGTATGGCCCACAAAAGTCACGGATTGACTTATTTTTTAGACCTAGGCCCATGATGGAATGGTTCATCTGACTGATGGGGTAGATGTTCGAAACGCATCACGGTGGGGCCCACACAGCTCGACCTCATGGGACGGTCCCATCAGCTCGGGCGCATAGTACCTTTTCCCATATATATATATATATATTACTTTGGTGGAAGATAATTTTAATAAATAAAAAATAGAGAATGAAGGGTTAAAAGGAGTAGTTATCTACGTTCCAGAGCAACCCAAAAGAAAGATCCCACGTCCAACCAGTTGCACTTTTGTTACAGTCCACCCAGTGTATAAATCTAAACCGTTCATTTATTTTTATTTTTACAAAATCCAATCCGTCCAACAGGTTGGTACTACCATCAAGATCACCTTTTGAAAATTTCAGCTATATCTCCTTAATGAGTGGACCACTTTAGATTTTCCTGTTTATCCATGACCAGATATTGTATGTTCTGGTGTGGCCCACCTGATGAGTATGAATGAATTCTCCACCAGGTGGTCCTCATGGTGGGACCAGCCTATTGGAATGGTTGGATATTACATGATGTACTGTCACGGGCTTGGTGGACCGTAACCGTGGTCCAACCGGTTGGACTTGTACCTTCTCTTTCCAAAATGCGATTGGCCTCTTGCAATAATACATATGCAGGCACTGAGAACTAATACACGTGGGATATATTTACAACTCAACCCATCCAGGTTGTTGGGCCCACTATCGATCATTTTAGCCCGAAGATCAGATCAGTTGGACCACTGTAAAATCTGACACGTGGACATTCTTTTGTTGAATTTGGATCGTTGAATATTCTTAGTTTTAGCACCCAATTTGGACGGTTCAGATTGGTGGCCTGTATCCCATGTCTGAAAACAGCCACCTGCATGTGCACCGTTAATCGTGATCTCTATCAGATATAACCCTGTGGATGATGCAAGAGATGATCTATTTCTCCATGTGGTCCGCTAGATTTTCTCTTCCAAGTCATCATCCTCACCGTACCTTTAGGAGCGGATCTGACGGTCAGATCGTTTCGTGTCGGGTCAACACGTGTGTTCAGGGGTTGAATTTCTACAGTCTTCTATGGACCAGATAACTAAATCATTAATCAATCGATATTAGTGTACTTAATCATGCTTAGTGACTTCACTTCAATAGTGTAGTACATTTTCTTTATTAGAAATGATCTCATGCAGCATCTGTAGGTGAACCTTCCATACAGCCACTTCTTTCACGCTACACTGCCACGTGGAGCATATCCAACCATGCAAAATCTGGATCAGACTACGATGATCACATGGAGAAAAAATCAGGCCAATTGACTCATTGAGAAAGAAACAACTTCAAGATTATTGGACAGCCAATGGTATGAATGATTGTACTGGTGTGTCCCACCCAGTAAATTGATCTTACTGATTGTCGTAGAAGATAATCAACATGGTATGGTCCACCTTTTACACCGTCCGGATGTTCAATGAATGTAATGCATTGGCGGGAAAGATATGGCTGTATGTGAAAGTTCACATACAACCGCTGTAAGTTATCTAAATTACTTGGAATTCATGGCATCCACGTCTGTCCATGCACTTCAGCAGTACATTTATTCCTTGAACTATGGACCACAGATCTAATTCTTCATGCAGGGCCAGTATATGGTGGGACCCCTGGATAGATGAAAATTTAGAAAATATATAATAAAAAAATCATAATAAGTGCAATGTATGTAAATATTAAATGTGGTTTGATTTTAAATTTTTTACTTTCTAATATATACATGCAATACGTTCATTTTATTTACATCTTACATTTTCATCTACTCAATATCATATTAATGCAGGAATTATCATAAATCACTTTTTCAATTTTTTTTTTAAAAAAATTTCTTAAATTTCATCAAAGAGGGAGGTGGACATCAAAGATAGGTAGGTACACAGGTTTCTATCCAATGGGCTTTTGATGTCTTTACGAAGTTTAATTCCATTTTTCGAAAATTTCATCAACTTTTTGTTTGCTTCGATATTTTGTCATAATCACACTATCTTAGGCTTATTAGCAATATTTAAAAATGTATTTTGATAAGCTTTTCATTAATATGATCTTTTGGTGTAGTAAATTGCAATCTTAGGTTTGTTTATTTGGTTTTTAACTCTCGAATTATTTCTAAACATTGATTCTAGTTAATTTTTGCATTGCACATGCGAGGGGGTGTACTTCTCTTAAATATGGTTCGATTATTTTAGAGCCTTTTTAATGAATTGTCACTTCTCATTCATTTTTAAGCACCAAGGCATCTGTTTGTATGCATTAATAGATTTATTGATTTCTTAGAGAAGTATAAAATTGAGTATTTGTATAATTGGAGTTTTATTAGGGTTAGCTTGGATCCATTGATTCCAACTTGTTGACATTGTGACAAATACTGTGATACTTTTGCAAATAAATAAATAAATATAAATATATAAAAAAAAATTAATGAACCAAGGATGATATTGCAAGATTTTTCAAGTATTGACCATTTTAAATTTTTCATGATTTTATCGTGAAAATATCCTAGTATAATGAATAAAATATGTTAAATATTAGATTAAATTTAAACTTATTATTAGTATATAACAAAGTCTTAAAATTTTATTTTCGATGAGATTTTTTCTGATAATATAAAAAATTTGAATTTTAGAAGTCTCTTGAGAAATGTCTGTAGAAAAAAGTTCCTGAGAATGAGATTTGTTACTATGCTTGTTAAATTCTCTTAGAATTCGACCTAGGATTTTTATTTTTTATTTTTTTTAACAACCACCTTGGATTTTTGTATCACCAAGAGTTCCTCTTCTATCTAATAGGAGTTCACCTCATGGTTGTTTGATTTTAGAGACTCAAGTCCGATGTAGAGAATTTGATGTGGCACCTTCATTCTCAATCACAATGGCATAAAATTAATCAAGTATACTATCACATGCATGGCTTTAGCTCAATATACTTTAGGCATTTTTTTGTTTATTATAATTGAGTGGCCTTGACTATATGATGGTCATTTCTTTCATCAACCTCGTTTTGATTCAATGTGCTTTTAGAAAGACATTATATTAAAACACATACTCTTTACTATTACCAATTCATAGATTTTTTTTTATTGAATTGATTTTCCAGAAATCCTTTAAAATTTTTAAATCATCCAAATATTATCTTCAACGTAGAAAAAAGATCCAAGTATAGTGTGGGAACTCATTTAATATCTAAGTGTGTACATAAATCCATTGTCCTTGATTCCCAAACATCACTATGGATGACTTCAAATGGTTAATGAACTCTGGCAATGGACAATGGACTGCATGAAAGGATGATGTGTTGCCTTTACATATCCACGTCTCACATGTGATTCCCATCGTATTAATTTATAGTTGGCAATCCAAGTCTATTTACTTAAATATTTTTATTCTTAAAAAATTGTAGTAACCTAATCTCACATGCCACAAATTGACAATTTCGAACAAGAACTTTTTAAGAGAAAATTTCATAGTAAGTGCAAATAATATGCCCATTTTCCTTATGTGAATAATGATCATATTATCATCCTTCAATAGAAATTCACATCTTCTATCACCAAATATAATCATGTAGCCTTGGTATACAAGTTGTCCTATGATATGAGATTCTTTCATAATTTTAGCATATAGAATAAATTAGAGAGATGTCTTATATTCTCTTATCTTCAACATTAGAGAGATGGACTCGAAATTGTTTTTTTTTTTTTTTTTTTTTTAATTAGTGAAGAGATTTTATCTAGGTGTTATGTGATTTGAGTGTGCTAAATTTATATATAACTCATCTAAATCTGATTTTAAAGTTTGCATTGTACAAAAGGATTTCCTTAGCCTTCTCTTCACCATTTCTTTCCTTATCTTCTATGGTGTAATTTCTTTCATTACATCCACATTGCTTTTTTATATGGTGCTTATATTTTCTATAATTATAATACTAAACATGATTTTAGCCCATACCTTTTTATGAAATGCCTTAATTGTTTTTTAGTCGAGATTATTAAGATTTTGAAATTATTTCTAATTTTGGTAATTAAAAAAAATAAAAATTGAGAATTCCATTCCGAACCACGGCCTATGACTATGTGTTTGTGAAAGAAAAGAATATATATATATATATATATATATACTTGTCTCCACCTTTTAAAAACTATTTTAAACATCCAATCTTCATTTTTCTATAAGTGCATCTTCTTACAATAGCATACTATCTCCTTCATAGGAAGCTTATTTTATTGAATGAACAATACTCTCATAACATCAAACTTTTGTAGATTTTTCAAGATGATCGCCATCTAAGTGTTATTTTCAATCTTAATGTCGATTCCTTCTATCTGATCACATAAATCATTTACTCTTCGAGAGAACTCAACAATGGAGTTATGGTCTTACTTGGTCACCTTCAATTTCGCTTCAAAAAACTATCATCATAGCATGGTTTGCTTTCTCATGCATGGT
Source organism: Magnolia officinalis (assembly GCA_021015155.1). Taxonomy (NCBI): domain Eukaryota; kingdom Viridiplantae; phylum Streptophyta; class Magnoliopsida; order Magnoliales; family Magnoliaceae; genus Magnolia; species Magnolia officinalis. The sequence goes on from JAJHSJ010000009.1 coordinate 3,083,628, forward strand.
AGTCAAGTGATCCCATGCTTCTTTCGTTGAACCCAATTTCCTAAAATAAGAAATCATATATGATCTACAAAAGATTTGGGTTGTGCGTAAAGCATTCCTATTATTCTTCCTTTAATTTGTAAGTCTTGCTTGTTCCGCTGATGGTTTGGTATTGCTACCTTTGATGATATCCTAGAAATCATTGTCCATCAAATAACTTTGTAGCCACAATTTTTAATTTTCGTAAATTTTCATCATAAGAATTGTAAGAATAATAGCACGTCAACGTGATTGAGCTCACCAATAAAAATTTAAAAAAAAAAACAAAAAAAAAAACTTTCAAATGAGAAAAACTAACACAAATTGATCAAAGTAAAAAACTCAAAACACAATCAATTTACTCATTATTGAAGCTCTAAAACTATATTACTATATAAAAAAATTATAAAACGAAGGTTATGGAGAAGAGGGCCTTAAAATCCATGGAGGGAAAAAAACAAAAGAAAAAAGTGTAGAGAAAAGAGAAAGTGAGAGAGAGATTAGAAGATAAAACTACTTTATTCAAAAGGAAGGAGAGAGAGAGAGAGAGAGAGAGAGAGAGAGAGAGGAGAGAGAGAGAGAGAGCTTACTAATTCTACTAGCCCCATAACGTTGAAAAAGAAATTTCCAACTAACCATTTTTGTAATTTAACTCAATCAAAGTTTTTTTTAATAGTTAAGTATTTTAATTAATTATGACTTAACAATGATTCTCAATAAACTGATTGTAAAATGTAAGGTTATAATCCAAGCATTAATATTAATCACCTTTGGATCAACCTGGTCTTTCATAACTTATTAGGCTAGAAGTTAGTTACATCTGTCTCTTAATTAAATTGATTCTCTCTTTGATCAGGTTAGAGATGTGAATTGAGAATCAATTCAAGGTAGCACTGTAGTTTCCCGACCTGGTGAAATTTAATTAGGCCACAAGCAGCGATAAAAAACAACATTTACAAAGCATGTTTGAAAGTTGTTCACTCTCCCATTGGCCTATCTCTAGCACCATCAAATCTCACAACACTAGGGAACAACATCACATAAATAACTATTACAGCATCACATGAATAAATGACCATGTGACAACCATCACAAAAATAACTATTACAACATCACATGAATTAATGACCTTATGACAACCAATACTAACCACTGACTAAACGACATGTGTTTAAGCATACTAGCTAAAAAGCATAAATAGGAACATGAGTGCGTGTAAAGATCTTGGAAAGTCATGTTTAAGCATCACTCCTGACGCATCTTTGTCCTCAAAAGACCAGGGTTTACACAGTGGGTTAGGTAGACCATGCTCCACTTCCATTGCATGGATATCCACACACGCAACATCTATCAAATCATTAATATAAATATTCATACATAAATTATATCATTTCTACAAATAAAATTCCTTTTCTTATCACCACAAATTAGCATATAATCATACAAAGTATCTGATGGGCCCCACAAATCCAATATAGTGTTCATAAGCCAAAAACCGAACTTGGGTTATTGGCATTTTTCCTTTCTAACCATCCATTTAATGACCAATGATTTGAAGGCTAGTATTGCCGGATTAGTGTGATTATTGGGTCATATTCAATCCACAGCTAGGCACCCAATTTTAACGGTTTGGATTGAGGAATAGATATCAAGTGGGTAGTGCATAGCTATCATGGTTCCTCATGAGAGAGAGAGAGAGAGAGAGAGAGAGAGAGAGAGAGAGAAGCCTCTAGATGCAAGAGATTATCTAGTGGCCCATGTGGTTAGCTGGATTTCTGGTTAAAGTTGGAAACCCCACCATATACGAGAAGCTTCCCCTCTAAAAATCATCGAGGTGTAGGTGGAAAGTAAAGGGAAAAAGAGGTTTTAAGCTCTCTAATCAAGATATAATTAATAAGTAGGTTTGCTCCGATACATCTCGACCTAATAGAATAATATAAGTCGGGACTCTAGCCGTTGGATTTAGGACTTTTTCAATGACCCAGACCGTTTATTTGATAGGAATTCCTTGGATGGTGAAGCCCAAAAGAAAATATCTCAGATATAATATTTCAAACCATTCATTATAAAAAGACTGTGGTGACCGTTCATGTTCAAAGCCAAAGAGTCAGATTATCAAAAGGTTGAAATTATCAAATTGAGATCTTTTATTTGTCACATAAATGGTTTGGATCATTCCAAGATGAGCAAGATTCAAAGATTAAAGTCCCAACGTATTGTATTGCAATACATCAGGTTGTATTCGAGCAAACGTCAATAAACAAAACAAAACCCATCTATCTGTCTTTCACAGCTTGTCATCTCACCTTTGGAGAAACGCTATGCTTACTCTCACGTGTATACGGACACGTGAGTGGGATCCAGACCGCTGATCAGGTGGTTCCCACCTCAAGTATGTGTTGGCAAAAATTCAGGCAGGCCCACTTAATAAACAAAAGCAAACATCTCTTTTGAATGTGAACCGTACGTTCATTATTTTTTCTTTCTCGCCATCTTTCTCATAACATGTGGCCCACATAATGACTCCGCTGGAGAAATCCGGGTCACAAACGAGCGGATGACGAGACGGACATGCAGTAGCCTGCTCAAAAACAGCCACACGTATGTTTTGAATGTGGACCGTTCATCATTTTCTCTCATACACTGGTCACCTACCTGATCAGCTGACTGGCTTAGTTTCAGACTAGGGAATTTTTACGGTGGGCCCCACGTGATGAATTTCTCGGATCTCACATAGACATCCCACATTCGCACGTACGAGGAGAGTCGTATTTGAACGGCTATTCTCGCGAGTAGCCATATTCCTCATTTATGTCCAGATAAGGGCGTGTAGGGGCCAGGGAATGTCCTTATCACCAAAGATACTTTCCTAATCTGGAAGTTTATAACTTGGCTCCACTAATACAATACAGCACTACAAGTGTAAGAGATACGTTCGCATAAACAAGCTAACGTGTCACCTGTGTAGATCATCCGATCCGTATAAAAGGTGGTCCATCCCATAAATATCATATTTTTGGAAATTCAGACTAATATAACCGTTGGTTGGGCAAAATCAGTAAAATGAGTCATACCAACCGTTGTTAATTGATTTCGATGTTCCAGCCTTCCGTATGAATAACCATTCTAGTTTTCAGCAAGGATGATCTTTGTAGTCTCAGCCATATTTTTCACGGTCCAGATGATATACAAAAGTGACACGTTGGCAGGAAAGAGGCATTGGATGTGAAAGTTCACATGCATGTGTACATATATCGTGGGTTTGAACACGTCATATGCCATAAGGATTAAACTATAAACAAAGGCTTATCTTTGCATCATGGATGACATCAGGAGAGCGGAATAGGTGCACCCTGGCACAACCCAAATGGTGTGGCCCTGACCGTGGAGCCCACCTTATATATGAATTTTATATCCACGCCGTCCATCCGTTTTATCAGTTCATTTTAGCTTAATATGTCAAAATTGAACTACATCCAAAACTTATATGGACCACAAAATAGGAAACAGTGGTGATTGAACACTTACCATTAAAAATTCCTAGGGCCCACCTTAATGCTCATCCTAATGTTTATCTGCCATACAACTTGTTTATAAGGCCACACAGATCTGGATGAAAGGAAAAAAAACAAATGCCAGAATTATCCAAAACTTTTGTGACCCACAAGAAGTTTTTAATGTACAGTCACCACTGTTTCCTTTCCTGTAGTCCACTTGAGATTTGGATCTGATTTGTTTTTGGTCTCAATCCATAAAATAATCTTTAAAAAACGATGGACGTGGGTTTACAATAAATATAAAAAGATGGACCCCATGGTCATGGCCGCATCTAATCCGCTCCTATCAAAGGGTAGAAAAGTCATTATAGATTAGGTTTCGCTAGGGCTGTCAACCGAGCTTGGCCCGGCCCAGACAACTTAGTTAAACCTAAGCCCAAGCATAGTTGGGCCTGGACCCTTACAATTGAGTGGGGTCCACCGATACTCCCAATCATACCGTTGTAGCCTACAACAATGACGTATCTAATTAAGATGTCATTGCTACTACAATAATATACCTTATTGGAATACCATTGTTGTAAGCTTAATGCTAGATTTTAAACATGTGGTACAATATTTTAGCCTGAGTCCAACCTCATGTGGGGTAGGCCAAGAAGCCTACTAAGCTACCCTAACATCTGCCTTAGGTTTTGCCTTGGGTGTTGTAGAGGTCCATATATAAGGATGCAAATAGGTACCTGGACATGTAGGTACCCTATGCACCTAACTTGATTTTAAGGGATCGACTTCCAATTTTTTAGACCTATGGGTTGATTGGGTTGTGTTCATGTTTCAATTCTTGGGATTTTCTGTAAAACGCACACTCACACCGCAATGGATACTTGAACTCATGATCTTTGTTGAAACTCTTGAAAGTCTACCACTAAAGCATGAGTAAGGACCCAGATCTTGGGACTTAGTTGTCCATACAGATTTCACTCGAGTCCAACTAGGACCCCAATTAAATCTGGTGGGGTCTCGTCATGTCAGGTCTAGCTCAAGGCCAGCTAGCTTGAATGGTTTACATGTTTGTTTTAGGGAAAGACTAAGATTTTTTTAAAACACATTTTTTCTGGGCACTCCAGCTCACAACCTCAATGTTGAAATGCAATTTATCTATCTAAAGCCATCCATCAAGTGTACCTAACCATGTAAATGCTCTTATTTGATACAAACCAATGAAACACTTAGATTTAATGACCCGATTGGTACCTAAAGCCGGTGAGATTCGAGGCATTGGTCTTTAAGAAAGAAAATCTAACTAGGAAAGAACCACAAGTGTTTACATTCAGACTTAGAAAATGTTGAATTACTTGAAAATGAATGATTTTGATATGGGAAACACCCATATTAACCCGACATCTAACTATCCATGGATATTATTAGTTTACAGAGTGTGGCGGTGGAGAGAAAAATGAAGTAAGATATTTAAGAATAAAAGGATGTGGGCCACACACAGGAAAAATTGTAGAGTCCCTACTAAAAAAGAAGTTGGCGTGTGCCGGAGCTTTTACAGGCAAAATCTGAGCAAGTGAGTTGCCTTCTGACAATAAAATTGGAATTGTAGTTTGGTAAGCTACCATACTATTCAATTTTCAAAACACATACTCTTGGATATAAATGCCTTGGATGGCCATGTACCGTAAATATTCAAAGTTTCTTCTGGCAATAGAGGCTTGGATCTGAGTTTGTAGCGTTGTGAGGTTGGTATGTGCATGTGGAATTCATTGTTAGTTTATCCAATCCATTGAACTGATGGCCCCAATCATGGATGGACCATGCTCTGAAAATCTCCTCAATTGATCAATTCAAACCATTGCATTGATGGAATGTAAATGCATGTTTAAGAGGAAATTCACGAACATGTCAATCCATGATGAGGGCCAGTAGATCAATGGCCTATATAAACCAGCCATGAGCCACGTGCGAAAACTGGGTGCATGATGGGAAAGTTCTTTCTTACTGACAACAGGAAACTCGGCCTGTCATACGCACGTGCACATATAAAGCCCCTATTTTATTTTATTTTTACTTTGCTTGAAATTGGATTTTGGAAGCGGATTGGGAGATGGCCCCAACACCACCCGGCGTTTGGGGCCCACCATGATGTATGAGTATTATATCCACACTGTCCATCCATTTTGACAGGTCATTTTAGGTCATGAGCCCAAAAATAAAGCAGATCCGAAGCTCAAGTGGACCACACCATAGGAAAAGGTGGGGATAGTGACGCACACCGTTGAAACCTTTCTAGGGCCCACCGTAATGTTTATTGGCCATCCAATCTGTTGATGAGGTCAGATGAGCTGGATGAATGGAAAACACAAATATCAGGTTGATCCGATCCAAAACTTTTGTGACCCCATGAAGTTTTTTTGATGATGGGTGTTCAATCACCATTATTTCTTGTGGTGTGGTCCAGTTGAACTTTTGATCTACTTCGTTTTTGGACTCATGACCTAAAATGAACTGAAAAAATGGATGGACGGCATGGATGAAACACATATCATGGTGGGACCCACAACTGTCACCACCTAGATGGGTGATGTTGGGGTCACCACCAAATCCCCTTCCCCGGATTCATTACCTTTTCTCTTCTCCTCTCCGGTTTCACCACATTACTTTTTGATCAGATGATCCAGACGGTACATTGTGGTTCATACCGTTGATTGATGACATTACTCCTAGCCGTCGGATTCTATGTTGAATGTGGAAACTGTTCTATTTTGACTTTTAACCATTTGTTTGAGGGGTATCAAACGGTCAGTCAATACCATCTGATCAATGAGAAATCTGTGGGCTTGAACAACCATTACCATTTCCCCCGATGCATGGACTGGATCATCTGTCCAATCAGCCATATGGGCCCATCATAAATAGACCATCCAATCAAATGACTTGAATATATTTGCAAGGCCTTTCGTGTTAAAATTACATATCATTGCAATGCACTGAGTAAGGGGATTGACCAAACAGAACATCGGATTTATACGAAAATTTCACCATGGCCCACCAACGGCAAGACCCACAAGATGAGCATTTCTGATCGCTGGGTTAAGCTAAAATAGAAACTTCGGAGGGACCATGTGTTTAACGGTCCTGATCGCAGCATTGACACAATGACAACTTGCTAATAACATAGATAGGAGAACAGCTGCATTTTCCAGCAACCAAACGATGGGGGATAACACATCATTCATATGATGAACTTTGGGTCGTAGAGGGTTATCCGGTTCCAAGAAAGCATCCAAGTGGACCCCATAGCCCTAGATCATGCAATATGTGGTCACCATTAACAAGTGACCAGATGGACGATTAGGATAGTCAAATAGGGAAGAACTTTGGGGCCCACCTAAAGAACGGTCTGGATCACCAGACGGTGAGTCGCTGTCATGCAGAGGGAAGAAAAGAAGGTTGTTTTGCTAAGCCAAGCATTAAAAAAAAAAAAAAACCGTATGAATCAACATTAGGAAGAACATTGTGAATTGTAATTTACAAATATGAAAAGTCGTAGTCGTGAAATTTAATATTGAACGGCTGAGATTACCCAATAAGATTTAAACAAAGAGAAATGCTAGTGCTGGCTCACCCAAGAACCCCTCCCCTGACACAACAAATAGTGATCCAGACCGTTCATCTTGAAGATCCCCACATAGAGGGGCCACATGACCAAAAAAAATAAAAAATCTGTTCATTCGAAAGGTAAATTGAAAACTATAGTGTTGTCTCAACATGAGTGGACGATGAAAATCTATAATCTGTGAACAAGTATGCCATACAAGGTAGGCAAAGCTAGATGAGCGGTCTGGATCACAGCATGGTGGGGGGTAGAACGGGTGAGGGCTCTAGCAAACCTCTTCAACAACAGAAGAAATTACTGAGATGAACCATGGATTAATCCTGATATACAGAAGGTAATCCAAACCATTGAATGCAGGCCCAGTTCAGTTGTCGTCCGGACAGCATGCTTCCACACAAACCATGCAGCCGAGGCATGAGAGTGCAGTGCAGAGTTGGGTGATCAAGATCACGCAGTGGTCATTCATTTTTGAACATACATTGATGCAGCAAGGGCAGCAGCAACAGCAACAGCTGAGCTTGTGACAGCAGCGAGACGTCTTTTCATAGATGATATCAGATTCAGTCACTTTCGGTTCACCAAATCCAGAGGGTGTATTCTCATTTGTAGCGGCCACATTGCCGAAGCCAATGGACAGGCCATGAAGTGGCATTTTCTTGGGTTCTTGGGAGGCCGCCTTCTTCCGCTTCCCAATTTTCTTTGCCTGCAGTTTTCAATTAGGTCAACAGCGGCCAAACTGTATCTTTGACGCCCCACTAAATGTAGAAAGATTGGATATAATTTCTATTGTCCATTTTAATCAGATGAGTAACGGGGGGACATACATTGAGAGGATAAGTGGCTTAGATTACCAAGCAATTCTGGGCAACACATGAGAAATGATCCTACAGTAACATTTTCACCAAATGTTTGGCGAAAAACATTGAGTGGGCCCCACAGAGATGTATGTATCCGGCCATCAGAAACGCCCTCCCTCATTTGGTCATAGGTCCACAATCAGGCCCATCAATGAGACAGGACTGGACATCGTGGGCCCAGACAAAAATCATCGTTGTCGTTGTATAAGCCTCATCCTCTCATGTGATTAAACTCTATCAAGGACCAGACCTTCAGTTAGACCATAGGTCATCAGGTCTTTTTATACTACCTCAATCCATATCCTTTTGGGCCTTCCTCTTGTTCTTTTAGATCCTTCAACTAACGCAAATTTTCATTTAAAAAGATAAAACATTTTCACCGCACTATCAGTGAAAATGTTACCATTGAATCATTTCCACATGTTTGTGTGTGTGTGCATGTGCCTCGTCTCTTTCTGTCACACAAGCTCTCATCCTCCAAACTCAGGATAGGAGGCTTATCAAATGTAGCATTTGGATGCTGCATTATTATCTGGATATCAAATATCGTAGCGACTCAAAACCTTAATCACAATATGTTTGGCAGCCAGCCGCATTTCACTACTTCCCAAATGGCACCATTTTGATGGGGGCCCACAAATGACGCCATTCAGGATTTTAAATCCAAAGTAGGCTTATATTCGTATAAAAGAGCAGGAAGAAGGAAAATGGTATGAGATTTACCTCTTTTAATCCAGCTGATTCCAATGCAAGCTTTTGTTTGTCGGTCTCAATTAAGACCATACGGGTATACTCAGATGTAACGCCTGTTTGGATACTCATTTTCGCAACCTGCAAGATATATAGCAATGGTCGCAGCAATCCGATTATTCCATGGTGTCTTGGGTCCAATAAATGATGTTTGGTACCATCAGTTGTATGCATCAAAGTGAAGGATGCTGCATTGGCTACCAAGTAAATACAAAAACTTGTTATGGTTCAGAGGAATTTTGTGTCATGTGACCCTTGATTTGAGTATATGGTCAGTTTGCTCTTCCGTCTGTACAAGTGTAGCCCATGGTTCAGTGATCTAGGCCATTGGTTTGATGCCAACATCCATGGGCGGACCATGACCCGAAAATCTCCCAGATTCAAAAATCATGGTTTAGTATTTAGTTGACATATTTTACCAAAAACCAATTGACACCTTTAGTAAGATTCATGCTTGCTAACCAAAGTGGTGAAAGAAGAGAAGTTTACAAAGAGAAGTGTGTAACAGCTATCCGGGGTGCAACAGTTGGGTCAGGTTGAGGGAGAACCTGAGCCCAACCAACTTTCAAGAGGACTCAACATGAATTCCAAGCCGAGGTGTGCAACCCAAACCCAACCTAAAGTCCTCTATACTCAACCCAAACTAGCCCAACCCAAATACACATAATTATTCCCAACCTGACCCGAATTTGCTCAGCCCAAACTCAACCTGAATTCAAATCGAGTTGGCGTTTCCAACCCAAACCCAACCCAAAGACCTTGACAACCTGGCCAAACCCGACCCTATGTGAGGTTGGCTTAATCGGATTTGGGTTGACCCAACCAACTTGCAGCCCTTTTGGCAGGTAGGAACTCGGTCCAAATGAGATAAGTCTCTCGGTATCATTTCAACTTGGCCTACTAAGCATGCGACTCATCCATATCAAACAGCACATCCCCTACAATGCTGATGTTTTGGGATAAACTTGTAGAAATTGGAGAGCTTTGGGACATGGTTTAAAATAGTGTCTGGTGGCAATTGACTTGTCTGAGTTAACACAGTATCAGGCCTAGATGAGATGATTCAGAGGCTGGTTTCATGAGAAGTTTGATTATAAAAGAATGTTTTATAGCTATGAATTGAAAGAGTATAAATTATAAAGTAATGCCATTAGGAGAAACAGGTCAGTAACCAACCGTCTCCTCAAGCTGTTTGCTTTCAGAAAACCATGCTTGAGCTGTGAGCATATCAATCTGTCTCTTTGCAAAAATCTGTTACAAAAGGCATCAACCATTGGTAACCAAGTAATACAATACTGAGAAGCCTATTAATGCATTCATTCGCTCACTAAATTACAGATAAACTCATCTCAACTGAGGGAGTATATTGTAATTCCACCTTTCCATAAAAGAAAATTCAAGCAATAACCTGAAAGCATAGTGAATAGCATGTAGAGTAGACTTCACCCCTCTAAAGCATGAGGCGTAAGCTACATCCCTAACGTTACTTCTAGATTTTTAATCAAGGCTGCGCTTGCTTTTTTTTTTTTTTTTTTTTTTTTAAATTTTAAATCAAGGCTGCGCTTGGTTGCACCAATTTCATGATATTCTACACCAAATTAGATGATTAATAATAAAATTTAACAAAATTTCATGATATTTGGTGCAACCAAACACAACCTAAAGTAATACTAAGGGGTGATGATTAAGTATAAAAGTGAAGAAAGAGCAACAAAACTGATTTAAAACTGTTTCTTATATTATTTTACTAAAAGCATTGAAAAGACTAACGAATTTTCATAGAAAATGTAACAAATCATAAAAAACTTTATTGATTTTAATGTTATAGTGAAAAATAAGTAGTAATGTGAGTTGTGTAGCGTGTAGCGTATTCTACATGGTGTGTAGCGTATGCAAATTAATCATGTAGCATAGGCTACACGCAACTTAAGCTATTTTCATGAGCTACGTAACGTTTAGGCTAAGCTACACTACGCAGCGTAAGCTACATGCTACATAGCGTAGCCATTTAAAACACATTAGAATTTCAACTTGCTGACTAACAGCTGTAAGGGCCCGCATTGAAACATGCTAAAACGGTTAGTTCATGGACAAAACCCTCATTTTGGATTAAAGTAAGAGTTTCACAGCCTGTTTGGACAATGTTGAGGGTCAAATATTGCATATTAGGCCCCAGTTGTTACCTGGATTTATGACCATGAAAATGTTTAAAGGCCCATTTAAATCGTGTTTGTGCTGCAGGGTGAATTTACGATCATGTGTCTGAAAAGGATGCTAAGAGCATGGATTTAATGCTCTGATGTCACCAAAGGCAAGGGACAGACTCCAACGACCAAGAAGTTGGACGTCAGACAGAGAGTATTTTTTAGAGTTTTTATGTGTTTTATTTATTTATTTATTTATTCTCGTGAGATCTAGTCCAATCATTTTGGGCTAAACCTCTTAGCTAGGGCTAAGAGGTGAAGCTTGTAGCATGATGGGAGAACTTTGCTTGTGTCTTTTATTTAGATTGAACCGATGTTGATTTTAGTTTAATTAAGGGAATGTTTTTAGTTTTTAATGGTCTGTTGTGACTAAAATTACAATGGGTTTGCGATGACTTTGAGCATGTTCCTTTCCTTTTTTATGTTTATGACGTCAGCAAGCCCTGTTGTTCACCATTGTCTCCTAGGCATGGTTGGATGTCGGTACCCTTCCTAACCTTCATGCATTGTTGATTGATTGTTAATTAGTTTAATTCTGTTGTTTACTTTGTCTCCTGGGCATGGTTTGGTGATGGAATCCATTCTAATTCATATACCTTTCATCTCTTTGAAAACTATATCAAGTAAGTTCAGTTTGATTTCCATGGTTACATTCTTCAACGCTGAAGATAGGACTCTAAGTCCAGTTGATTTCTTGATGCAGGCATAAGATCTCCCTAATCTCTACAAGTGGATCCTCTGAATCCCTAGTTTCCCTTTCCTGAATTCTTTAGATTTTAGTTTAATAATTCACCATTATTCTCTTAAAACACTCGATTTAGATTTCATCTCATTCTAGTTCTATTTCTATTTAGTTTTAGAGTGCGTACAAGTTTCAGTCCCTTGGGATTCGACCTCGGTCTCACCGAGTTTATTACTACATCACAACCCTGCACTTGGGGAGTGAACAAGTTTTTGGCGCCGTTGCCGGGGACTGACGGCTATGATTCTCTGAAATTAATTGATTTTAGAGTTAGTTTAAGATTAGGATTTTACTAACTTTAGTTTTAGATTTTTATTTCTATTTGATTTCTAGAACTAACCTGTTTCCTGTTTTGTAGGAGCCTAACATAACTTTTAATTTGGTAATCCATTTCTAATTTTAAGTTTAAGTTTTCTATTTTAGAAACTATCTAATTCTAGTTTTAGAACTTTCCTAATTTACTTTTTAGAAACTAACTTGGTTTGTTTTGTTTTGCAGGTTATTAATTTAGGACTTTTATTCTGGTAACGTCTTTTTCCAAATACTCTCTTTCTTTCTAGATTTTTTTTCATTTATCTCTTTTAGGTCTAAGTCTAGAATCTGAATTGAGGTTATGGCTGCAAATCAACCTCAAGCACCCCCGCCTCGTACTTTACGAGATTATTTACAACAGGCAGGGGTGAGTATGTCCTCATGCATGGTTTTTCCAGAAAATACAGAACACATGAATATCAAGTCAGGGGTGATCCAACTCCTTCCAAAGTTTCATAGGCTTGAATCTAAAAATCCGTATCTACACTTGAAAGAGTTTGATGAAATCATAGCCACTTTATACTTTCCCAACGTGTCTGAGGACACGGTCAGGCTGAAACTCTTTCCCTTTTCTTTGAAAGAGAAAGCTAAGACATGATTACATTCACTACGTCCCCGATTTATTGGCACATGGAATGACATGACAAGGGAGTTCATAAAGAAATTTTTTTCATATCACAAAACGAACACCCTTAGAAAGTCAATCATGAACTTCGCCCAAAAGGAGGATGAAACATTTTTCCAATGTTGGGAGCGGTTCAAGGATCTTGTCAGCTCATGCCCACAACACGGATTTGAAACGTGGCACATTATACACTTTTTCTATGATGGACTGACACCTTCCATGCGCCAATTGGTCGAGACAATGTGCAATGGAGAATTTATGAATAAAAATGTCGATGATGTGTGGGATTACTTGGATAGACTTGCTGAAAACACATAATTATGGGACACATACCCAAAATCAAATACCACTTTTAGGCTCACTCAATCAAAGGAAATGGGCGGAGTATACCTTCTGAAAGAGGATGATGATCTCAATTCTAAAGTGGCTAATCTCATAAAGAAATTCGAGGCCATGGAATCAAGGAAGGACAAAGGTAAGGAAGTTGTTTGCGGTATTTGTGGTTGTAACAGTCACACAACTGAAAATTGTCCAACTATATCTACCTTTCAAGAGGTACTAATTGAGCAATCCAATGCTGTAAATAATTACCAAAGGTCCTTCAATGGACCCACCTCTAATACATCCAATCCTAGTTGGAGAAATCATCCAAACTGCAATTGGAGGAATGAACAAACTGCTACCCCTCAAAGTTTCTTCAATCAAATTCCAAATCAAGGGAAACCTCAAGAGGATCCAGTTCTAAAACACATTTAGGACAAAGAGCTATTCAACCAAGATATCAGATCGGCAATAGGATCACTTACATCATCCATTCAAAGGATAGAGTCACACATAATGATTGGGGGAAAGGGGATGCTTCCTGCTCAGCCTCTCCCCAATCCCAAACCGCAATATGAGATAAGTGATTCAAGCTCTTTGGATCAGATGGAGCAGGCTAAATCTATTACTACTCTTAGGAGTGGGAAGACCATTGACAAAACTATTCCGGTTAGGGCTGAAAAGCCTAAGGACCCGAAAGAGAATAACAATGATAGACCTAGCATTGCTCTACAAGAATTAGAACCGGAACTTCAAAAGAAGCCAGTTGCTCCATTTCCCCAACGGTTGGTTGCACCAAAACCTCTCTCTAACTCTCAGGATATTCTAGAGATGTTGAAACAAGTGAAAGTCAACATTCCTCTACTTGATGTCGTAAAACAAATACCTTCATATGCCAAATTCCTGAAAGACCTATGCACGACCAAAAGACGGCAAAGTATTCAAGAGAAGATCTTCTTGACTGAGAAAGTGAGTGTCATCCTAAAGCAAGATGTGCCGCAGAAATTCAAAGATCCCAGTAGCCCAACCATATCATCTGTAATCGGGGATTATTGAATTGATCACGCACTTCTTGACTTAGGAGCGAGCGTCAATCTGATTCCTTACTCGGTATACAAACAGTTAGGTTTGGGTGAATTAAAACTCACCCTAACCACACTACAACTTGTTGATCGCTCTGTTCGTATACCAAAAGGGATAATTGAGGACGTGTTGGTCCAAGTTGATAGATTTTACTATCCTATAGACTTTATCATCCTAGACACCGAACTCATCAATAACATGAGCACTCAAATTCCCGTCATTCTTGGTCGCCCATTCCTTGCCACTTCAAATGCAATTATCAATTGCAGGAATGATGTCATGACTATGTCTTTCGGGAATATGACATTGGAGTCAAACATCTTTTTCAATAACGGCAGAAATTCAGAGAATGATGACGATTTCCACGACATTAACATGATTGATTCTTTCGTGGAAGATAGAATGCCTCTGACCCTTTAGAGACATGTCTGGCCCACTCCCATGACTTGGATGATAACATAATTAGGGAGATGTGTGCCTTGCTTGATACCGCGTCGGTATTTGAAGTTAACCGGTGGAGGCCACAATTTCAAGAGTTGCCCCAGACCGATGCAGTGCCTCTACCGTCTAACCTCAAAGCACCGAAGCTTGACCTAAAACTTTTACCCTCTGATTTGGAATATGCCTATTTAGGTCAAGAAGAAATGTACCCAGTGGTGATTTCATCCCACCCTGAGAACAAACAAGAGAGTATGCTCATTTCTACTCTCGAAGAAGATAAAGGAGTTATTGGACATATCATCACAGATCTCGATAGGATGAATGAACTCCTTTCAACTGAATGTTTCGACTCTTCGGATGATTACTTGGCACACTTTGTAGATTCAAACGATCTCATGATATAAGAAATAGTGGATGCCTCGCAAGACAATATCTCAGTAGTTGTCACGGACCGAGAGAACCCTTATTCTGAAATACCTCCTCTCCCAGATCCTGAATGTTTACCATCGAAGGAGGAGGAGCTGAGAATTGAACCAAAGATTGAAACTTCGACGTGTGTGGAGACTACACCACCTACTACAAATTTGTCTGAATTTCATCTACTTATAGTCTCTGATTCATCATGGTGTACTAACTTCGAAATTTTTTCTACCACAGGTGAATCATATATACTTTGGACACTTCAGACGATTAAAAGAAAACTTTATGCTGAGGTCCCTCAATTTCTCTGGATATTCACGCTTCAGGATATCCAAGCCTACTGCAAAATGGGCTTTTGGATGATCTTGTTGAAAAACCTTATGAGAAATTTACCAAGATACTGGCCGACGGAAGAACCTAGATGCATGATTGAATAGACTTTCCGTGCTTCCACAGTTGAGGACTAGAATTTACTGCTTTTTCAGGACTAGTTTGCTTTATGTTGTTCTAGGATAGTTTTCTTTCGTTGGTTACTCTCTTGTGCTAACCCACTCTGATATTTTTGGAAGTCTCGTGATTCTTTCATCCAGGTACTATCTTTCCATCTCTCCTCTTTTAATTTCGTTGTCCCATGTGCATTAAATGCCTATTTCCTTTACATTGAGGACAATGTAGATTTTTGGTTGGGGGTAGGAGATTAGGTTGCCTAATCAGTGTTTTTGAGCAGAAATTGTAAAAAATTTTCAATTTTTCTGGAATTTCATGTGAATTCGAAGTGATTTTGACGGCCATCTTGGATACAGACTTACATGATACATGATGTTGGTAATTGATGACTCTTGGATTCATTGATCTATTAGATTCCACAGTGAAGTTTGAACTATTAATCCATGATTAGAAGCTTTAAACATTGATTGAGTCATGTTTTCACATGTCACACCCAGCTTACACATTACAGTTTCAGTTCGATTTTAAAGGGTAACATGGTATTCTCTAAGCACGAAGGGAACCAACCTGGGGAATGTGTTCATCCTGTTCAATAAGAAGAATGAAAGAGAAAGAAAAAGAAAACCCAGCTACAAGATAGCTGCCTGCGGAAAGGGATGGGCGGACGAACTTCACCATGGGTTTGCTCCCCATAAGTGCAGAATCGACTTCCCATGGTTGACATTTGAAAAAAAATTGGGGCGACTGATCTTCACCATAGGTTTGCTCCCTATAGGTGAGGATTTGAGTCCTTGCATTAGCATTACCTTTAACGGAAAAATTAAAGGATGGGATGTTGGTCTATAGCAGATGTTGATTTAGGTTTTGGTTGTCACAAATTCTCCTACTTTGTTACCAATGATATCACGAAAGAAAGACGGAAACTGACTATGATGAGCTAAGATTACACTCTATACTCATGGATCTTAATGTTCAGAATTTGTTTGATTGATGGATTAATGCTTTGAACTTGGCTATGAAATCCACCATGCGCATGAGGCCAGAAGAAATTGATAATCAACATTCATGAATCTTAGAATTCTGGTATCTGAATTGTTTTTTTTTTTCGGAATATCACTCGAATTTATAGAAATTGTCCCGTAAATCTTAAATTATTTTTCGCATACTTTGCTCGGGACTAGCAAAATGCTGGTTGGAGGTTATGTTGAGGGTCAAATATTGCATATTAGGCCCCAGTTGTTACTTGGATTTACGACCATAAAAATGTTTAAAGGCCCATTTAAATCGTGTTTGTGCTGCAGGATGAATTTACGATCATGTGTCTGAAAAGGATGCTAAGAGCATGGATTTAATGCTCTAATGTCACCAAAGGCAAGGGACAAACTCCGACGACCGAGAAGTTGGACGTCAGACAGAGAGTATTTTTTAGAGTTTTTATGTGTTTTATTTATTTATTTATTTATTCTCGTGAGATCTAGTCCAATCATGTTGGGCTAAACCTCCTAGCTAGGGCTAAGAGGTGAAGCTTGTAGCATGATGGGAGAACTTTGCTTGTGTCTTTTATTTATATTGAACCGATGTTGATTTTAGTTTAATTAAGGGAATGTTTTTAGTTTTTAATGGTCTGTTGTGACTAAAATTACAATGGGTCTGCGATGACTTTGAGCATGTTCCTTTCCTTTTTTATGTTTATGACGTCAGGAAGCCCTGTTGCTCACCATTGTCTCCTAGGCATGGTTGGATGTCGGTACCCTTCCTAACCTTCATGCATTGTTGATTGGTTGGTAATTAGTTTAATTATGTTGTTTACTTTGTCTCTTGGGCATGGTTTGGTGATGGAATCCATTCTAATTCATATACCTTTCATCTCTTTGAAAACTATATCAAGTAAGTTCAGTTTGATTTCCATGGTTACATTCTTCAACTGGATGAAGATAGGACTCTAAGTCCAGTTGATTTCTTGATGTAGGCATAAGATCTCCCTGATCTCTACAAGTGGATCCTCTGAATCCCTAGTTTCCCTTTCCTGAATTCTTTAGATTTTAGTTTAATAATTCACCATTATTCTCTTAAAACAATCGATTTAGATTTCATCTCATTCTAGTTCTATTTCTATTTAGTTTTAGAGTGCGTACAAGTTTCAGTCCCTTGGGATTCGACCTCGGTCTCACTGAGTTTATTACTACATCACAACCCTGCACTTGGGGAGTGAACAGACAACCACACAAAATTCATGTTTTCAAATCCACCCGATGAAATAGGCACTGAAAAGTCCACTTACTGAAAACCAAACAGAAATGTTTTTGGAGAGTCCACGAGAATGTTTTTGTTGCACGGAAAAGCCTTTTGCAGAACTTGCATCCAAGCAGGCCCCAAATAAAGCTTATCGAAACAGGTTTTGAACACACCCAAGACGAAAAATATGACAAAATTCACAGACTGTTTTGAGTATCTGCCTCAAGCAATCAACTAAATGATAACATAACCACCATTCATAGCTACAAATATACATAACGACTGTTTC
Organism: Magnolia officinalis; assembly: GCA_021015155.1. Lineage (NCBI taxonomy): Eukaryota > Viridiplantae > Streptophyta > Magnoliopsida > Magnoliales > Magnoliaceae > Magnolia > Magnolia officinalis. Next base: position 3,101,491 of record JAJHSJ010000009.1, read on the forward strand.
AAATATCCGCCTCAAGTAATCAACTATATGATAACATAACCACCATTCATCGCTACACATATACATGATGTGTATGCATACTTATATGTCATAACCTTAAATAAATCATGTGCCAGACCTTGAAAATGAAGAAGATAAAATAATGCAGAAATTATTTCTTTTAGAGGTGGTAAGCATCTATTTTCTTAAACAACACCCAAGGGAAAATATGATGATGTAATAATGAAGACACTATTTCTTTTAGAGGTAGTAAGTATCTATTTTCCTTAAACAAACACCCAAGGGTAAACTAAGTCTAAAAGCTGGCACCTTACTTTGTCAAGAGTGATGTCTTTTGCCCTGAGCACTTTGAAGTCTATTACCGTGCTACTTGTGTCTGCAAAGATACCTTTAGCTTCAAAGGAATCTGGAAAGTTCCCTTCGTATCTGCCTGATAATAACAGAGGGCATTCTGATGAAAGATCCGGAATGGGGAAAGGATACACCTAACAATAGAAATACAAGAGTTAAATAGCATTGTTTACAGTCCAAAACCAAAAGAAAGATAATAGAAAATAAATATAAGCAGTAGTTAAGATAAACAAAGGAAACCAATATTATTTTAGTAAAATGTCTAGATATGCACATTAGAACGTTGCTAAATATTTGATAAGGGTTGTATAGCATGCTTGCATGGATATTGAAAACAGCATTATAAAGCTCATTAGATCAGCAAACACTCTCCACATAAAAGAGAGAATATTCCTTTTGGGAGGCCAGTATACCATAGAAACTGCTACCTAAGACTGTCCCTTGGCCTGTACATCCTGACACAAGGTTAAAATTGTAGCTCTTCCAAAGTAGTATCTCACTGATGGTTTGGGCCCCCGAAAGGAGGCTTGCATTAAATACAAAACAACTTAGGAGAAGAACCCTAGAAATTAAATCACGCCTACTACAAATAATGCTCTTGCTACAGAAGCTCCTCACAAATTTGATATATTCATGTTGTAGACTGACATAAAATGCATACATCTCATGTCAAGCACATGCGTGGGTACATCTGAAAAGCATCCCATGCATCTCACAAATAGTGGTGCATGTGTTGCAGAAGACTCCTAATGCACAAAAAAAGAATTTTTTTTTTTAAAAAAAAAGGAAAAAGAAGCTACTAAATTGATGATTTGGACATCACATACACCCTTACGTACGTATCGGATGAGGAGGCGGGCCGCACCGATTTCCCTTTGGCTAGGCGAGTACCCGTGATCATGCTGAAGACTCCTTGTGCATGTGCAAGCATCTGGAAGACCCCACACTGGGAAGATGCATGCGGGCTGCTTATGGAGAGATCCAAACCGTTGGATCAGAGGGACACGATGATCAGGACATTGGATCGCATGGATTACATGATCCAACCATTGATCGTCGATCATCCACATCAATTTTAGACTTTATTATAGCGATGTTTGCTTTTTTGATTAAATATCTTAATTTGGCTACTTGAACTCACATGTTAATTGGTTCATGCATTAGTCCTACGTCAATTGATGTCTTTTAAAATATATCCACTGCAATATTCCTTGCATGTACCAACTTGATGAATTTTACATAAATACTGTGCATGCTTGCATACAAGTTTAAAACAGTGAATACATACATTTTTTTAATCAAGGAAAAGTCACTCAAACAGAAAAATTCCATGAGAGGAACATGCATTGATCTGAAAATAATTAACTTTAAGCAGCCTAGGAAGTAAAGATATTATGGATGACAGATTTTTATTTTTATTTTGACAACACGGGATGTCCCCGCCCCCTTTTGAGGCGAGACTATTCCCTGCAGATGAACACAATCACCAGCCACCACGTGCATCAGGTAATGCCGGGGAGGGGAGTCGAACCCACGCCTGTAGGTGGATGACAAGTTGCATGACCATTTGGCCGAACGACATGCCGTTTGACCATGATGGAGCCTTTTTCCAATGCTTACATGTCATGGCGAGGTCAGTTAGATAGGAGTGGCAATGGGTTGGGTTTTGGCCGAATCGAGATCAGCCCAAGCCCGACCCATTTAGTAAACGAGCCAAGAATTCTGGCCCGAACCTGACCTGCAATCCTCTATCCTGTGGCCTGACCTGACCCAGTTAAAATTCACCAAAACCATGCACAACCCGACCCGACCCATTCAATTGTTAATAGATCAGTCTTGACTGATGACCTGACCTGACCTGTCAGGACCACAGTTAACTTTAAGAATGGAATATGGGGCCTAAAGGTATGTCAACCTGTCCTATTAGTAAAGACATGCAAAAATACCTTCCTATTAGCAAAACCATGCAAATATATATATATATATATATATATATATATATATATATATATATATATATACCTACATTATGTCAAGGTATCTACTTAGTCTATTAATTTGTTTTGGGTTTTGGGTTGAGGTGGGTTGGGTCATCTGATCCAACCCACTGATAAGCTACATGGGCGGATAAGGTCGGGTTGGGTAGGGTTCAACCCAAGCCTGACATCTTTCCTTAAACAGGCCACATTTTCTAACCCAAAACCCACCTCAGAAGCAGGTCAGGCCAATTGACCCATAGGCCAATCCAACCCACTCTTACCCCTAATGTTGGACCTGTTGACATGTTATAGGTGAAGTGGTCATTTCATATGAGTATGATTTTCTGGAACTATTGGGTGCTATAGTTCTAAAACTCAACTAGAAACTAGGCTAAGTCAACTGGACTTGCGAGATTTCAAGCCGAGTCATCAAGAAACTCGCTGGCAAACTCGACTGGGTTATGACTCGACCAGACTCATTGAATCAGCTCACTGACTCGGTCGACTCCACAACTCAGCATGACTCAAGCCGAGTCACTCAATGGGAGCTTTCTTGTTAGTATAGAAAAGTAAATGGCACATTGTGAGTTTAGAAACCACATCCTCAACTTCACAAGCCAAGCGCTTTTAACATCACCACCACTTGCTCCTTTTGTGATTAAACATGTCAATTTTTATACTATACACAAAGACAAGGGCTCGAGAACATGCATAGCTTAGCTAGGAGCTACCCATAGAAAAGAAGTTAGAAAGACATTGCCCGTTTCAGCTTTCCTTTGTTCGGTTATAGATCCTCTAGTTGCAAGGGCGGAGTGAAGGCATTTTTAGTTGATTTACTTTGATCCAGACAGGCTAGATATTGATTGAGTCGAGTCGAGTTGAATTTTTGAGTTTTTGAACTATGTCGGGCGCTCCCAGTGGTTGGCAACTTGGGCTTCAGTATATGACTAGGGATGGCCTCTTGGGTAAGTGACAAGCCCAAGTGCCTTGGGGGGGCAGATCTCTATGAAGGCCAATGGGTGCTCAGAAGAACCCTGATGAGGCCCCTTTCTGAGGAGAGTTGCCACTTGAACCAACGCTATGCTTTCAGTATGAGGAGGCATTACACATTGGACACCAACGTTGAGGTCTAACTAAAGGTTGGGGCCTCAAGCCATTTATTCGAATGCCCGGGGATATTAGTACTCAGAGACGTAATTGGTACTCATGATCGCTCGAGTGATTAAGGTTGTTTGAGCAAGGTGGAGATTTGCATAGATGTTGAACCACAGAGGTGAAAGTGGGCCAAAGATTTTGACCAAGTGGAGCATCATCAATGTTCATGTTGCGTTGGAACTCAACAGACAAGTCAAGTGGTTCAATTCTAATGGTTCATGAGAGTTTACGGTCAACATACATGGCTTGGTTTAATTCATTCCAAAAGCATATGAAACACATGAAAGAAATCAAAGAAAATTATGTCTCAATGTCTAATATTATGAAAAGGTTACAAAAAGAAAATGAGCATTGCCCCAATATTGGAGGAATGTACATGTGAGCATCGTCCCAATATTGGAGGAATGTACATGTGAAAATACATGTAATTGTGTTTGTGTGTGTGTGTGTTTTGTACTCCTGTGGAGCATTGAAAGTTTCTCTCAAGTTAATAGGTGAGTGTGTGTGTGTGTGTGTCAAGAGACCAACATACACAACACGATAGGTTGCCCTAGCCTCTCTCTCTCTCTCTCTCTCTCTCTCTCTCTCTCTCTCTCTCTGCCCTTTCCCTTACACTTCTTCCACAGATTTCTTCTTGAATCTACTTATACTTGGTATCAGAGCGATTTGTGGACTTGATCACAGTCTACGTGAGTGGGGCCCACTGCTAACATCGTTCGTACAGTTGGCATCAGTAGGATACAGTCAGGCAATCGTTTGAAGATGGAAATTAAGGGATATGAAAGAGTGATTTTAGAATAATATTGGTGATTTTTGTGTAATTTTTGGATAAGTTTTTTGTGGTGCTGACGCTAAAATAGAGAAAAGTTTTTTTTTTTTTCTAGTTGAATTTCAGTTTTCTTGCTATGTTGTTTTTCTAAGGGTTGTTTAGGCACATCCTCCATATGGAGCAGCTGCGGTTGATCATGCGCAATTACCAGAAACAAGAATCGAGAAGTTTCGTCGAGATTTGGGTGTGCTATGATTTTTTTATGAGAAATGGGTGTCGTTGGGCTTTATTTTTTGGAATTTTTGCTAGAATTTTTGTGCCTTCATGTTTTGATGTTGTGCAGTTGTGAAATGAGATGTAAAATCATGTTGAAGATGGTGATTGTATAGTTGATGTTCTTGTTCCGTGCTTAAAGTTTCTACACACAAACTGAATGACATAATGCTTGACCCAACTTTTTTTTTTTTATGACGACTGGGTGTCCACGCCCCTCTTAAGGCGAGACTATTCCCTACGGATGCACGCAATCACCTACAAACCATGTGCATTGTGTAAATCACGGGGAGGGGAATTGAACTCTGTGGGGAGCAAACCCATGACACTGGCCATTCACCCAAACCCCCCAGCGGGATGCTTGATCCAACTTGACATGGAGGATTTCTACAAGTAGTGGAGCTTTCTTTTTCCGTTAATCATTTCTTCCTTTATTAGGCCTTTGTTGTTAGTTGAGTGTTACACATGTCTTCACATGCCAATGTGTATGTTATCCTCCCAAGTGTTGTGTCTAGCTCACTCATTTATTGTGCAATGTTGCGTGTGTTTGTGAGAGGATTTTGCATGTGAATGATGGGTTTGTGACTCGATAGTTGTCGAGTTTAGTTATGGCCTCCGGTTTGAAGAGATGACTCAATGAACGAAAAAAGTTCAAGCTACATTCTATAGATAACCAACAATCGAAGATCTTGCATCATGCCATGTTGTGTTTGAGGGAGAGCAACAACCCATGTTGATCGTCATAATCTTATTCGTATGTGTTCCAAGCTGCACATGATCGACATCCATGCTCCAGCTTGAGGGAGAGTATGGAAATACATGTAATTGTGTTTGTGTGTGTCTGTATATTTTGTACTCATGTGGAGCATCGTATGTTTCTCTCAAGTTAATATGTGTATATGTCAAGAGACTAACATATGCAACACAACAGGTTGCCCTAGCCTCTCTCTCCACTTCTTCTACAGATTTCTTCTTGAATCTACTTCTACTATACATACTGCAAATTTCTATTTTAAGAGAGTTTTTGGAGATCTTATATTAGTAAATTAGCATCTCAATGGCCATCGTGTAAAAATATTTCATGCATGTGTGCTTTTATATGACAAACAATGCAATAGAAAGAAAAATTAACAGAGCAACAGCCAAAAGATTCAGCTCCCAGTAATTAGTGCAGAAAGATAATCCTGACAGAGTTCAATGAAGCTAAAATAATGAAAATCAGTTGGAGAAAACATACCTCAAAAGCATCGTTTTGGTCGAAAATGTCAATGGTTATATTTGCTAGTATGGGAGATGAAGCTGTTGTGAACCATCTTTGAATTCGAATGACAATTAAATCTGACCAAAAACAAAGAGGAGGGATATAAGTTCTGATATGTCACCATGCAGACATCAAACTGATATTTTTTTAGAACTGATAATTTTATTATGAGAGCCAAAGGACTCAAAAGGAGGAAACAGAAAACAACAAAGGAACAGAAGGGGAAAAATTAAAAATACAACCTGCCCCCACAATTAGAAGCTCCACTCCCTAATAAACAAAAACCCCTTATTGACAACAGCTCCCAAAGGCTGAGATATATCCCTAAAACATCTCTCATTTCTCTCTAGCCAAACACTAAAAAGGATAGGCAACAAAACAAGATGCCATTACCACTTCTCCTTGGAGGAAGGACCCCCCTCATGCCCAGACGAAAGCAATTCTCCCATAAAATTCGGCATAACTCACGATACATTGAAATGGAATAAGATACCGACCCACATCCCTGAGACAAAAGGATAGTGAATAAACAAATGTACCACTGACCCGTCAATTCTTCATACATGAGAGGCAGATATTGGGTAAGATCAGCCCTCTCTTGCAAAGGTTATCCACGGTTAGGTATCTATTCCTGCCGCAAGCCATGCAAAATCCGCCACCTTCGGAGGTGCCCAGTACGACCATAAGAAACCCATGTGAGAACAACTGACTGCAGGCCCCAACCTGTGAATAACGTTGAGAAAAGATCGCACCGAGAAGCTGCCCGCCCTATCTCTCAACTAGACCAGAGAATCCTGTTCTGCCTGGTTAGGACAAAGACCTTCAAGAAGGGAGAGCAAACTCGTCATTTCCAATTCGGTGGAGCTCTTAGTGCGTAAAGTTAAACAGACGATGATAGAGTGGGCTTCTAATGTAGATAATCTAAAGGGCTGTAATTTTCTTTTTCTTGGAGTTTAGGTGGTTCACTTTCTCAGCGGCCCCTCTCTTTCTGTAGTTCCTCTTTCCTTTAATATATATATTGTGATCTTTCAAAAAAAAAAGAAGAAGAAGGTTGCGACGACAAGGAGAGGACACCACATACCACTGTTGTAAAGATGGAAGAAGCAATTGGCCACCAAAAGAGATTGGGACAAAGATAGTCCAACGATACGAGAAAACCGGGATCTAAGGGAGGAGCCCCAGCCAAATATCATCCTAAAAACTAACCAAATCACCTCTGCCAATAAAGAACCCGATCTCAGGGAGAATTTTACCCACCAACCAGGCAATAGATTTCCAGCAGAAGGCCCTGTACAAAGAAGAGTCTCTAGTCCATTTGCCTGATCCAGAAGCGTCGTACTTTACGGCAACAACCCTCCTCCACAGGCTATCCACCTCCACCCGAAATCTCCATACCCATTTACCCAATAACATGGAGTTAACCTCTTCCGGGTTTCTTACCCCTCTCTCGCTAAATGGCCTATAGATCTTTCCCCCAATAGAGCAGATGAAAGTTGCTTTTTTGACTTCTCCCTTGCTAAAGAAAGTTCCTGTGCAGTTTGTCAATCCTCGAAAGGACGGATTTTAGCATCAAAAGAGTGGCATAAAATAAAGCGGGAGATTAGAAAGGGCTGATTTGATTAAAGTAATTCTCCCTCCCAGAGAGAGAAATCTTCCTTTCCAGGGGGCTAACATCCTCTCCATTCTTTCTATGACCGTGTCCCAAAGATGCTTGGCAGCCTTACCTAAGCACAAAGGGAGACCCAAATAGGTAGAAGGGAATGATCCTGTCCAACATCCCAGCACCCCCACTACAGAGGAGACTTCCCCCTCCAAATTAACCCCCAAAATCTCACTCTTCAAGAGATTCACCTTAAGTCCTGAAACCAATTCATCGAAAGAGCCACCTCTATCCACATCAAACTGATATTTGCTTTCATACATTTTGCAATAAGAACTATAAAGGTTTTTCCTTCTATCTTTGTTTCAAACAGCGGAGAATGTACATTGAGAAAAGCTAAATCTAAGGATCTCTGGGCGAAAAGGACTGCAAACAACTACTAATCTTCAAATTTTCAGAATTATGCATGAACAATAAGCCAAGAAAAAGATATCTGTGATAAAGCTAATTGACGATAGAGCTAGTAGAGAAGTCCAGAACTAACCTGCATCATATGCGGAATCGTAGTGTCCCCTACCAATCAATGCCAACATCCGCAAGAAATAATGATTACAATACAAACCTGTCAAGTTTTCCAACATACTTGGTCAATAGGAAAATAATCACAAGAAGATCTTAGTAATATGGAGAGAAACACATACAGAGTTACAGGAACATATGGTAAATTAAAAAGACACCCACATGCCAGTCTATATAGTTTCGGATTGTTTAATACTGGAGAAGATTGGTCATTATTTCAAGATGTACAATTTGGAGGAATCCCTAGCTTGATGACAAGCATACTTTTCAATCACCAGAATTACCTATACCAAAAGTCGAAATACGAGGGCACCTGGATCCTCTACTATCTATACGATCTTTTATCATCTGGCAAATGTTTCTTTCATCTTCGACAGCTCCATCAGTGATAAGAAAAATTTGAGTAATTGAATCATCACTATCTGATAACATTTCCATCGCCTGATTTAAACCAAAGTGGGACAAGAAACATAAATATTTCGCCATTGAAATCAATAATACTGATAAATCATGCTGAGAAGAAGATGTGAAATGATGGAAAGAAATGACCAACTATTTAAGAAAAACTCAAACCTATACATCAAGGGCCAACTTTTCATACAAACATTGTAACACTACTTTAAACAAGAAAATTAACTGAAAAATAAGTCAAAAGAAGGATTTACCTCATTTAGGGGGGTTAGAATGTTTGTCTCGCCCCCTGCAACACAAGTATCACTCATCCATTTGGTTGCCTTTTCTATTATCTCCATTGTTGCCAACTCCAAAGATGATGAGAACACGTGAATTTCTCCATTGTATGCTATTATGCTAAATGAATCCACTGGAGTAAGCTTGAAGAGGGCAGCTGTAAGAGCAATCTTAGCATTCTCTAGTGGCTTTCCCCGCATACTTCCACTTATATCAACAAGAAAAATCACTTCTTTTCTGAAAACCTATCGAAATAATTAGAATGTGATAAGGTGTATTCATCAATACAATTCTAACAAACAACATGCTAACTGCAGAATAGCTTGATACAAGAAATGAAAACTAAAGGAGAATAGTTGCTAGATTGATGGAGCCTAGGAATGGACCCCACAATCTGTTCAATCAGAAATCTGGGGTCCACATTCTCTCAGATGCTTTTGTGGGCCCCTGGTGTTGGTTTGATTAACCACAAAAGTTGGTCCCGGTTAACATGTGGGCCCATATGGTCCATACAGTTGAGGCTATTTATGGTAGAAGTTAGTCAGATGCTTATTACACAAGCTTCTCTTCACTATTTTCATCACCAAAGAATGTTCAAATAGCGCGCAAACACACCATGAAAAAAATAGTAAAGTTACTCTTTACCATTTTCTTCACCGCAACTAAAAACCTCAAGATTCTCGTTTCTTGCATGAACTAAATTATGACCCATTTATGGAAGGCATATACACTTTAATGGGATTAGTTACTAGTCTATTATAATACATGGTTACGATTAGAACCAACGAATGGTTAAGATTAGATTAGGATTTCTTTCGCTTCGGAAGAGTATTAATACATTTCACTCCATGAATGAATGAAAAAAACTGAAGTTTTTATGCATAGCGAGATTCACTTGCTTTGGGGAGTGATTCCTAAAAATCTATTGAGCAAGCATGTTGCTAGGGACAAGAACGGTGTGATGATATGCTCATACAAGGTGTGATTCTTTTTATCCGGTCAGTGTGATGATAACCCTATCAAGGTATGTACCATAAACCATTTTTTATGGAATCTAATCCAAATGGGTGTGCCCCTCCATAAAAATGGGATGCCCAAAAATAGGCCAAGACTATATAAGGTGGACCACTTCACTTGAATTTCGAGGTTCTTATGTGATTTTACATTTTTCCTATGGTGCGGCCCGCTTGAGTTTTGGATTGGCCTGATTTTTCAGGCATCCCATATAATTGCTGGGCTGCACCCAAAAATCGTGCCAATGCAATAATCTGGTGGGTCCTGTCACTTGAATTTAGAGGTTTATGTGTGATTTTACATTGTTTCCTATGGTGTGGCCCACCTGAGTTTTGGATTCGCCAGATGTTTTGGGCATCCCATTTTCATCTTGGGGCAGATCCGATGCAGAGTTTGGATGGCAAAAAACATTATAGGGGCACCAAATAGCCTGCTTTCTGCCCTTTATATATAAGCACAGTGAGTCGTTCGGGTGCGACTCTGTCTGAATTGCCATGGCTCATCCGAGTTGACCCACAACAGACAAGTCAGGGCCAATTCCAGCAAAGTCACCCCCTATTTTTGTGTTTTGGGGGATTTAATATTGCCGTGGGTACAGGGGGTTGTGGTGTGGACAAATTGGTGTTCGTACTTTATGCTTTGGATGCGGCAAAAATAAATTGATCTAGTTATCCCACTCAACCAACAATTATTTTCAACAAATGATTAATCAATCAATGAGCTTGTAGACTTTGGTTTATGGTATAGAGAGAGTTTAACATATCTTAATGAAACAAATTGGCAAGAGATATTACAAATTTACATGAAGATGTGATTAGAAGTTAGTGTGGATTTTGCAAGAAAATTTGAGCAAGGTACACACCAATGCCCTATCTTGTAAATGATGTAGCAAAATAACCAAATGAATGGGCGGGAAAATTACTAAATTAGCAATATCAACTTCAACCCGAGGAAGAAGACAGAACTTCATTTAAAAGGCAACTGTAATAAAAGATCAAGAGAGAAGTAGCCTTAGATTCTTGCAGGTTGTGCAGGCCTCTATTCCTAGATTCTACATAAAAACCCTTCGGCTGCATATTTGAAAATGTTCCAACTAGTGTGGACAAATCTATACTCCTTAATTGTGACATTTGGAGGTAACGGCTTCCATGATAAATGCAGACTAACATGGCTTCTAATATGAACAGAATCCAAAAATTGTGACCCAACAAAATACAGCCACAATAAAGTAAGAAGTCATGCATTAACTAGTTTAGCAGAAACCATCACAAATACACAATTAGACAGATAATTGGATAAAATCGAACATTGAAAAAACGAATTGAAAAAGGAAAAGGAAAAAAGGCAGTGGACCGATGTGAACACACCTTTCTATTCTTGGTGTTTCCAGGAAAAAGATAGAGGCAAAATATTTCTCTTTGATCAAAGTCATCCACAGATGGAGATTGCAAAAGCAAGCCGCCAAGTATATCACTCAAAGGAACCTGTAATCAAGGACCAAGAATAGGTTAGATATCTACACAAGTACAATATGGAAATGCATTGCTAAAACAAACATCATGTACTTTTGGCGAGACAAGAATATCCAAATTTGAAAGGCATCCTTCTTCACATTTGCTTGCAAACATACCAATAGACGAGTGAAGTACCATGTGGTAGGAGCAATTCTAATCCCTTTCTTGGAATTCCAGGCTATGAGTGCACTGATTGTAATTCACTCGCATAGGAAAAAGAAAAATGGAAGCAGCATTTCTACAACATTATTCTTCTAGATCTGCAAGCTTTGGTAAGCTCACACACATGCATAAGGCAGCTCGTCTAAACACGTGTACCAGCACGGGACACATATGAGATCAAGCCGATCATCAGGTGGATCCCACAAGGTATGATGCCCTCACCCAAATTAAGGCTACTAGATTGATCATGTGGACCACAGTTTATGAAACAAATGGAAAGTTACAGGGAAAAAAAAAAAAACTTGGCAAGTTTTTCTAAGCTGTCTGCTAGTTTCTAACATTCCGGCCCACATGACAGTTTTTTTTTTTTTTTTTTTTTGAAAGGTGACGATTTTACTAGGCAACAGCCAAAAGGGAACAAAAAACAAAAAACAAAAAACAAAAGCAACTGAAAAGAGACAAAAGACTACACTAAGCTAGAAATAGAGCCAACAAGCTCAAACACAAGCCCTCCATGTCAAGAAGCCCACTCCCTTATGAAATTAGAAACCTTTCAAAGAACCCCCCCCCCCCCCAACCCCCCCCCCCCCCCCCCCCCCCCCGGAAGACTGCTTATTCTCAAAAAGCATTATTCCTCTCACTCCAAACTGCCCACAATGCTGCAAGTGACGATAGTTTCCATCTTTTCTTCCAAGCTTCCCCACCTCCCAAAAAAAAAAAATCCCACAATCTGAAATGACCATCGATGGAATCGGAAAACACCTAGGAGATGTCCGTTTGTTGAAGCACGCCATAGCAAATTGTAGTGGTAAACTTATAATGAAGAAGGAGATGATCAACTGATTCAACGCCCGCAAGACAGAGGAGGAAAACATTAGGGAATTGGATGTTGGGGATTTGAACTGTAGAATCACACAGATCTAGATCTACGATAGTAATTCAATAGTAACAAGCAATCACAGAAGAACATAAAGTTTTAACGTAGAAAACCCTTTCAGGAAAAAAAACCACGGCACAAAGCGATAGAAATCCACTATGAAAAGAAATTACAAGAGAGAGGACTTACCCGATTCGAACAACCTCGAATCTCACCCTTGCTACACCCTTTGATAACCCTAGAACCTCTTTAGAAAGCTTTAGAATTATTTCCCATACCCTAGAAAGGCCCTAGGGACACCTATTTATAGTTTAGGCAACTTCCCTTTCGCACCCTTGTGAAAAGCAATTCAAAAATCCGCAGTCCGCATCAAATTCGGAAACGAATCTGCATAACTTCGACTGGTCGTGCAGACTGCTTGACCGGTCGAGAGGACCCCTCGACCGGTCGTGCATAGGCCACGACCAGTCGAGCACCTCGGACCCCGAAATCATGTGCTCGCTGGACTTTGAGTCGTGCAGTGCTCGACTAGTCGAGCAGCTTCCTCGACCGGTCGAGGCTGACCTACGACTGGTCGAGCAACACAAAAGTCAGATTTAAGACTTCTGACAACATTGGAGACCCCTCTTTTGACGGTTATCAATGGTGAGGATTCTCCCTCGACCCGCCAACCACGCAAAAGCTACAATCTTTGAGGGGGCCCCGTAGGACCGCACCGGGCCTGTGTAGCTAGGGATGTTTATAGGCTCAGGAGAAGATAACCACCCTGATTTTGGGCTCGATTATCTACACGGTCAGATGCAATTGATGGATAGCTTCTTCTACTTCTCCTTCTCTCTCTTTCTTTTTCCTTTTTTTTTTTCTTTTTTTTTCCTTTTTTGTTTTTCATTGTTATTATTATTATTATTTTATGAATGCCCAACTGATAAATATCTTTTTTTCCAAAAATAAAAATAAAAATAAAAAATTGATGAACACCCAACTACCTATGGTCTAATTGAAAGAATGGCCCTTGATAGAGTGGAATGATGGAACATGATTCATGAATTTGACCCCAAGTAATTAGGACAAAGCTTAGGTGGCCATAGTGATGATGATGATGATGAATGCCCAGTTGATGGATGGCAAAGCTCCTACTTCTACAAAGGATACAATGTAGTCCAGGGTGGGCCTAAACCTCTCTTCTTTGTGAAATCCGAACCCATTAGTTTCTTTTAGTAATTTGACAGTACCTTATTTTAGATATACAAATTTGATTCTCTAATTCAAGTATCTAATGATGTCAAAAAAAAAAAAAAAAACATGAAATTGGTCCTGCTTGTAGGGTGTTTTGACTTTGATTTTGAGTTAGCATTCCAACTAGTCTATGATAGTGTTCCAACATTAATAGGATAAAACAGTGCCTTAATAATGTGAGGGCATTTTCACACCGGCCTCGAGTGGGGTAGCCTGTAGGATGCAGGGGCACACTCGGGGTGGGCACCCAAGGAACCCATGGATTTGAGGCCCACGTGAGGCAAGTGGCTCATGTGAAGCAGAACTCATGGATTTATGGCCCACGAGGGGGGGGAACCCATGGATTTGGGGCCCACGAGGAAGGTTTGGCTGAGGAACTAAACCATGGATTTGGAGCCCACGAGGATTCGCCCGAGGACCTAACCCATGGATTTGGGGCTTGGGCTATGAAATAAAGGGATTAATTCGTCATGCTCTATCAATTCGAGCTTTTAGAGCAAGAGGTTAATTGTCCTGCATCAAATTGGTATCAAAGCGGGAGGTCTCATGTTCGAGACTCCTCACCGGGAGTGATTAATGTGGGGGTATTTTCACACCGGGCTCGAGTGGGGTGGCCTGTGGGATGCAGGGGCACACTTGGGGTGGGCGGCCCGCAAAACCCATAGATTTAGGGCCTGTGTGAGGTGAGTGGCTTGTGTGAGGCGGAACCCATGGATTTGGAGCCCACGAGGAGGGTTTGGCCGATGACCTAACACCCATGGATTTGGGGCCTGGGCTATGAGATAAAGGGATTAATTCGCCATGCTCTATTAGTTTAAACTTTTAGAGTAAGTGGTTAATTGTCCTACATCACTTAAGTTCATCAGCATAAGAAGTGTTGCACCCAATCATTCTATATACAACAAATGTATCTACAAATATGTAAATGGCAATCTGTTAGTTCAATTATAAGCAGTGTTCGAATTATCTCCGATATTATCGAAATATCTCCGATATTATCTTTATCTCCAGCTCAGCGATACCGATAACACTGGTAGCGATACCGATAATGTTGGTAGTATCAGAAATTCTAGGTATTAACAATCTATCGTTAAGTATCGCCAACGTATCAATATCGCTAATGTAATTGCCAATATTTTCAACTATGTAAATTCTAGGTGTCGCTTGTATTGCCGATGCATCAATATCGCCAATGTATCGCCAATATTTTTTACTATGTAAATTCTAGGTAATGCATGTATCATAAGTGTATCAACAATATCTCAATAGTAAATTTTTATTTCAATTTTTTTTTTTTCATGGGCACATGGTTGTATGTAGTGTTCAATTCGTCATTGATAATATCTCGATATTATTAATACCGCAACATGCATAATATTGAGACCACAATCTTTCATTTCCTTTCTAATTATTGATGATTTCTTGGTGAAATATCACGTGTTGTTGATATTTTGCAATATCGATGGATGTTTGGATGGAAGGTTGGATAGTTAAATAGGCCGGATGGGATGGTTGGACTGATTTCTTACAACAACACATGCTTTTAAGGCCCCATTAAATGGAAACTTGTTATGTATGCATTCTTTTTGCAAATTTTTTTTTTTTAATTTCTAAATATGCAAATATGAACATTTTAACGTCTCCTAAAGTTTCGCTGAAAATTCCACCATTTTCCTCATGTTTCTCCGTATTTCCGATTACAGCGATATTATCGGCGATATCGATATTGTTTCTGTATCCTTGGCTAGCGAAACTTGTAGCGGTACCGATACTTCGAACACTGATTATAAGGGATAAATGGGATTCCTTTATTTGTAAGGGCTCTGGGCTTGTCTTGTTTGTAGATGATCCCTTGTCATCCTCTGTTTTTTTATAAATAAAAATACAGTGATCCTTCAAAAAAGTAAGAACAATAAAAAATAAAAAATAAAAAAGCATTTCACCCTATCATTCTCCTATACAAATGTACAAGTGTATGTACAAATATGTAACTGCTGTTGGAGTCTTACCATATATGAGAAATGAAAATCAGTGCTTGACCATGTAATGACATCTGCTTCATACAAGAAAAATAATTTCCCCACTTGGCGTCTTTTTTCCTGGGGAAATGAGACAATAAAAAATAAAAAATCACTCATTTGAATAATACCAGATAATCGATAATATTAGTTGATTAAAGATAACTTCAAGATTAAATTCAACATTTAGCAGAGATTCTACCATCAGTCCATCACAGTGATGAAGCAAAATGCAACTAAATTCACAAGTACTCACCTTCAGAGGATGGCTAGTCGTCTTGCACATAACTTCCTTTCCAATACCAGTGTCGACATTCAATTGTATCCTCTCTTTTGTTGGAAATCTCTTTCCAGGTGGAACAATATATTCTGGGAAGTTAAAAGGTACACTGACAGAGAACTGACCCTCAGAGTACATTAATCTCTGAGACCAACTGACGGTAATTGAAAGAACGGAACCTCCATCAACCTTGACAAAGAAAAGAAAAATGCAAGAACAAGAAGACTTTCAGAAATACAAATACAGATTTTAAAGTAACTTCAAGGTAGCCAGAAACTTTGGAGCTGAAAGATTAATAGGTAAAACTACCTGAGGTATTGTTAAGCAAAACATCTGGGGTCCCAACATTCCTCCATTTTCACTTTTCACTGTTTTCTCCAGGTCTTGTGTTTCTTCCATTCGCATTAGTTGAGTGGAGAATGATTTTCTATGAATATCAACCTCGACACCTAGAATTGAACCCTGTTAGCCAGATCATATCTTGCTTGAGAACAATGAATAAACAAATGCTAAGACAGGGAGGAAAGTGAAAGAGAATTGGAAAAATAAAAAATAAAAAAAGCAGCATGAATTTCCAACATCACAAGTCATCAATTCATCACGGTCACTGAAGAGCTATACTAATAACATGGGCCATTTGGCAGCATGGATTATGGGTAGTTAGGAATTGAGATCCAGGATTTTCAATACAGGTCATTTTTTACACCCCTCAAAATCCTGGATTTCAAATCCAACTTCAATTGAAAATCCTCACAAGATCCGAGAGAAAAAGAGGGCTGCAAATTTCTGGATTTTCATTCCTCCCCAAATAGCATAACTGCTCTCTCCACCTCTCTTTTCAAGCCACCTTAAGTCGAATTTTAGGCTGCCAAACATAATTCCTGGATTCCACAGGATTTAAAATGCAAGCTGCTGAACATAACTGAAAGAATGCAAAATCCATCTGCCAAAAAACCACTAAGGTTTGCTAAACCCACACACGTATGTAAGGTAGCCCCATATACATGCCACCGCATGAGTCAATACGACCCACAGGTACATTATCCAACCTGTCCATCAGGTAATCTAACCATGTATCTGGTGTAAATGTTGCTGCTCTACTGATCAGGTGGGTGCCGGGCCACAATACTATAAACAGACAGCTGGCTTATGAAAAATTGGCCAAGTTCATTTCACTGTCCATTTGTTTCATAAACTGTAACCTATCTCATTGGTGGACAGTAATTTTTTAGGCCGAGGGAGATGGAACTTCTACCATATGCCATTAGGGTTGTCAATGGACATCCGTTTACCCAATTAACCAACGTATCCAACATGAGAAAATCGGATTCATATATGGGATTTTTACCCGATTAAATTTTTTTTACCAAATTACCCAACTTCTTAGCAGGTTGGATATGGATATTACCATATCCATATCCGCTTACCCAAATTCTATGGTGTTCGCTAACATTGACATGGATGATAAGGTTGATACAGTGACCATTGCAAATGATTGACTATATCTTTTGTTGAAATCAGTAAATTTATTTTATTTAAATGCTCTAGGATTTGTAGCTTGATATTGTGTTATGGAAATTACTATTTTTACTAGTTTATTAACTATTATTATATGGTGGAAATATTATTTTTTCCATTTTTAGATTTTTTTGCTAGTTTATAGGCATTTAGCTTAATTTTTTAGTTTTTTAAATTATATATTAGTCAGACATCCGCTTACCTGACCATCCAACTTATATCAGACTTCTTTGGAAAATATCTGTATCTGATTTAGATCGGACTTCTTTGGATAATATCTGAATCCGTATCCTAATCCGGCATCCAAGTTGAATACTGGATATGGATATTGCAATATCTAACCCGTTTATAGCCATGTGTGCCATGTTGACAATTCTGGCCAGGGTGTGTACATACATTTAGATCATAATAACATATGCAGCAGTTCCTATTGGTTTGGAATGCATTGTGACATGGAAAGTTATTCCACACTACTGATAGTAGAAACAGGACAGTTGACAGGCACTTGAAGAAGAATTTCCTGCAGGACATGGAATGGCTGGGGATCCTCCTATATTTTGTATGGTTTGTATTCTCCAAACTTCTGTACAGCTCCTACTCAGTTGGGATGTTAATCAAAAGTCTCCTTTCGGATTTAAAAGAATGCATTTTGACAGAAAGGTGAATTGTAGGTTTGTGTATTTGAGCGTGCTTGATCTCGTGGTATGCGGAGCACACAAAAGATTCAAAAAGGCTGCAGTGACCACAATAACTAAGGGTATGCATGCAAGCTCAAATCACATTCAGGCTGAAATGTTTTGATGAATCCATTATTGAAGCTGTGGCATTTGGAGCAGCAAAGGAAGCATAATTCACATTAGGTGAACTTCTTTTTTTTTTGAAGGGCCACATTAGGTGAACTATTATCATCATCTCTTCCTGAAATTAATATTTGTTCATTTCATATACGGAATGAAGCCAGCCGAATATTAATATCAGATGGAAATTAATTTTGCACAATATCATTTTCATGACAACTAAGCGTCTTTGTTTATTGTCGACCATGATATTAAAACAGTTACATTATGGCTGTATCAGCCCTATGTAATGGAAACTGTTACCACTATTACACGACACAGGGTTGAATCAGTCTATTATGAAAAAATGGCTGTATCAGCCAATACAAGTTGATACAGCCATTACAGGCCGGGGCGGCCATAAAGGGCCCATTATAATAGTTTTTATTTCTAATTTTTCTCTCATTTTTCCACTTCTTCGTTCATTTCAAGCATGCTTATAAACTAGTTTTGAAGTAGATCTAGGTCTATCCTAAAGATCAAAATAAAAAATTTAAGTGGGATTTGATGAACCAAATTGAAGTGGACCATTTTGAAAAATATCAGAAGGGGTAAATTGTCAGTTTATTTTTCATTTTCTTTCATCTCTTTTTTTTTTTTTTTTTTTTTTGCTGTATTTATATGTAACAAACCCTAATTCACCAAATCATGCTTGATTTGTGTTTGATTATGGCATATTTAATTGATCATCAGCAGATCAGGATAACACAGTGCAACATATGTCATTCTTATCGAAGAATGGCTTGTTACACCATCAAATGCATGTCCAAAAAAAATAAAAAATAAAAAATAAAAGAATACGTATTTGGGATTCTCACTTCTTAAAATTCACCAATAATTTTCCCCAAGAAGAAAAAAACTTCGTTAGGCTTGTATCATATAGAGTGAGACTGTGGATACTGTTGCTTAATACCTTGAAAAATAGGAAAATTTCATCATATTTGGTGCAACCAAATGCACTCTTAATGTTAACTCTCAAGGAACACACACAATGGAGTAGCCCACATGAACAGCTTCTATAACGGAAAGGTGGGGCCCACTGTATGGTTGTCAGTTAAAGAAAAATATTGTTCTTCTCGTCTGAACATTTTGTCCAGATAAGTACAAATTCAACAGAACAAAAAAAAAAGGACAAATATGAAAAACCAAGCAAAGCGAGTGTAGGTGGGCCACCACCCTTTAAAATTTTAGCAATGCGAGTAGAGGTTTTCTCGTTGTTGAATGACTAAACCGTCCGTTTGCAGGACTCGGATTGTGTGGTGTAGAGCACAGCACCGAGGTGAGTACTGTGTTGACGTGCCCCACAATGATGCATGTGTTATGTCCACACCATCCATCCATTTTGCGAGATCATTTTAGGGCATGAGCCCAAAAATGAAGCAGATCGAAAGCTCAAGTGGACCACACCACAGGAAACAGTGCAGATTGAACGCCTACCATTAAAAGCTTCCTGGGGCCCACAGAAGTTGTGGTCGTGAAGAAGTTTTGTATCAAGCTGGTATTAGTTTTTTCCCTTATCCATGTCCGTGTGACCTTATCAACGGGTAGGATGGCCAAATAAACAGCATGGTAGGCCCTAGGAAGGTTTCAACGGTAGCATCATTGCCCCGACTGCTTTCTTTGGTGTAGTTCGCTTGAGCTTTGGATCAGCCTCATTTTTGGGCTCATGCTATAAAATAATCTGGTAAAATGGATGGACGGTGTGGATATAACACATACATCATGGTGGGGCACACAGAACTTTGCCACGTCAACACAGTACCGACCTCAGTGCTGTGTTCTACACTACGCAATCCGAGTGTCCCCATTTGCAAGCCATCAGTCAGACGGTTACCATTGCGACATGGAAATTTTCAAAGCATGGCACATTCGCGACAGGGCCCACTAAATGAACGATCCCGATAGCCAAGAAGGTGGTCCCACTTTACAATTTCTGGACAAAAACACCATTTTCTTCTTTCAAAAGTCATAATATAACAACAGTTGCGAAATACCATCTAACAACGAAAACGTACTGGAAGGAAAGAAAGAAAAAACAGGTTTGCTAATCCATGCACACGCACACCTCCTTACACGCAGGTCCACGTGACAACATCTGCACGTGTAAGACATCAGAGCGGCTCATCGGGTGGGCCCCATGATGACCTCCCGGACTATATCAGACCGGTCCACGGGTCCCATATGCACGTTGAGAGCGAACTGCGGGTACTTTTTTTTCCTTTTTTGCCCCTGGGTAGTTTCATAGACGGGAGGCCCACCCAAAGAGCACCATCGGTGAGCCGCACGTGTGGTCCCACGTGCAGACGTGTAAGACATCAGCGCCACTCATCGGGTGGGCCCGAAAATTACGTGGAACAACTATCAGGCCATCCGACTCATCACTTCGGGCCCACGTGCACCAGGCCGGTCCACTCAACAGGTGGGCCCCACATACACGTTGAATATATGGACTGCGGGTGCATCATTTTCCCTTTTCGCTGGCTATTTTCACAGACGCAGCGCCCACCGCCGAGCAGACCCGCCGAGTTATAGACCCCGTTGTTTACACCGCGGGGCCCACCCACGAGCAGCAATAGATGACGCGCACGTGTGCACGTGGGGAGCCACGTGGAGATGCAAACGTAAAGAACGATTTCTCATTTCTCAATCTTTCGCATTCAAATAAAAAGATTCAAATCAATATATAAATAAATAAATAAATAAAATGAAGATCCGATGATCCGGACCGTGGATCTACCTGCTCGCCCATCGGGACAACGAACTGGCAATCACAGCTGCGGCTACCCATCACGCAATGCACACGCCACGAGCCTTTCACCTTCACGAACGCCGTGTCGAGATTGCAGTCCACTTCCATCCCGATCTCGTTCATCTGCAGCGGGATCAGCACCGAAGGGTCGCATCGGCCATGGACGTGCGGCTGGTAGCTCGGGATGTCTGGGTTGTCAACGATCGCGGGATCGGAGATCACGGCATACACCATCAGGGCCGTCGGATGGTACGTAGGCCGTGATGGAGGGGATTTGTCCATGGCAGGGAGGGGTTTCGGTGCCGATACGAACCGGTCCTTGCCGTTGTAGATGCGCTTCGCGAGCTTCAGACCGGACTCGACGGAGTCCGAGAAGTGGGATTCCATGGCGTCGGGATTCGTTCGACCGGAAAGATGGACGACAGCTATGGAGAGAGAGAGAGAGAGGAGATGTCCGAAAGAGAGGCAGAAAATGGGGCCTTGAGGAGAGAGCTTTTGGAGATGGCGCTTTGCATTTCCCGTCGCCGACCCGAAATGGAACCTTTCAAACAGAAATCAGAACAAAGGTCGCGCGCGTTGAATGAGTGTGTTCATCGCATCACGCGTGAGAAATTAGAGCGCGTGTGAAAGATCCGGATCAATAATCAGATTTATCCATAGTAAATATGTCCTAAATAACATCTGGTACACTTATATTGTGTTTATCACATATGATTTTCTGATATTTCTGTTCTCGTAATCTTTTTCATATAAATATGGCCCAAATGAATATCGGATGGATCGATTCCTTTTAGAAAGGTTTATCAATTTTCAAATACTTAATGAATGGCTCAGATCTTATGAATCAGTTTTAAGATAGCACATGCGAAAGAATTCATCGCGTGCCTCCATTTGCATCCCGGAGGAATATTAATGGACAATAGCGTACGCCTCCGGAGAACGTGAATTGTACTTGTCAAGAAGCCGTTAACGCTGCGATGGAACCATAGGATTGCTGGATCCACGCGCGTGTGGAGTCCTTCCATCCGCACGCAGTCACGCTTCATGGAATACGTGTGCCAGATCTAAGCTTTCCATCTGGTGGGTCCCTAATCTTCTACCTAAAAAAAATGGGGCTGTTTCTGTCATCGTGTGGGCCACAGTGCATAGATTAAAGTGACGGTTTAAAAAAAAAAAAAAAAACTTTTATCTTTTTGTTTTAAGTGCGGTGGCCCACCTAAGGTGTGACGTGGCTGATTTCTGATCGAGAATATCTAAAAAGTTTCGCCTACTTGATTGAAATATATGATCAACCATGCATGTTTTATTATGGGCAGCGTGTCTACAAGTGGACGGGCATGGCTCTCTTAAAATCACATGGACGGTTCACATTCAATAGACGGAAGCGCAGTATCAAATGGTTCAGATCAGCTGCACGCGTGACTTTCGGCTGCAGGACAGCTTTAAACATTACTCCAACTGGGACACGGATTCGGCGGTTCCGGGTTCATGGGGAGCGGAGTATGTGAGACCCGACGGTGTGGCCTTTACCGTGGGGCCCACCTTGACGTATCTATTCCGTATCCATGCCGTACATTTGTTTTACCACGTCATTTTATGGCATGATCCTAAAAAATAAATAAGATGCGATACTCAGGAGTGGTGGACCCTACTCTGGGAAACAGTGGTGATTGAATGACCTATCATCCAAAGAACCAAATTCGGGAAGGTCAGGTAGAGAGATTAATGGAAACGGATTGGCTACTCACCCTACCACCAGCCAATGGCTGGTGGTCGGTGTTTTGTGGGACCCACCATGATGTATGTGTCTCATCCACGTCCTCGGTATAATTTTTTATATCATTTTATGATATGAGACCAAAAATTAGGTAAATGCCAATCCCAAGTGAACCACATTATATGAAACAGTGTTGAAAGAACGTCGACCATTAAAATCTTTTTGGGGGCTATAAAACTTATAGATCAAACTGATCTTTGTTTTTTTCCTTCACCTACATATGTATAACTTGATCAACAGATTGGATGTCAAATAAACAATACAGAGGGCCTTAGGAAGATTTTAATGGTGGATATCCAATCACTATTGTTCTCCTGTGGTGTGGTCCACCTGAGATTCATATCCCTCTTCTTTTTTTTTATCAAGCCCTAAAATGCTCTTCAAAAATGGATGAATCACATACATCATAGGTACTGCTAGCTCAGTGGGCTAACTTTGATGCATGCAGTCTATATATAAACCATCATCCTTTTTGTTTTTGTTTTTTTTTTTTTGATCTCATCTCAGGGCATGAGCTACAAAATGACACCGACCGTTGAAACCTTCCTATAGCCCACAATAATATTTATTAGCCATCCACCCATCTAGACGAACGGAAAATACAAATATAAGTTCGGTCCAAAACTTGTGGTCCATGATGACAACATTGTTTCATGTGGTGTTAGCTGCCTTAGAATTGGACCCATGTTAGCAGCCTTAATGATGTCGGTGTTTCCCGAGTCTCACCGAATCCCTTTCTCATTCTCGAAGTAAATTGCCCATCGCATTGGATTAGAATCCATTTGCATTCTCTGGATGTAGATTGCCCGTTGCATTGGGTTAAGGAATATGGAAGCGGATTGGCTGGTGTACCTCATGGTATTGGCATCAGCAAGTTCTGTGGGTCGATCATAAGGTATGTATCCAAACAGTTCATCCATTTGACTAGCTTGTCTTAAGGCTTGAGATGAAAAATAAGACTTATAACTATCAAATCACTGCAAAAAGTAGTGGGGGATTGAACATCTACTATTGAAGCCCTTTTTTGGGTCAATCAATATGAAATTTATTTTTCTTCTTCATTTAGGTCTTCGTAACCTTGTGAACAAATTGAATGGAAAATAAATATTATGGTGAGCCCTATAAATTGTTTAACAGTGAAAGTCATTATCCCCTGCTATTTTTATTGTGGTCCAGATGATCTTTGAATATGATTCATTTTTTGGATAATACTCTAAAATGATCTCTAAAATATATGAAAGGTGTTGATATAATAAATATATCACTGTAGGGCCATGTAACTTTAATCTCCTTTGAAATGTTCATACAACCTGGAGCTCCAAGAGCGCCAGAGCTCGTCCTCGCAGGACACGTAACTACAACTGCTACATAGCTGGTGTGCGATACGCCAGCCAATCCTTCCAAGGGGTATACCCTTGGCACGTCCTTGCCCAAGTTTTGTGGGGCTCACCATAATGCACGTGCTTTATTAGTAGGTTGAACATCCACTGTTGAAAACTT
The DNA here is from genome assembly GCA_021015155.1 of Magnolia officinalis. Taxonomy (NCBI): domain Eukaryota; kingdom Viridiplantae; phylum Streptophyta; class Magnoliopsida; order Magnoliales; family Magnoliaceae; genus Magnolia; species Magnolia officinalis. The sequence goes on from JAJHSJ010000009.1 coordinate 3,125,629, forward strand.
TTGAAGAGTTTTGGATTAAGCTGATATTTGTGTTTCCTCTTCGCATGAGATTATATATGTTAATTGGTTGAATTGCATGAAAATAAACATGCGGTAGCTCCAAGTAAATGTTTAATTACCACATTTTTTCATGGTATGGCCTACCGGAGCTTTGGATTCGCTGATTTTTTGAATATGTTTTAAGATTAAATTCAAAAATGGATGAATGGTGTGAATAAAACACATACATTATGGTGGACTACATAGCTTTTCCACCAGCTAGATGGCTGCGTAGGGGTCACCGGGCAATCTGCGTGCAACTGGTGGATGCAATCAGTGCCCGCGAACTACGGAAGTGAATTCTCTATGCCCTTTTGTTCTCCTACTCCTGTTGTGGTAAGTTGACGGAGTGGATTTTCCATTTGAATCTCTATGGACCCCACATAGCTTACGATAACAGCGGCACAGGAAATCCGCGTCCTCGAACTACAGCTTTTGGGTGTTCCTGCGGTTTACTCGCCCTATTCAGCTGGCGAGAAAACACGGATGACGGCAAACGTCTTCTCGCCCGTTTTTTTCCCTAAAAGGAGCTGCAAATTCGCTGTTAGGGGGTAATAGCAGCCAATGCTCTATTGACACGTGGTAATTGTTGACCTGTTACCGTTTTTGGGACTTTAAAAGGACTGAAGGAGAGTTATTTAATACTCTGGCAAAGATCGACAGTTCATTCACATTACCTCATATATTCGATACGTGGCGTATCTGTAGATCAAGTAAACCGTCCAACAGCCTACTTTTCATAGGATAAAACCCAAAATCCAAGGATTGAATGGTTCTAATCTTCAATTAATATGGACAGCCAACTCTTTTTATTCTAACCGTTCATTTTATATCCCCCAAACAGTTATCTCGGACATCATTTTGGTGTATTTTTATGGCTAACGTTACACACATCATTTGGACAGATTAATTCAGGTTTAATGAATGCCACGTATACAGTTTTTGTATTCCACGTATATGAACCATAGCACACTACCGGAGTACGGGATTTTCACGCCACGAGGGGATGGGAGAAGCCTGTCTTGGCGCGCCCATTGGAAAAGACATTAGTTTGAAAATTGACAGATTTGCCCTTCAATGGGCTCTCGAGGGGTGGTTAGGAGTACAATGGATTCTTGAAGCGTGGGCTTTTTGTAAGGTCCATCGTCCGATCATGGGCCATGTGTAAGCCCAGTAAATAAGCGGGTGACGTTGAACCATTGGTTCAATGGATTATATTGAGTAGGGGTGCACATCGAACCGTATAACCATGTAACCTGCCAACCAAACGTCTGATTTGGTCTGATTCTACAGTGCATCAATTTCGGTTCTAAAAATCAAAGAATCGATTACATTGTTCGATTATCGATTTGGCGTATATAGAATTGAACCGTGAACTGATTTGTAAATCCGAACTACGAAACCAAATCAGGACCAAACTATTTAAAAAAAACTAATACCCTAAGTCCTCTCTCTCTCTCTCTCTCTCTCTCTCCTCCCCTGCTCGTCTCTCTTTCTCTCACAAATGAGCTGGATTATAAAAAACTCAAAATGTGGAACTGATCCGAAATCGAACCAATTTTAACAGTCCGGTTCCAATTCGATTCTAGGGCGCTAACGGTCCGGTTCTGATAATCCTAGAACTATTAAGAATAGTTCAATTCCGATTTCACTCCAGAACCGGATTGAACCGACCCGTGTGCACCCCTAATATTGAGACCCGACACTAGCCTGCTTCATGCCCGCTCATGAATGTAAGCGTAGGTAGATGTAAGGTGCCCCGTGAGGGATTCTGACTGTCCATAGCTCGGCACAGGCAGGGGCTTTAAGGGCCCCAATATGATGTATGTCTTTCATCCACATTGTCCATCCATTCTACCATATCATTATAGAATATAATTTTTTATTTTTTACAATCCAAGGCTCAACCACATGACACACCCACACCATGATGTTTATTTGTCATCCAACCTGCTCACAATGTCACATAGACATGGAAGAAAAATACAAATATCAGCTTGATGTAAAACTTTTGTGATTCCTAAAAAGTTTTCAATGGTATGTATTTAATCTCCATGGTGTGGTCCACTTGAGCTTTGGATCTACCTCAATTTTTGGATTTATATTCTACAATGATTTGGCAAAATGGATGGAAATTGATAGAACCCATAGAGCCTATGCCAAGCTTGGGAGAGGTGGGGGAGTACCCAATTTTCATCCAATCTGGCGGCCCTACTGAGACCTGCTTAAAATGGCATGTTGATCCTAGCCATCCAATTTTCACCCACTCAAAATGTGGACAACTCAAACTTCATTGTGGGCCACCATTTACATGGCTTTGGTGGTCAGACGGGATAGATCCTGGTGTGCCCATTTTCATACCTACCCAGGTGGATTTGATTGGAAACGGATTGGCTACTCCCCCTGCGACCAGCCCCGTGGCTGGTGGTCGGTGCTCTGTGGGCCCTACTTTGATGTATCTGTTTCATCCATTTTTAAAGATCATTTTAGGGCTTGATCCCAATAATTAGAGGTATATAAATCTCAGGTGGTCCACACCGCAGGAAAACAATAGCGATTGGATATCCACCTTTAAAATCCTCCTAAGGCCCACTGTATTGTTTATTTGATATCCAATCGGTTGATTAGGTGATACAGGCCCAGATGAAGGGAAAAAACAAAAATCAGCTTGATCCAAAGCTTTTATGGCCACCAAAATGTTTTTAATGGTTGACGCTCATTCAACACTGTTTCCTGCAATGTGGTCCACTTGAGATTAGGATATACCTCATTTTTGGTCTCATACTGTAAAATGATCTGTAAAAATAGATGGACAGCATGGATGAATTCCTACTATTTCTTCTTATTTGGCCCACTTAAGAGTGTTGCATCTACCTAATTTTTAGTGGCATGTTCTCAGAAAACGGATGGACGGTGTGGATATCTCAAAAACATCACAATGTCCTTACCGTACATTCCAGCGCAGAAACTTCAAACAAAAGGCTTTGCGGGCGTCCGTCCACTGCAAGTTGCTCAATCAGCCCCAATCAAATTCTGCCACGTTGGATTACCATGTTCCGGGCTAGATCTAGGGTATCTAAATGGTCAGACCCAGCTGATGGACAGGTTACATTTGTCACACATGTGCAGTGTTAACACGCGTGTAACCTTAGATAGTCTCTCTTACACACGTGCGGGATTAGCAAATCTATTTATATTATTCGTATAGACAATACACATATGCACACGTAAATTACTCCTACCGTTCCCCAGACCCGACAAAAGCCCCAAGCGTTTTTTGAACCGGGTCCAGGTCATGGACAGAGACCGTTGATAGATAATACACATCACACCTAAACAACTGCTAAAATTACCTGGTTCCGACATTGACGCGACTTTTTGAGCATCTGACCAATGAAAATTGTGGACCACATAATAAATATCACATAGATCGAAAATGGGTAAATCCACTTATTAGGTGGGCCACACATAAATGGAGCTATACTATCCGATCTTCAGTGATTTCAACGGCGTAGCCCACCTGATGAATGGACCATCCTTTGTTTTCATCCCAAGTGATCCATATGATGCGACCCACCTTTTTCATGGATCGGATGTCATGAATAAGTTACACGTCATTGAAAATGAAAACGTTGTATGTTAGGTTAACATACTACCTTGTATGTGATCATTTCTCGGACAAGAAAGAAACGGATTCGGTTGGAAAAACGGATTTGATTGAGAAAGAATTTAAAACTGTATACATCCGTCGAACCGGAATACCGTAGATCCATCTCTCCGCAGCACACCAGGAATGCGTCGTGGTTCAATCTGGAACGTCCAACTAACTTCCCCTTATGGGTCTTAAGAACTAACTAAATTTACATACACTGGATGATCCTGTCCTTTGAAAAAATTATTTAACATTCCAGATTTAGTGGGAAGGTTAAGAAAAGCGAAGGATATGATTGTCTAAATTGTGTGATTTTTAAAATATGGCCATCGATGGTAGGATCCACCGCATGAACGGTTCAGATGGATACATAATTATGCTATGTTTGCTGTGGAGAGATGGCTACACAAATACGATCCTACCACTGGACATGTTGGACAACCCAATCATGAATTTAAAATGTCCATTCGTGCCAAACCACTATTGGCGTGACGAAGTACAAAATCTCACCGTTTGAATGACCCCAACCCTTGCTCATTTTTATTATAGCCGTCCGTATTATGGGCCATGGATTAGATGGTTAACATCATTTAAGGGTGAGATTTCTTTGGCATTGAAGCAATTTGAAGCGGCACCCACCGAATAGATGTTTCAAGTTGATGATTAGACATTTTTTTCTGCTTGATTTTGGCCGTCCATGTATTGCACTTCATCTGGTGGATAGGACCGTCCGCACTCTAATCCGACAGCACGTTCGTGAAGCATAGATCCGGACAGCAATATCATGGCCCACCTATCCGATGAGCCATGGCTCGAAAAATGACACCCATGGGAAGCTCATATCCATTCGTCCATCACCTGTACACGGACGGTCAAAAAAATGTTTAGAAAAATCTCTTGGGACTTTTGTCTTTTTGCACTTATCGGATCGTAGTAGAATATGAGAAATAGACAAATTGGTGGACCCCACACATTGTTTGACAAGAAGCTAATTAAAAATGAAGCATATTCGTAGCTCAAGAATGGACCGCACCAAAGAAACAATAGACATTGATACACCTATTATTGAAGCTTACGTAGGGCCCACCATGAGATATTTATTTGTTATCCAACTTATCCGTAAGGTCACCAAGAAGGTTTTTGTGATGGTACATTTGAGCTTTAATTTGCTTTATTTTTTGTCTTATGCCTTATACATTAGTATAATGGATGAATAGCTCCAGGGGCTATCTGTTGTCAAAGGAAGCTAATAGGGTACTGTCCTAGTTGGAGCTAAGCTCTTTCTTAACTTGAAGTGGCAAGATTTGATTAGATGACAAATTATTGTCAGAAATGGGGCCCACTCAAAACATGTTGGAAAGTCTGTTAGTGCATTGATTTGTGTATCTTGTTTGTTAATTACATAAGTCTGTGTGTCATATAGTCAATTAAATCATTTGAAGTTAAAGAGCGAAGACACAAATAACATAAGCATTAAGGGGCAAAGAACAAGTAAATGAGGTGCATTGGTGATCCTAACACTTACCCATCACAACCCCTTGAACATTTAGATAGTCAAGCCTTAATAAGTAAACCTTGTTAATTATTCATTTGTCTTAGGAGCCTAATTAGAACATGATAAGTAAGGTTGTAAGAGGTGTAAAGCTGTTGTGAAATCGTATACCAAAAACAATAGTTTTTTAATGGTCTTCGATCCCATCGACATGCCTATCGATGAGACTCAATCCAATCAAAGTCCACTTGATCAGATCGAAGAATGATTCCAGCAACAAACGGATATATCTATACTTTCTTGATGGGATCGACAGAGGGTTCAATCCTATCGAATGACTTTCGTTACCATCAGAGGCCCTTTCAATCATATCAACAGAGCCGTTAACTAGTTATCTTATAGCCGTTGTGAATCAATTTCTTATAAAATGACATTTGGTTCTTGAGCATTTGGAGTGAGTTTTTGTGTAATAAAAGCCTATATGATTTCATGTTTATATCCATTATCATAAGATTATAAACCAATAAGTTCTAAGTCATCTTTCTTGAGATTAACACTCTAATAAGAATTCTAACCTTTACCTTGAAAATGAACTTGAACTCTATCATTTTTTAGAAATTAGACCCAACTGTATTAATAAATCATTTGTCTAAATCCAATAAAAGACTCATTTAGATGAATCCCCAATGAACTATAACTTTCATTAATTGTATAAGATTTACCAAACCTCCCATCACCTTGGTCGCTTTAAAGAAGCACTTCATGTAAGGTGTTTAATCTTGGAGCTAAAGCATTGGCAATGCCTAGGCATCATAATCGGGAGAGCAATTGAGGAGCAGATTCAAGTACGGGAGAGCTTTGAAGAAGCAACTCAATATTGACACATCAATGGGACTTAATTCAATAAGATTGTCATTTATAGGATTCATGTACATTAATTCTATGTGTAAAATTAAGTGTAAGAGTTTGATTGTCAAACTTGATTAAATTCTTTTTGTAAGACTTAAATTAAATTCATTGCCTAGGCCACCGAACACGAGTGTGTACGTGTTAGTCTCTGAGGAAGCCTCCAACCGGAGTAAAGGTGGGTTCTTAGATTATGAGTGAGGTTCGTGGCGAGCCTATACAAAACCGCGTAAGTTTCCAAGGGAGCCAATCCTTATGTGAGATTGTAAAGATTATAAGTGAATCCGATTTAAAACATCCGATAATAAAATTCAATATACTCATGGGTTGAGTGCGTCCGTCGAGAGTGGAATAACAAAACCTAACCATTATGTATGCTTATGTTTGAGATTGTTTTTAAACACTTGTTTAATTATGCTTATGTAATGAATTGATAAATTATATGTATACATGATTAGATGAATATTATGATTAAATAAGTAGCACATCACACACATACATATACATTATTATATTTATAAACTAGCAGCTTGATTGCCACATCTTTTATAGTATATGTGATTGGATTCACTAATAACTTAGAAGCTCTAATGTTAAATTATTTTACTTAGTTTAATTTGCACATTAATTTAAGTTAAGTAATTATGTTTAAAAGACATAATTTTTATTTAGTTTTAATTACTTACTTTTAGAATATAACATTCATTCCATAACTTTATATGATTCTGCACACATTACCGTGGTATCATACTCCACACAATTTAAAAGGTGCTTGGATTGAGTACTATATCTATCAAGCTTAACATAGGCCAATAAGATGAAATTTGATTAGATGGCATAATACTATTAGAAATATCGGCTTAGTCCGATATATATTCAACTAAATAACTTTCGACATGTTTTGCGTGAGCCCACTTATCACAATGACTTACTCTCTAATCAAATCTTGTCAAAACTCGTAGGTGTCAAACTTAACATAGGTAAGGGCACTATTAGATCTCAATCCATTAGGGGGTGTTTGATTTTTGATTTCCATCGGTAAATACACGGAATTACCTGGTTATTGCTTACTACACTTGTTTGAAAGTTGTCAGTAATTACGTTTCGAAAATCAGTCCATACAAACATTTGTATTACTGATTTAAATATGTGGGCCCCACCATGATATATATTAGTTATCCACACCATCCATCCTTTTAAAAAATACATTTTAAGGCATGAGCCCAAAACTGAGAAAAATAAAAAGCTCAAGTGGACCACACCTGAGGAAACAGGGATCATTAAAACGTCAATGGTTGAAAGTTGTTTTCTCCCTAGGGCCCACAGTGATGTTTATTTGTCATCCAACCCGTTAATAAGGTCACACAGGCATAGATAAAGTGGAAACAAAAACATCAGTTTGATCCAAAACTTCCAGGGTCTTCAAGAAGCTTTCAATGGTAGGAGTTCAATTCCCCTTGTTTCGAGTAGTGTGGTCCACTTGATCTTTGGATCTACATATTTTTTTTGGCTCATGCCCTAAAATGAGTTGGCTAAAGGGATGGACGGTGTGGATAATACAAAAACATCAAGGTGGGCCCCACAATTTAACTCTTTTTTTTCATCGGGTGACGTGACGAGTGCTATAAATGAAAGGTGGCGATCAAATCACGTTGGAAAATCAACCGGAAACAAAGGGGTAAATAATTATTACCCATTTACCAGTAATTACCTTTGTAATTTGAAAATCAAACAGACCCTTAAAAAGTCAAAAATTGTGGTGATGAAACAGAAATGTCTTCAACAGCAGCCTGCCACCAACCAAATCAAAAGGAGACCAAATAAAGCATTACAAGATAAGGATCGAGTACTACCTGGATTGTCGCCACCTCAGCACAGGATAAGGATTTGAGGGGTCTACAGTAACGTATGAGTTTAGTCCTCACTGTCTTTCTATGGTGTGGTCCACCTAAGATTTGGATCGTATCTTATTTTTGGGCTCCGGCAAGATGGATGGGCGGTGCAGATAAAACTAATACATCATGCTAGGCCCACACAGCTGACACCAGAGCTAGCCGGCTGGTGTTGAGGACGCTACCCGAAATGTGTCCAATGCTGCTGAGGAAAGGGATGAACGGCGTGGATAAAACCATTACATCACGGTGGCCCCCACAGACCCCTGCCCGGGTAATATGCAATCCGCTTCCAAGTGTATGGTGACGACATTTATTATGGACGCGGATTTACTGCGAAAGCCTTCCACAGGAAGCTCCGGCGCTGGGATGCTAGGTGGGGCCCACAGTAATGCTTGTGAGAAATCCACACCGTCCATCCATTGTGGGAGATCATTTTAGGATATGCTACCAAAAAATGAGGTGGATCTAAAACTAAAGTGGGCCGGAAGAGAGGAAACATTGTAGATTCAGTGACCACCGTTTGAAACATTCGTATGACCACAAAGTTTCATATCAGGCGATTTTTTTTGGTTTTTTCACTTCATCCGAGTGAGAATGACCTTATAAACGGTTTGGATGTCATATAAATATCAAGGTAGATCCCAGGAAGGTTTCAACGGTAGAAAACTCTTTCCCTGGTTTTCCCTCTTGTCCGGTCCACTTGAGTTCTGGATCCACCTCATTTTTGGTAGAATATCCTAAAATGAGCTCCCACAATGGATGGACAGTGTGGATTTCTCACAAACATTACTGTGGGCACTACCTAGCGTCCAAGCGCAGGAACTTCCTGGGAAAGGCTTACGCAGGATATTCGCGTCCAAAACATGATGTGGTTCATCTTACTTTCAAACGGATTCATGGTGTGAGTGGTTGATCGAGAAACCTTCTTATGATGATGGTTCACCACCATTTTCACAATGGCAGCGACCTAGCTCCTACTTTAATCACACATCTACAGCTATCCAGTGTTGAAAAAATATTGATTTTTAAATATATTTTAATAATAAAAATAATATATTATTTTGTTTGAAAAAATACCGTTTGTGGGTTTTTGGGAATAGTCCCACATGGGAGAGGGAAGAGAAAAATCTAATGTTTAAATGATAATAGTGGAGTATTATAATATTTACCTACCTAGTCCGTAGACTATGGACCTTGCGTGAACACTCGCGTGCGCTCGGGCTCGGTCTCGATCTCGGTCTTGGGCTCGGTGCGAGGGCGTGGGCATGTGAGGCAGTGTGCCTGTAGAGGCGCTAGTGGCTCAGAGGGTCGCTCCCTTCGGGAATCGGAGCGAGACGTGTGCGACTAGTGGCTAAGGCTGATAGTTGGTTGAACGAAAATCTAAAGGACTGAATGAGAGTCCCTCTGATTATATAGAGAGCTGGAAAATAGAACTGTTGCAGCAGATCTGTAACAGCTGTGCCATTAGTGCAGGGTCCAGCTGTAACTGCTGCATGACTAGCCCAACAGCTAGAAAACGGCTAGCTGCTGGCTCACAACAGTCAGCATGCTGCAGCTTAATGGCCCATGCACAACAGTCAGAAAACGACCTTAAAACGGCTAGTTTTCTCCAACAGCTAGAAAACGATCATGAGATTAATTTCCCTGAACCATAACCCCTAGCCACCATAGCCTATAAAAGGAGGACCTGGATAGGTTTCTAAACCATCTAAAAACCCACTCCAACAGACACATACGAACTGAGACAGCCCACTACTCCTCTCGTATACTCCAGTAGTTCCAGCAAGACAGTAAGGGTTAAACCTTTACTAGAAGAACATACCAACAGTGTGGTCTAGGACGGTTCAATTGAACCAGTAGCTGAAGTACTGACCAGTGCAGTGGTTTTAATCCAAAGAAACTTTTTCTCTTTATTTTTCATTCTTTTGGGATTTTTCTCTATATTGTAATACTGTCAGAAATTGTGTAATTGAGTTCCAATAGGTGGGCCTTCGTGTTTGCTGAACGCAGACCCACACCAGGCTCATCGTATCCTAGAAGCAATTTGCCTGTAACCTATCAGCTTACTCAATTCACTTGAGTAGGGGCAAATAACGCTTTAAGGATAACGTCTTTAGACGTGCTTCAGCTTGTCCTTGGTTTTGATCATCGTGATTTTTCGATTTCCATATTATACAGAAATTACATTATCTGCATAATTTCCAACATCCGGACCACCCAAATTGTAGGGCACGGTACAGAGACGGATAATGGTTAAAAACTACACTAATCAAGAAATCCTAGCCATCCAATTGTTGCTAGCGAATGGATTAAAAAAGTAAAATGGTAAGTGGTCATAAATAAATGAAGAGAGAAAAAAAAAAACAGATGGCTACTACTTTTCGGTCAGTTGGAATTTTTTATTTTTTTTTGGGTGTGCTCCATCTTGTAGATACATCTATTTGGACGGTCTGGATTTGTACAACCGTGACATGTATACGGTGGATGAGTCACCACCATTCCAAAAATGACAGTAAACTATCAGATGAGTCTACACCAATCCACTTGCCCATTAGTGATTGACATCCTCGTCTTTCTTTTTATTATGGTAGGTGAGCTCTCTCTCTCTCTCTCTCAGTTTGTACAAATGGGGCCCACAATCAATGATCGAGACCGTTCACCGATGGGCCCCACCACAAAATATCCCAAACCAGAAGATCAATACCATCCAGTTTTGGCCTGCTTGTACATAGTCAATCATAAGTGACCACATCAAATCAACGGTCCAGATCACCAAGCAATGGCCTCCACTTGTAGAAACTCCAGACCCGAGTATCCTATCGATATCCTCTCATGATGATCATATAATGTCCTCATTTAAGCTATGGAAATGGTCTCATTCATCAGAGATAATGGTGGGCCTTGTTCTCTTCATGATGGGGACTGATATGGTACTCAGGCAGAGAACGACAAATGGTATGCATGCACTTAGGAATTGTACACGTGGCATGCGTTAACTCAAGTTGAACCGTCTAAATTGTGGACCCCACTCTCTCTATATCACACTCCCAAAAATCAGATTGTTTGAAAAATCCTAATCTCTGATCATGGACACTTTTGTTGAAACGGACTGTTGGAAATTTCATTTTAACCGCCCAATAGGTGTCCACCAATCCAATACTTAGATGATCAAATAAGCTTAAGTTTTAGTCCATGATTCATTTAAAATGGAAATCGTGATTTGGACAGTTAATTTGACTTACTTCTATGCCACGTATGCAATTTCTAAGCCCCTGCGTATCATCCATCCTACTCCGCCAGAGTATCAAAGTTTTATCGTTTCTAATTGGCCACTCAAGTTAAGATCGAATATAATGACGGATTTTTCATGTCCCTTTGTCTTCTCCTTTCTAAAAGTGAAAATATTTTATACTCTGAAAGACTATGACGTTCCATACACTTGCAATAAGAATATTGTATTTAGACCGTCCAAATCGTGGGCCCCACTGCAGATAGTTCATAAGAAAGAATTTAAAGTGAAATGATGTCCCATCAGGATGATCGGTTGACATCTAATCACAGTTGGTCCTAATTCAACAAACGATCATCTATAATTAGAGGTTAGGATTATCCGATCATTTTGATTTTGGGCATTGTAACCTATCTACAGTGGCTCCCACGAACGGTTGGGATAAGCCACACGGATGTAAAATGTACGAAAAATGAATGCATGCGTATGACCCATCACACTGCCAGAGTATCAAATAAATCCACTTCGATGAAAAGAAATCATGGCAAGGAAATCACGAAGAGATCATGATTAGGACAGTTATTCCATAAAATTGTGGCGGATCACATGCGCAGAAATTGCAGACGTTTTACAATTTAACTCAATCTAAACCGTCCAAAATCTAGGAAACAATTTGTATATCGCCGGAAGCTCGTTTGGTGGTGACCCCAACACCACCCAGCTAGGTGGTGTTGCACCCTGTGGGGCCCACCAGATATATGTGTTTTATATCCATACTGCCCATCTGGTTTGCCAGCTCATTTTAGAACATGAGCTAAAAAATAAAGCAGATAAGAAGCTTACGTATACCACATCATAGAAAACACTGAGGATAATGGCATTTACAGTTGAAAAGTTGGCTTTCAAGAAATTTTTATTAGTAGAATATCAATCATTGATGTGTTCCTATAATGTGGTCCACTTGAATTTTTTTGATCTTCTTTATTTTTGAGCTCATATCTTAAGATGAGTTAGCAATATGATGACAAAATGAACGAAACACATACATCATGAGGGCCCCACAACACTCAATACAAAACGGTCCAATGGCTTCCAGTGTAGGTAGAGAAGAAACCAAAAAACTGATTGATTGAAAACGGTCCAATGGCTTCCATTAGATGTCCACAATGTTTGTTGATCGTCAGATTGTAATAACCTGATTCTTTTTATAAGTTCCATTATTTCCTTGGATGTGGCTTATTGTAGCTTTGAATCAGTCTCATTTTTTGAACCATGCCATAACAGGATCAGGCAAAACTGATGAACGGTGTGGATTTGTCTCGCAAAGTCTGTAGGGCTACTGTGGTTTTGAGAAACATACCCACCTCCTCCTCTCCTTCTCTGCGACGTAACAGATGGGTTCCCGGCCGGGTCTGCTGCCTCCAAATCACCAGCAAAGTGTCCCGGGTCCCAATCCGAACCGTTCATTCGGTGGGTCCCACCATTCCAACACATCCCAAAAAAAAATCACATGCAACGTACGTTGCTGCGCTTCCTGAAATAAAAATAAAAATAAAAATAACCAACACCCTCCTCCTTATCCGTTGCTCGTTAACGGAATGAATCCGTGCCAATCTTATCCAGACCGTCCATCTTGTGAGAATCCAAAAAAAAAAAAAAAAAAAAAAAAAAACCCGACATGCGTTGTTATCGCATGCTGTCACGTAGCCACGAACCTCCGAAATCATCGACAAACTTCCATTAAAACTTTCATCTCTCACCTCCTCAAGCTTTCCAATGTCAAACTCTATCATCCTAAGAAATGAAATCGCCCAAAAATCCATCGATTAACAAGTCGCCATCAGAGGAGGCACCTTCTTCTTCTTCTTCTGCAAGACCGTCACCAGTTTCATTGTTTAATAGTTGTCTTTGCACGCAGGTCATGCATCAGGTAGGTTCCAAACTCCCTACATAACCAAGAATTTGATTCAGCCAAATCGACACATATTACCAAACTCGATCCAACCCAAGTTATTACATCACATCGGGACTGCAGAAGTTGCGTATTCTCTATACCCTTATGTCAAAGACTTCGAAATCCTTTTGGTGTTGCAATGGTAGGTAATCTTCACAGTTGAAAGACCTACATTAGTGTGGTTTGATTTTATTTGATTATGTAATTATATAATGAATCTAAATTATTTAATTAATTGTTATGTGTTGTAGATTAAATCAACTTGATTATTGTTACTTGTTGTGAATTGAATTTATTTATTTTTCTGTGTATCGTATATTGAATCCTTTGATTATGTTTATGTGTTGCAATGAGAATTTATTTGATTATTTTTACTTATTCAAATTACGTAGTGATATGCCCTGAAAGGATCGTGAATGTAATTACGTAGTGATATGCCCTGAAAGGATAGTGAATGTGTTACGAGTGTTCTGCCCAGATAATTTCCTAAAAGATACATGCATTGGTGCTCTGCTCTAAGTCACTTCTGAAATATTGGCACGAGTGTTCTGCCCTAGATAATTTCTTAAAAGATATGCACACGGGTGCTCTACCCTACACTTACTCATTAAAGATATTACATGGTGATCTGCCTAGAGTCATTCTCTAAAAGATATACTAACTCCTAAAAGATATCATGTGGTGATCTGCTTAGGGTTGTTTCCTAAAAGATAGCACGCGGTGCTTAAGGTTGTTTTCTAAAAGATATGACGCGGTGTCTGCCCTGGATTAACTCCTAAAAGACATTGCGTGGCGCTCTGCATACGGTTGTTCATTAAAAGATACCATGCAATAATATGCTCAGGTCATTTCCTAAAAAATCATCACGGTTAGATATATTTTCAAGTTAAATCGTATATAAGTATTAATTCAATCGTTTATGTAATCATTTTATTTAATTTTTAAATATTTTTGTGAATATTCGCTGTCTCCTTAAACATCGATTTTTAAATTATTATTATCAAGTTACACTATGCTACTAATGTACAAATTAAGTTGTGATGGAAGTGATCATATTAAGTTGTCATACACAAGGTATTTAAACCATTTCAAGCACCGAGTATAAATACTTCGAGAAGTTAATTAGGCTATTATTGATGAGCCAAACAAGAACCATATCATGTCTTTCATTATACTTATAAGTTTTGTTTTAGTGAAAGAATAATACATTAAAGTTGATCACACTTGCGCACTAATAAATTACACGTGGAATACATAGAGGTCAAATTTAATCCATCCAAATTGTCGATCCTACCATAGATGGGTCCAAATTGAAAAATACGATGATTTGTCAATATCACATGAATAATTTAAATGAAAAATAACCAATGATCAGAGTTGCACAAACATTTATTTACATTGGCCAAGATTTTCACTAAATAAATACGGTACAGTCGGAAGCTAGCTGAGACCACTGTTATCTCATCCATTTATTTTGTCAGCTTATTTTAGAAAGAGTCCGGATCCTCTGTCACCCGGTCAACAGAGAATTCCCATACCCTAAAATTCATTGGTCCACGTCAACACTCACTGAAAAAATAAAAAAAAATAAAAAAAAAACTTCGGACGCCAAACCACTGGGGTAACAGGAAAATCCTGTTAACCCGATAACGGAGGATCCCGACTCTTTTAGAAAACGAGCCTAAAAATGAAAAAGATCCAACGTTCAAGCAGGCCACATAGAAATGCCCAGTGTTGAAACCTTTTTAGGGTCCACCGTAATGTTTACGTGCCATCCAAACCGTTCATTAAAAACACAAAAACATTTACCTGATCCAAAACTTGTGGCCCACGAATGTTTCAACGGTTCACATTCAATCTCCACTGTTCCCTGTCTTGTGGCCCACTGTAGTTTTGGAACTGCCTCATTCTTGGGATCAGGTACGGAAGAACGGGCCGTGTGGAACAGACCTTGAAGATGACATGCATGCGACAGACACGTGACAATAAATAGCGAAATAGAGAAATAACACTCACGCAAGGGCATTTGGTCTAGTGGTATGATTCTCGCTTAGGGTGCGAGAGGTCCCGAGTTCAATTCTCGGAATGCCCCTATTTTTTATTTTTTATTTTTAACTTCAGAGGGATGAAGGGACATGATCCAACCATCAAACCTTCCACTTCAATCCAGACCGTCAAACCCCTGATCGTAACTTTTAGGACAGTCAACGGATACAAGTGACCCAACGGCTATTAACGGGTCTGGTTCTGGGTCCACTATCTTGGACCTAACTAATGTGGGGTCCGGTTCAGATCTAGACACTTTTTAATAGCGATGTCACATCCAGCCGGTTGGACCACAAGGTACGGTCCAGCCAGCTGATAACTTCATCCTATTTAAGTCAATGTGAAATCCAACCCTTCCAATAGGTTAGGTTAGCTCCACCATGAGGATGGACTACTGCAAATCGCAGTCTTATCTACTCATTAGGTCGGACATACTGTGAAACATATTATAGCCATTGATAAATTGCAAAATCAAGTGTGGTCCAGTTAATGAGTGGATATTTCAGGTTTTTGCACAAGGTAATCTTCATTGTGGGGCCGTCCTGATGAACGAGTTGGATGTCACGCAAACATGAAAGGCTGAAAGTTATCCGCTAGGTGGACCGTAACTCGTACTCCACCCCCATTGAACTTGAGCTCTTCTCTTCAAATATATAACGAGGATTTGTCATCTAATCCATCCTTTTAAGTGATGCCAACCCATCCACTCTTTCTCACTTCTCTCTACCTATCCTTTTAAGTGATGCCAACCCATCCACTCTTTCTCACTTCTCTCTACCTTATGTGTGTTGCCCCCACCTTTCCCTCCTGATCTCTCTAAAACTGTAATGGGCTAAGGTGGCAGGATGGGCTCAGCGCTTGGCCTACTTTGGGTTAGGCTTGAGTTGAGAAACTGGGCCCAAGTGATGGACCATGTTGGGTTTGGTCTGCGTGTGTCTAGGAGCCCTTAGACCAGCCCAAACCCATGAAAGGCTAAGGGCATTTTTGTCAATATCATATATGATTGGGCACACAAAATGAACAGCCAAGATCTTGCACAAGAGGGTAGCTGGGCTTGGGCTCTATCGGCGTCAAAACTAGGCTGGGCTCAAGCCTCTCATAGCATCAAATTTGGATCAATAGATTTTTCAAGATGATCCTATTTGTGTTGTTTTCCAACTTTCCTTCACCTTTTAAGAAAGCTTTGCCACAAAGTTATTACTTTGCTTAATCGTCCTCAATTCTGATTCGAAAAATACTTTCATACCACCACTCACTTTTTCGTGCACCAAGTGATCCCATGCTTCTTTTGCTAAATCCAATTCCCCGACATAGAATATCATATCTTATCGACAAGCGATTTAGATCACATGTAAAGACTTCCCATTATTCTTTCTCCAATTTGTAAGTAGTGCTTGGGCCACCGCCTATTTTGGATCGCTACCATCGACGATATCACAAAGGCCTTGACCCATCAAGTAGCTTCATAGCCACACTTTCCAACTTACATAGTTCTTCCTCATAAGAGTTTTAGGAACAATAGCAGTCAATGCGGACATGATTAAATACACTAGGAAAAAATAATTGCAAACGAGAAGAACTAATAAAAAGTGAAAGCAAAAAAACTCAAAACACGACCAATTAACTCATTGACGAGGCTCTGATACACTGTAGAAAATCACACAAGCACGGCTATGAAGAGGAAGATTTTTTACATCCATGGAGAGGAAGGAAGAAAAAGATAAAACAAGAGTGCAAAGAGAAATGAAAGAGCTGGATTGCTTTTACATGGAAGAGGACTCCTAATTTCCCAACCCCACGAATACTGCAACTTTCAAAGAAGGAAAATTACTATCCAAACGCTTTCCTAATTTGACTTAACCAAAGCTAGCTTAATAACTAAGTATCCCAATTAAATTAAGACTTGACAATAATTCTCCACAAAATCATTTGATAAAGGAGTTATTAGGGCCCACCAAATCAGCAGCTTTAGTTACCTAGATGTGGGCCCCTCTGTATAAAGGGATGGTTCGACAAAGGAAGAAAAAGATAAAAGAAGAGTGCAGAGAGAAATGAGAGCTAGCTAGCTCTTATATGGAAGAGGACTCCTCATTTCCCAACCCCACTAATACTGAAACTACCAAAGAAGTAAATTTCCTAACCAAGCGCTTTCGTAATTTGAATTAACCAAAGCTTAATTAATAACTATGTATCCTAATTAAATTAAGAATTGACAATAATTCTCTACAAAATCATTTGATAGAGTTATCACAGCCCACCAGATCAGTGGTTCTGGTTACCTAGATGCAGGCCCCTCTGTACAAAGGGAGGGTTCGACAAAAACCGGCTGATATAACCAGTGTTGCATCAAGTCTCAACTTTTTGTCGCTCCTCTTGACCGATGGCATCATCTCGTTTATGCAAGGGGGGAGCTTTCCTTCCCTTAAATATCCCCCACAAATAATACTTCTCGCAAAACCCTGCACATACCAGTTGATACAAGATGAAGGTTATAATTGGAATGAGGAAAATGTAACATAAGAACTTATCGCCTGCATGCATGATAACTTGTCATGCCGTTCCATCTCTTCCGCCAACATGCCACTAGTGTAGGAAATCTGGACTGTGCAAATGGTAGGCCCCATCGTGAAGATCAACTGGTACAAAAATCAGGCCAGACCAACCATGAGGTGGGATCCATAGTTCAACTGGTAGACTGAGTGGAGATACCTCGTTTCAACACTTGAGGTCTTGGTATCGATCCCTAGTGGGGGTGGCTAACATGGAGTGTGTGTCCTGACATGGGTGTGTACTAACAACCTAACCCCCCCCCCCCCCCCCCCCCCAAAAAAAAAAAAAAAAAAAAAGGTATCCAACGGTCTTAACTAATCACACAGGTGAGGTCCACCAAGTGCATCAAACTGACTCTCAAGCCAGATAATCTTCACAATGGGGCCTACCAAATGGATGGTATGGATGGCCTACACAAGTAGCATGTTTGCGGGAAAGATGGCACGGCATGACAAGGTACTGTGCACACACCTGTAGGTGATCAGTTATATAATGCAGAGACAAAACTTGAATATTAAATGGTCCATGATCCAGACTGTTCATCAGGTGGGTCCTCTGTGGATCAGTAACAGTCAACAAATCAGAAGATCCTAACCATCAGATCAGACACAAATGCTATGAGAAAAAAAGAATATTGGTGGCTGTCCACACTGGATCAGAAAAGGTCCACAAATCGTATGGAGTCCAGCCCATGCAACTTGCAAAGAATGTTGGGAGGCATGCAATGAACGGTCTGGACCGTGGGCCCTCGTTGTGGTCGTTTCCCACAATGGCTCCACGTAAGTCAGCAATAGCTCTATCAGGTGAGACAAAGCTCATTCTCTCAGATGGCTAGGCAAGTCTATTCAATGCGGTTTTGGTTGGTGGCCGATAAACAGCGAAGCTCGCAGGATGTATGGTTCTGATCATCATACACATGACACATGAAGGGTACATGATATGAAGGCACAAAAATTCCATGCCTATAGAAGCACTGGATCTCTTCCCGGACCCATTAAAATCAGGTTGGGTCCATCAGGTGCCTGGGTTCGGGCACACATTGACCGCCCTGGATCTGTTACATGTTTTGGGGAAGTTACAAGAGATTGGAAGGCTAGTCCATGAAATTGTCTCTAGATAGGATGACTAGAAATACCAATAAGAGCAACGCTCAGGAATTGGACCATCCACAAGGTTCCCTATTAATTGGTTGGTCTGGATAGATCTGAATGTGTGGCGATCTTGTGGTTTATAGGGACAATGTCATTAGGGTTGTTTGAATGCACTATTGAAACAAACTGCAATTATTAGTCTAATAAAGTGAAAATAACTAAATTGCCTTACATGTTTGTTTCGGTAATTACCCGAGTCATTTAAAGGAAATGTGTTATCATTACAATTTTATCACCGCCAAACCAAACACGAGAATTGTCGGTCAAATGTAGATATATTCAGGAGATAGGTAAATGAATTTGTAATCATTGCACTTTTTCATGGCATTACCATGAAAATCTCAAATCCAAACAGTGCAGTGACATCAACATATTTCGGTGATGATTTGACATTAATGTAAAAATGTCATCATTACGATTTTATTGCCCATAAACCAAACATGGTAATCAATGGTCAAATGCAGATATTGTCAGGAGGCAAGTAAAGTAATTTGTAATTATTGCACATTTCCTTTACCATGGTAATTGATGAAACAAATAGTTCTAAGAGAGGAATTACAGGGTCCTAGTCATAGGATTTTGTACATAGGGGGCTACGCTTAGTGATCCAAGACATTGAACTGATGGGCCCCACCATGCATGGGGCATGCCTCAAATATCTTCCACATTGGGAGATTCCAAACCCTTCGATGAATAGCCTACAAAAAGACCATTAGAAAGAAAACACTGGACCATTCAACATTCAATGGAAAATATTCCAATGATCACAAGTTTAGGATCTTGCAATATGACCCATCTGCTTAATGGCTTGGATCATCATACCATGAACCACCAATGTATAAAATCCCATGCAAGAAAAATCAACTACAACTGAAACTTACTACAGGACTGCTTTGGTAACAGAAGAGAAGAGAAGATAAGAAGATCGGCTTCATCAGCAACGATCTTCAATGCTAGATCCTGGCCGTTCATATCACAAAGCAGCTGATCAAACACCATTTTGTCTCTGTAACATGAACGAAGGAAACCACCTTCAGGACATCAAACTGGATGGTTACTTAAGGGTGCACATTTGGATGCAATAACAAATTGAATTTCATTTATCAGTCTTATAGGGCAGAAATGACCAAATTGTGATGACCTTATACCATTACAGGAGGATTGGGCTCCTAACCGCAATTGGTTTTGCGCCCTTGCCTTTTTTCCACCGCTAGATAAAACACCCTAAACTGTTATTTTTTGTGGATAGTTACTTCACCAAGTGAGGGTGAAATGACCATTTTGCAGAGAGATGGTGTGAGGGCTCTGAAAATCAATTTGAAAAGGTGAGAAAGGGGAAATGCTTTTGAACGGCTAGGATTTTCTCTTACCATTTCTATGGTTGAGATGTAAAGCCCTCTTTAATATATGGGCTTTTTGGTCCTTTTCAAAAAATAACAAACACCATCTCTATTTCTGTTTTAAAAAAAAAGTGACCCGAGGCTTGTTTTGCACGTATAGAGGAAAAGGCAAGCGGGTTTCTGCAAATATGGATACATGACATGAGGGGGCTTTTTGCCATATAAGGAAAAGGGAGTGGTTTATCATGCAAAAAAAGCCTTAATTTTTTGTACTAGAAAGGTTTACAAAAAGACGACCGGGGCAATCCTTGATAATGCACACACTCCTAGCAAAAGTATTTACAGTTTATGGTGGTACTGGGCAGATATGGGGCCCACGTGATGTATAGATCTCATCCATCAAATGCATCACTTCGATAACACCCCCCAGGGCCCCAAAATCAGCTTGTTATAAATCTCTCAGGTCGGCCACAGCACGGGGAACAAGGTGGGAGGGGACCCCACCCTTGATTTTCACTAGGGACCACACCTAATTTTTTGCCAGACCCTTCATCCAGGCTAGAAGAATGGTCTGAACAGCTTAGATTACATATATACAATACAGTGGGCCCATCATGCAAGTCAAGGGTGAATGACCCCTCCTAGCTTGTTCCTGTGCGGTGGCCCACCTGAGTTTTCAATCAGCTTGATTTTTGGGCCCTATTGAGTATTTTAGGGTCACACATCTGATGGACAGGTTGGATTTTGTGAACACATCATGTGGGCTCTACATATGCCCAGTACCACTGAAGGGGACCCTTGCTAGAATGCATCCTGACATATTACAACAGACTATGTTGGAACTTTGGCCTTTGGATCCAGGGTCATCTTTCAATGATTCAAACCGTTTATATGATGGACCTCACCTATGATGGATGATGACCAAAAAAGAACTAATGGATTGGTATGTTTCAACCCTCTGATCATTTGACTTTTTTCCATGAATATGAGCAGTGTCCTTAACCTTTGAATAATAAAAAAGTTGAAATATATTCTGATTTTTTTTAGTCATTTATTGCATCCACTGTAATGCCCATCATAGAAACAGTCTGGATCACTGGAAAAGGCCCCAATCCAACCACTACAGTCCTGAATGTACAAATTGCAATATGTCAGGATGTATCCTAGCAAATTCATACCATTCAGTCATCACCTCTGGTCTAGACTGACCTTTTGCAATTCAATTCACTTGTCCATCCAAACACAGCCGAAAGGCATGTTTGGGTTTCAGGCAGTACACATCACAGGAGGGCCAATAATGGGACAGGAATCCTGTTATCATCTCCCTTGCGAAAAAACGGCAAGACGGAATCCCGCTTATGTTTTTTTCTGCACCACCCCCAACATGAAGCATATTTTAATTAAGCTATGGAACCTACCAACCAGAATTTGGCAGTACAACCAAACAAGCCCAAATTCAAATCAAAGCAATTAAATACCTCCAGCTTTCAGGAAAGAAATAAAGGCCAATGCTGTCATCAGTGGGATGTGATCTTTCAAAAGCCTTTGGCCATGAATCCGTCCTTGGCAGCTTCTTCGCACAAAGCACCGGCGGCAACATAACTGCACCTTCACGCACTTTAGAGCATGCTTTGTTCGACAAATGCCCAACAATCATTACGTACTCGGAATTATCTACATCAAAACATCCCCTGTCAACAAGGGGACAACGACTGTGATAAATTTGCATACGCCCATGGTTCGAAGTAACATATTGCGATCGCATGGAATAAAATGCTAAGGCAATATGATGCGATTTGCAGACAAATGTGAAATCTGCGACACCCATCAGGAGATGGGCACCGTGAACATGTCCCTAGGATTTCCATAAGGGGTGCTCTAGTGGCACTAGGTAGATGTAGGGGCCAGTGATGTGTTCACAGAATACAACCCATCCATAAGATGTTTCACTTCAGAAAACCCCTTGGGCCCAAAAGTCATCCAGATCGAAAACTCAAATGGGCTACAGCACAGGGAACATATTGAGAGGGAACACCCACCATTGATTAGATTGAGGGTTCCACCATGATATGTATATATAATCTAGGCTGTTCCAACCCTTCGTCCAGTCTAGATGAAGGATTAGACAAAGATTAAGGCTCTTTTATGACTCAGATGGGCCCCTGTGGGATTCAAGGGTGGATGCTCCCTCCCAGCTCTATCCCTTTGTTATGGCCCACCTTAGCTTTGGATCCGGCTGAGTTTTGGATGCTAGGGGTTTCCAGAGGTGATGCATCTGATAAAGGGGTTGGATGTTGTGAATACATCTCTTGGGACCCAAATTGGCTGGTACGACTGTAAGCTTATAGTGGTACTGGTACCACTGAAGTGCGCCCCTTTCTATAATATGGATGCGGCTCTTTGACAAAACTGTTCCATGTGATACCATGTGAATGTGACTTCTATACTTATTGAAGTATCCGGTACACACCCTAGGGACCTCAATTTGTACAATTGGGTCCCATGGAATCATAGCCAGCCAATCAGACCATTTTCCTCACTCACATGTAGCAGCAGTCTTTCCTTAACCATCTATTTGAAGGCTGTGGATTGAAGGCTTTAATTATGTCCCATCATTGAGATTTTCCAGGGATGGTCCATCCACTCCAGGGGCCACCATATCAATGCTCTGGATTGCCAAACCATGGACTCAACTTGTAAAAATGAGGACCCAAATACACTATTTATGTCCATGGATCGAGATCAAACAGCCAAGTAAATTCCGTACCTCCATATGGGATCGAGGATCGGTTGTGCATGGACATAACCATCGTCGAGAGGTTGACAGCAAAAGCTGTTTAATGGAGCATCACGGTCATAGGGAATTTGTGTGGCCACTTGATCTTCCAACTGCCCAGCTGAAACATCTGGAAGCCTCTCTGAAAATGAATTTTGGCACCCCGGACATGGCCTCAAAACAGCACGATCTTGACTGTCTTTTGTTTCGATTGCATTACCGTTGAGGGAATTCCGATCTGTACAAATCCGACTAATCCTAAAAGGTTTAACCTCTTCGACTTCATTGTGCTCCTCAGATCTTCGCTGCTGCTCTTTTATGTTTTTAGGAAACCTTTGTCCGCATTCTTCACATGACCAGTGGACTTCTACTTCATTGTTTTCCGGCATTTCATTCAAACAATACCTGAAGAGAATTTGAGAAAGACAAGATAAGAAACCACTTATGCATTGTATAACATGAGTTTTGCAATGCCCCACCACATGTGACTGCACATGCCAATGTGCCATGCATTACATGTGTATGATCTGAGCCATTCCATCTCGTGTACCACATTGCGCATGTGATCTGGTGAGGAAAAAACAAGGCACCTCACTCGTCAGACAAACCAAAGTTTATGAAGAAAATGTGTGGCTAAAAGAGTTGGCAAGAAGCCCATATTCAACGCACAAGTGTGGGCAACATGATGAGTGGACCAGCCTATTTTTCGGCTAGGGAATATACACAATGATGCCTGCCCAATGAACTGCTTGGATCTAGCACGTCTACACCATGTTAGCATGTTGGCAACCATAGGGTGGTGTATGGTTGGCATTACACAGTATTTTGGCCAATTGCATACTATAGAAGCCTATAAACCTCATACGATTGAACTTGAGGGGCCCCAAATGGATCCATTTGCGGAATTTGTCTCACTTGTTGTCCATCTGGACCCACCGCAAGTAATTTATGGCCTGGATGCATCAGGCCAGGTCACTATAACCTTTCTCAGTTAAGTGGATAACTGTCTTTTTCTTTTTCTTTTTCTTTTTTAAATTCGCAGCCACTTTAGTCCAAGCTTGATGGGCAGTATTGATGCTTTCGCCCAAAACGTATAAGAAATTGGGAAACCCGTGCTGTGGCCCATCTTCACTTTGACACTCCTATCAGGGATTATATAGCATATCCCTTGCTCAGGGAAAGCTCATCTCCCAAACCTTTTCTTGGGGGGAGCAGGGAGCAGTTGGCATGCTCATGTGGTCTCCTTCCTTTTGTAGAGTAGAGTTTGGAGATCAAGATAGGATGAAAGAGGGGTAGAAGATGAGGGTTCAAGGTAACGACAGATTAGAAGAGGGAGTAGGAGGAGTAGGAGGAAGAGGAAGAGAAAACAGAGATGAGAAGAGTAGAGAGTCAGGGCATTAGCTCTCTGCCCATGATTTATTAGAACTTTTATTTTTAAAAAAAATTACATATACACTCACCCCTCAAGAATGCTTTATACACAAAGACCCTCTATATCTCAACATCCCCTCAAGCTAGGCATAGATATCTATCATGCCAAGCTTGCTGAGAACAGACTCTGACTTTGTCTTGACAACTCCCTTAGCGAGAATATCAGCAAGTTGGTTCTCAGTTGTTACAAATGGTAGACACCAATTTTGAGAGAACTTGCTCACAAATAAAATGCCTGTCAACTTTAATGTGTTTGGTACGATCATGCTGGACTGGATTTTGAGCAATACTGATAGATGGCTTGTTATCACAAAATAGCTTACATAGGAGAACTCGCCATAATTCTCAAATCTCATAAAAAAAATTTACTCACAATAACTCTGTTATACCATGTTCCATGGCCATGTATTCTATTTCTGCACTAGACTTAGCCACTACAGTTTGTTTTTTGCTCCTCCAGGTGACCAAGTTTCCTCTCACAGAAGTACGATATCCTGCAGTTGACTTTCGATTGTTTCATCACCAACCCAATCAACATCAATACAAGCTTCAATGTTAAGATGGCCACGATTTGCAAATAAAAGACCTTTCTCAGAAGAATTCTTCAAATATCTCAAGATCCTTTCAACGGCCCCTAAGTGAGGAACTCGTGGTGCCTGATAAATTGACTCACCAAACTTAAAAAAGCTATATCAGGTTGAGTAAGTGATAGATAGAATAATCGACCAACCAGTCTTGTTTGGTGATAACCCCCCCTCACTTCGGCTTAGCTTATGATTAAGATCAATAGGTGAAACTATAGGACAATCACATAGCTTACCAATGTCTTTCAACAAGTTCAAAGTATACTTTCTCTAAGAGACGAAGATACCCCTTTCTTTGATCGAGCCACCTCTATCCCAGAAAATATTTCAAATTCTTTTCTCGAAATTCCTTCAAGTATTTAATTTCCTATAAATCATTTCATGTCACCACAATATCATCCACATAAACATTAATTGCAGTTGTCAATTGTCCTTGTCGCTTTACAAAGAGAGTATAATTTGCGTGACTCCGGGCATAACTAGTCCTCTTCACAACCTGTCTGAACCTCTCAACCCAAGTCCAAGGGGATTGTTTGAGTCCATAAATAGACTTCTTCAACCGGTAAACTTTTCCTTCACTGATGAGGAATCCAAAACTAGGTGGAGCCATATACACTTCCTCCTTTAAGTCTCCATGAATGAATGCATTTTTCACATCTAACTAATAAAGAGGCCAAGAAAATTTGGCAACGAGGGACAACAACACATGTATGGAGTTCATTTTGGCTACGGGAGCAAATATTTCCTTGTAGTAAATCTCATAAGTCCAAGCGAACCCCTTAGCAACAAGTCTAGCTTTATACCTTTCAATGGATTTATTTTCCTTGTGTTTCACCATGAAGACCCATTTGCAACCCATTAGATCTTTTCCTCTAAGTAAATCTACCAATTCTCATGTGGCGTTTTTTTATCAGAGCCCTCATCTCTTCTATTAAGACCTTGTGCTGCTTTGGATGAGAAACTACCTCTTGGAATTTGAAAGGCAAAAACATAGAAGAAAGTGAAGACAAGAAGGAATAATGGGTAGGAGACACAGTCTTGTATGAAAAAAAAATTAGATACAGTGTACAAAGAACATTGGTGCTTCCCTTTCCTTAAGGCAATGGAAAGACTACCCTCAAGAACAAAAGTCATGAACAAAGGACACTTAGCACCTTGTTCTGAGGAATCAGAACCAGGAAGTGGACATATCTCAATGGTCACCCCCTTTCTTGTGTCTTGAATATGCTTGGAGTTCCTTCACTCTATCAGTAGTAGCATTAGTAGGATATCCTGAATTACTTAAGGCATCAATCAATGGGCTGCAAGAAGCAAGAAAAGGGGTATGAAAAGGACAAGCTGGAGAAAGATGCCTCTCTTCCTTCTCACTGAGCTCCCCCCTGAAGAGAGGGGGGCTTACTAAAAAAGAAAGGTATAAATTCCAAAAAGGTGACATCCATAGTAACAAATTGTTTCCCAGACAGGATCAAAATGCTTGTATCCCTTTTAAGTGGCAAAATAACCAAGAAGATACCCCGAATGGATTTCGGATCTAATTTAGTCCACGTCCCAAGACATGAATAAAACGGACACATACAAAGACATGAGGAGAAACAATGAGTGTAGGCTGATTTGGATAGAGAACTTGATAAAGGGATTTTAAGTTCAAAACCCTAGATGGCATATGATTAATAAGATAGGTGGCGGCAAGAACTGCATCCACCGAAAAACATTTTGGAACATTCATCCCCGTCAAAAGAGTCTGAGCAACTTCAAGCAGATGACAAATTTTTGCTCGGCCGCTCCATTCTGTTGGAGTGTACGAGCAGGAACTTTGATGTATCATCCCATATTCATCCAAGTACTCATGCAATGAGCCCTCAAAGTATTGTCTTGCACTATATGATCAAAATATTTTGATATTTTTATCAAACTGTGTGAGTAGCATATTATGGAATCTTTTAATAATGTGTGGTAACATCACAAGTCTTCATGAAATATAACAAAGTACAAAGAGAGAAATCATCCACAAAGGAAAGGAAATATTGGTAGCCATCCATTGACAACAAGAGTAGGCCCACACAATCAGAATGAACAATATGAAACGGAAATAGGCTTTTATTTAAACTTGCTGGAAAAGTTTATCTACAATGCTTAGACAGTGCACAGACTTCACACTACAAATTATAACACAATTAACTTAAATAAATCTAGAAATAACAACCCCAATGACTGAAAAGACGTCCTAAACGATTATGCCACAGTATAATTTGGGCAAAATTATTATCTCTACTAAGATTACTACTCTAGTGTAAGTCTCAAGGTGAACCAACAACGTCTAAAAAATAATGACCGTCCACTTTACGACCACTCCCAATCATTTACCTCGTTACCAAGTCCTGAAAAACACAGTGGGTAGGAAAGAAGGTTACACAACAAATCAAACTTTTGATGAGACTGCTAATGGACAGTAAGTTTGTGGATAAGTGATCATTAAGATTGATATCCCACTTTCCAGAAATGGATGAAAGGAATCCCTCTCACTTTATCCCTTCTAGATGAAAGATGATAGCAAGAGAAAATTGATGAAAGACCTGTCATATGATCGGATGCACCTAAAACAATGATCTAGGATTAGCTGGATGACGGATGACTGACAAGGTTAGCATATGCATGTATACCTGACTGAGCAAAGGAAGTAGGAGTCGATGGACCTTCCAGTTGAGTGAGATGGTGGAGGCATTCCCAATTTGTGGAAGACAAACTATCTAGAGTCGATGAGGATGGCCCAGAGAAAGGAGCAAATATAACATAAGAGGTAGAACCCAATGACAAGGGAGCACATGCAACAACAATACCACTAGATGAAGATGACTGTCCAGAGTGGTTGAACTTCATTGGTCTACCATAAAGAACCCAACAAGTCTCCCATGTATCTCGGATTTTCCCACAGTGATCACATTTCAACTTGTCCTTCTCATCGGGCATTCTATTCTCCATATTTGGTCGCTTTTCACCTTGAGAGGTATTAGAGGAAGCTGCAAGGGGGATCTCCACTCATGGCTCAGTGGTAAACAGTGTGTGTTTCCACTCTGAGGTCATGGGTTCGAGAACCCGTGTGTGTGTGTGTGTGTGTGTGTGTGTGTGTTGCAGAAAATAAGTTTAGGTAACTTTATCCTAGATTTCTTTGGCTGTCCACGAAAAAATAAATCTCTATTGATTTGAGGTTGCATAGAATTAAGTAACCACAACATCACCATCAAATTTCCGGTTCCCACTCATCATATGAGTTATCTTCCATACTTAGTTCTCTAACCCAGCCATTTACATACCCTAATTTTTCTCGCCTACCGATATTAATCTTGATGGATTGAGAACATTCAAGGGAATTTGTGCCATCTAACTTCACAATTGTGATTTACACACTAGGGTTGTCATCGCCATAGATACCTATGGAAGGAATAAGATTTGAATCCTTGGACATGGACGTAGATGAACTAGTGGCCCCAAAGCTTGAAGTTGACATTTCCCAAAAGGTTAATGGTGCTCGTCACACAAATCAACCACCAAATCTCATTAAAAAAACAAAAAAGGCTAAATCTGATCGAATGCCACAGATCAATGACTAAACCACCCTTACAACTATGATCTAACCAAAACACAGTTTGCACACTATTATTAAGGCTCAAAACAAGAAAAAAAAATAAATCAAATATCTGACAAAAAAACAGGCTGAAACGGCACTATTTCTTCATATTTTTCATCACAAATTTCTCAAAATTGAACGAAATGAACCGATTCTTGTTCCTAGGAATGGCAAATGATAAACCGCACCAAATCAATGCAAAAAAAAAAAAAAAAAAAAAAAAAAAAAAAAAAAAAAAAAAAAAAAAAAACTAACACGAAAAACTGTAGTGGGAATGCACAGACAAGAAATCAAAACTGGCCCCCCATTCCTGGACTTTTCTATTTCAAGAAAAAAAACAACCCCCTCAAAACTGACCAAAAATGATGAAAAAATCATTTAAAAAAAATATTCATAAATCATTCCCTCTTGAATACTGCTTTTTTTTTTCCTTTTAAGGGGCCTTGCCATCCTCAGTATACTGTTGAGGTAACTCGTGAGGCATGATGATGCGAACAGCGGGTCCCACAAAAGATAGTCTCAGACTCTCAATCAGTCCCGGACTTGTTTTGAGCCTCTACCCAAGATTTATTAAACTGTTATGAAAAAGTACATATTCACCCCTCAAGAATGCTTTATTACACAAAGATCCTCATAACTTCATATCTCAACATTAGGAACCTTTCAA
This sequence comes from Magnolia officinalis, assembly GCA_021015155.1. NCBI lineage: Eukaryota > Viridiplantae > Streptophyta > Magnoliopsida > Magnoliales > Magnoliaceae > Magnolia > Magnolia officinalis. The sequence goes on from JAJHSJ010000009.1 coordinate 3,154,966, forward strand.
ATGGAAAAATTGAAGAGTTCTCCAATCTGCAGGACTGCATCTGTTTGGTACTCCTTAATCCATCAAAAGACAACTCTTGGCGCTGGAGGTTTGGCAATGAAGGTGAATTTTCAGTTCTCTATCCTCCCCCCCCCCCCCCCCGGGCAATATCCTCAAATGCAAAGACAGTGGCAAGGATAATGCCACCCTGGCTTTCTTATTGCATCATTATCCTGCTCCTCCAAGGGTGGTTGAATTCGCATGGCTAGTTCTAGAAACAAGAAGAAGTCTTGTGGCACCTCTCACTTCCAGCTTTGATTTGGTCAGTTCGGAAGGAATGCAACATCAGGACTTTTAACAACAAATAGGAATCTCCATATATGGTTTTTGCAAGAGCTAAAGGTCAGGTATTTGTGGGCTTCAGATCTCCCTCATTTTAAGGGATGTGAAATTGAAGATTTCCAGGGATATTGAAATGTCTTTGATTTTTCTTTTGTGTTAACATCCAAAAAAAAAAAGTCAAAGCTAGAACCCAACACCTTTACTTGAAAAAACAAATGCAAGGACTATGCTAACAACAGATTACATGTTGATTTCATCCGTCTTTTATGATTTCAGATTAAGCTGATTTTCGAGCTGAGAAGGGCTAATGCAGGTATTACCTCTTTTTTTTTTTCCCTTTTTTTCTTTCTAGTGTGGGTATTACCTGTTGGAGAAACTGCCCCCCAAAATTCGGTTGACCCCATTACAGATACTAAAACATTGGACTATGAACAAATGAGGACCTGTTAAGTAGAAAACAGAAGCATACCGATGCACTGCAGAAATCTGACAATCGATGCAGAATACAAGAAGTTCACTGTAGCCCGTGACGCCACACATTTGACAAACGGTTGCCTGCAATGCCATGTGGAAGCAATTAATATCCAGGCCTTGCACCAATTCCTTTTGCCAATACATTCAAGAATATGTGACGTGGGAGTATATAAAGGAAAAAGCACATGATAGAAACTCCACAGAGTACTGAAGAAACAAATTTCCTATAATACAATTCTATTCAGATTTGCATACTCAACTCCTAATTCCTGTAAGGGAAAATGACATGGCGGATCTGGTGGGACCTTCCTCTACCTTACACTTAGCATGGACATGTACCAATCAGAACTGCCCATCCTGTCGCTACTGCTGTGAATGAGAAATGTTTCAAAACTTACCTATAAGATCCTAGACACCGAATCAGTAGCCTTCAAACTGATGGTAGGGAGAGGGGGCCCAAACATGTAAAGAGGAGCAAGCTGCTCAGGACATAATTCCTCGTAAGTGCTACTGAACACTGGAAAGACCTTGGCGTGAACGATCAGCTGAAGCTGGCTGGGAGTGAAAGACAAGGAAATTCTTCACTTTATATATAAGACCGAATACATTCAATTCTCAAAAAGGATAACTGTTGCCAGTTAGGAACCCGTAATCAAGCTTGTACTGTGTTGATTTCCCCATCACAACCTCAGAACAACAACACATCTATTTTGGTTGTGTTTGGATGCACTGATGAATTGAATTGCAATTGTTAGTCTCGTAGAGGATAACCAAATTTCTTGCTGTTCATGTTGAGCACATCGGATAGAAATTGCAATTCCTCAACTTTCGATTTTTTTTGGCAACTACTTAATTGAAGAAAAAGAGAGAAAAAAAAATTACAAGGGGAAGGAGTTCCAAAGAGCAAAGAAGGCTTGTCTACCCCTTCTCTTGGTCATAGATCAACATCAGAATTACCCTCCCTAAGGGCCACATTTGGATCTACCATAAAAACCAGGGTTTGGTGACGAACCCTCATATCAATTCGAAACCCTGGTTCTGCAAACTCTTTGTATCCAACCCACAATCATCAGTTTGGGACCCACCCAAAGATTTAGGAGTGAATCAATGAAATTTCAAAAACCAATCCGGTTCATTTTCCACGAAACGACGATTGCAGTACCCTCTTGCAATCAACAATCGACAGCCTGTCCAAACAGGCCCTAAGAGTATGCACAAAGGAGACAAATAGAGAAGCTTGAACTTCATCAATTTCTTCAATTTGAGGGCCACTTGCTCATTATGAATGATAGGAAACAACATCGATTTTTATCATTTCCTCTTGATTCAACTAAGATGTTTGCAAGCTAATTCACTTGAGCATCCAAACACAGCCTTTATTTAAGGGTCTTTGAGATGTAACGACTCAAGATATCATCTTGCCTCCTCATGGGAAAGAATCAGATCAACACAATAAGCTGACCCCAAATGGCTGGGTCAAGGATTTTGACGATGCGAGTCAGTCAACATAACACAGAATGTAGATCCTAACGGATAAAAGATCAGACTGACTATGCATCATATGTTAGGAAGTCATGTACTACACTTCTGGAAGAAAACAAAGATATCACTAGTCGAGGTTAGAAGCATTCAAGGAAAACAAGCTTCTAAGTTCTAACTAGAGTGGACTTGAGGTACAGAATATGGATGTAATCAGAAAATCAACTTTTCTAGAGCATAACATTGAATTACATGAGCTTTTACCATATAATTCCCACACCAAACAGGCTTTGTCCAAAGAGGTCAAATCTAAAAGCAAACTCGAAAAAGAGAAAAAAGAATCAAGTATCCAAATTACTTGACAAAAAAAGGAGGTTGACTGGAGATGAGACGGTCCAGTAATGTCAGGTAAAGTATTTATTTCTACATCGTCAGGTAGCAAGGGAGATATTGAATTCCTTTCTTTTCCAGTTTGGGATGAGATGATCTTTTAACATCTTGATCGGGACCACGGTGGTGGGATGGTTTGGCAGACCATTTAAGAAGCTTAAGTTACTTTGGAGGATGTTCTTTTATGCAATTTTTTTCGGGGATTGTGGAAACTTGAGGATCTTTGAGAACCAAAATTCAAACTTAAAATCAATTTGCAGAAGACTATCAAATGGGCAATGGTTAATGGCAAAATTCGCAGATTCAAAGGAGACCCTTATCGGGAGTTTGGAATGCTTGTAATTTGGAAGTGTGAGAAACCGTGATCATCTCGCAAGTTAGAGCTGGAAATGTTTTGTTTCATTACTTTGTTATCTTTTAAGTATCTAGTCTGATTTTGGGCTTTCTGTGAGCGACAATAGGGTCACTTCCAAAGTGGGACTCGGACTTGGTTAATATCATACACCTTATAATGAATATATATTGTCAATTTCAAAAAAGAAGAAGAAGAAAAAAAAAAAGGACAATGACTGGATAATAGTAACTCAAAAAGGAGGTGAGAATCAAAGTTGACAGCTCCTCTGCTGAAAGTGATGACTGCATAACATTACCTCAAAAAGGAGGTGAACATCTCTGTTTCTGAAATTTTGTTTCTTAACGAATACTTGTTCACCACTCTGTCTGGTAGCCATGTTGATGCGGACACAAGCGCATTCAAGGTGTACCAACGAAGAAAGCGTCAACCACAAGTGCCGTCCTTGTGGATAGGCGACTATTGAGGAGCTGAAGACCTTTCACATGTGATTGGACATATAGAAGACCCCACTCAGGGAAGACACATGTGAAGGAAGATTGGAGAAAGAAGACCGAGCGCCCGAACTTTCCCGCACTTGTGTTATTTGCGCGTTTTTGCTTAGTTAGGGGTTTAGTAATTTTATGTCTTTATTAGGGGTCTTTTAGTAATGTTATGTCTTTACTTGCTTATTCTAGGGGTATTTTAGTACTTTTATGTCTTATTTGCTTATTTAAGTGGGTTAAAGCCTTAGATACGAATTTCAACTATTGATTAATGAAAAAAGCAAACCCTTTGGTTGCCTCTTCCTCTCTTCTCTCTAATGGTGCTTCTTCTCGTCCCTTGATCTTCCTCTTCTAATTTCTTCTTGTGCCCCTCCAACTTCTTCAAGGTAATTATTTCCTTCTTTTATTTTTCAGTTTTGGCTATTCCTTCTTCGATCAAAATCTTGAGAACCGATCTAAAACCTAAACCCCCAAATTCTCAAATCCCTAATCCGAGAAACTTCTTGGTTCTTCGGACTAGTGATCTTCATTGATCGATTGGGTGTGACCATGCAAGATCGGGAGGTCTCATCCCTCGCCGGATCCAACCTAAGTAATAATTGAATGCCATACTCCATGGTTGTGATGATGGCCCGCTCCATTGCATGTTTCCTTTATGATTTTCTCATTATGATGATTACTACCAGAATTTTAGATCATTTATTCGTTTTATTTCCGCTGTTTAATTATGTTCATGAGCATGCATCATAATTAGGGCTGTCCTGCGTCAAATTTGGTATCAAAGCATAGGCTTGCATGGTTTTTGTCTAGATCGAGTTATCAAATTAGGGTTTTGATTTTTAGGTTTAATTTTGGAAAGTTCCAGATTTAGAAAGTTTTCAATTTTAGAAACTTTTCAAATTTCCAGATTTAGAAAGTCTCCAGATTTAGAAACTTTCCAGATTTAGAAAGTTTCCAAATTTAGAAACTTTCCAGATTTAGAAAGTTTTCAATTTTAGAAACTTTCCAGATTTCCAGATTTAGAAACTTTCCAGATTTAGAAACTTTTCAGATTTAGAAAGTTTCCAGATTTAGAAACTTTCCAGATTTAGAAAGTTTTCAATTTTAGAAAGTTCCTAATCTGGAAAATTTTTCAGATTTGAGTTGTTTCCTGTTTCAACTTAATTGTGTCAGTTCATAGTAGTTTTGCATTCATCGCATTCATCTTGAAAGTCATAACACCTAGTAGTCTAGTTGGGTAGAGTTTGGTTCAAGTCTTCATTGTATGCCCACGAGAAGAGGTAGAGGTTTCGGACTTCAACCTACCATGAATAACGAGCAGTTATCTGAGCAACTTGCTCAATTGATACAAAAGATAACCGCCCTAGAAGCAGGTCAAAAGCGTGAGTTTGCCCGCCTTGAGAACCAAATTACCACTACCATGACTAAGGTCGAGCAACTAGAGGCGTCCCAAAAGGAAAACCCCGCTGTAGGGTATGATGCGCACTCCCAAGCGGGAGGAATCATTGAAGAACGCACTGCCACACGTGGTGGTAGTGAGGATAGAGATCGTGGTAATGGTCGTGGTGTGGTGCAAGAGGCACGAGCCACATGTGATCATCAAGACCGCTATGATCCAGATGAGCGTGCGATGAAGAGTGTGAGAGTTGAGGCCCCGAGTTTTGATGGGCGCTTGGATCCCAAGGCATTCCTTGACTGGGTTGCTGACATGGACCACTACTTTGAGTGGTATGGCATGTCGGAAAACCGTCAAATGCGGTTTGCTAAGATGAAGCTTGTGGGTCAAGCCAAGCTCTTCTGGACCAACACCGAGAGTAGGATAGAGAGAGTTGGTAGAGCCCCTATCACACATTGGTATGAGATGAAAGAGAAGTTGAAGGAGAAGTACCTTCCTCTCTCATACCGTCAGAAGCTCCTTGATCAATGGCAATCCTTACGCCAAGGGTCAATGTCTGTCGCTGACTACATCGCTAAATTTGAAGAGTATATGATGCGATGTGATATCCGAGAAGACCCTCTAGTAACGCTCTCGCGTTTCAAGACGGGCCTTTGTGCGGATCTTCAGCGCGAGCTTATGACTCGGCCCTTAACGGACTTGGATGAAGCATATCAAGTCGTGCAGGAGTTAGAGCAATATCTGAAGGCTCCTGTCATTCGTCGTTTTGAGTCCCGAGACTCCAGTGCTAGATCTAGTTCTCAGGGAACTAGACCTAATATTGGTAGTCAACCTAGGGCACAGGCGACCATTCCGCCTAGGCCTAGGGAGGACAAGGGCAAAGGGGTTCTTGGTGCCGGTCCTAGTAACATGAGCCAAGTGAGGTGCTATGAGTGTGGTAATCTTGGTCACATGTCTAATCAGTGTCCTACGAAGAGCCGTGGGAGAACCTTAGTTATAGGCGAGTCCCACGAGGGTGGAGATGACCAGGGTGACTATGAAGTTGAAGAGTATCACCCTGAAGGAGGACTTACTGATGAAGAAGATGGAGAAGCAACGCTTGCAGTAGTCAGGCGTGTGCTAGCTCAGTCTAGAAGTAGTGTTGACTGGCGTCGAAGCACTATCTTCTACACTATTGCCAAGTGTGGTGAAAAAAATTGTAAGGTGATAGTGGACAGTGGAAGTTGTCAGAATGTGATTTCCACTAGCACCTTAGATCGCTTAAAACTGAAATCCACACCTCATTCAGACCCGTATAAAGTTTCTTGGGTTGACAAGACATCCCTACCTGTCACCCAACAATGTCTAGTCCCCATCGAGTTTGGGTCATACAAAGAGTCCCTGTGGTGTGATGTTTTACCGATGGATGTGGGACATGTTATCCTAGGTAGACCGTGGCTATTCGATAATGATGTCACGATCTTTGGCCGTTCGAATGCGTGTACTTTTATGTATAACGGTAAAAAGATCAAACTTAATCCCATGCCACCTGAGAATACACTAGGGAAGAAGAAGGATGAGAAGGCAAGTGAGCCTAGAGGAATGGGGAAATCCAAACCTAAGTCTCTACATATAATCAGCGCAAGAGAGTTTGAAAAAGAGGCTAAGGAGGATTCTATGGTGTATGCCCTTGTGGCTAGAGAGATTACACCTGAGGTTCCATTAGAGTTGCCCCGTAGGTGACCTCGGTCCTGAAGGAATACAGTGATGTATTTCCTGAAGACTTACCGAATGAGTTGCCACCTATGAGGGACATACAGCATGCCATTGATCTTGTCCCAGGGTCTACTTTACCTAACCTTCCTCACTACAGGATGAACCCTGCAGAGCATGCAGAGTTGAAGAAGCAAGTTGATGAGCTTCTGCAAAAGGGTTTCATCCAAGAGAGTATGAGCCCGTGTGCCGTGCCTGCATTGTTGACACCAAAGAAAGACGGCACGTGGCGCATGTGTGTGGACAGCCGTGCCATAAACAAAATTATTGTTAAGTATAGGTTTCCTATACCTAGACTTGATGATATGCTTGACATGATGGCCAGGTCCACTATATTCTCTAAGATAGACCTCAAGAGTGGATATCACCAAATCCGTATACGCCCAGGAGATGAGTGGAAGACGGCGTTTAAGACGAAAGATGGGCTGTATGAGTGGTTGGTCATGCCCTTCGGCTTGACTAACGCACCCAGTACTTTCATGCGGGTGATGACACAAACTTTGAGGCCGTTCATGGAAAAATTCCTAGTGGTGTACTTTGACGATATTCTTATTTATAGTACCACTAAGGAATCACACCTTGAACATTTAAAGAAGGTCTGTAGTGTCCTTAGGAAGGAAAAATTGTACGCTAATCTAAGAAATGTGCATTCATGTCTAGCCAAGTTGTGTTCTTAGGATTTATAGTGTCATCGAAGGGATGCACGCAGACCCTGAAAAAGTCAGGGCCATAGTTGAGTGGCCAGAACCAAGGAACATTCATGAGGTGCGAAGCTTTCACGGCCTAGCAACTTTTTATCGTCGGTTCATTAGGGGTTTTAGCACGATCATGGCTCCCATTATCGAGTGCATGAAAAAGGGAGAGTTCGTGTGGTCTAAAGCCGCAGTCAAGGCTTTTAAAGAAATTAAGGGCAAGATGGTGGAAGCTCCTGTCATGCGTCTACCTGACTTTTCTAAAGTCTTTGAAGTAGCGTGTGATGCATCTGGTGTCGGTATAGGTGGAGTGTTGAGTCAAGAAGGACACCCAGTGGCCTATTTCAGTGAGAAACTGAATGAGGCAAAACAAAAAAATCCACTTACGACAAAGAATTTTATGCGGTAGTGCAATCCCTGAGACATTGGCGACACTATCTCCTACCGCAAGAATTCGTTTTGTTTTCTGACCATGAGGCTTTGAGATATTTGCATTCTCAGAAGAAACTCAACCCAAGGCATGCCAAGTGGGTAGCGTTTCTTCAGGAATATTCGTTTGTTTTGAAACACAAGGCCGGGGTTGAAAACAAACCAGCGGATGCCCTTAGTAGGAGAGTGGCGTTGCTCAACTCTTTGAGTGTAGAGGTAGTCGGATTTGAGCAACTGAAAGATGAATACCCCATATGTCCTGATTTTTTGGGGGTACTTACGCGTCGCTCTCTAGTGACCAGCATATTATGGGTGAATATGTTCTTAAAGATGGTTTTCTTTTCAAGGGAGACAGACTTTGTATTCCCCGTATGTCCCTTTGTGAATTCCTCATCTGGGAGCTTCATTCAGGAGGGATAGCTGGCCATTTTGGTCGTGATAAGACCATTGCCCTCGTGGAAGATCGTTTCTATTGGCCAAGTCTCAAGCGAGACGTAGCCAAAGTTTTAGGGCAGTGTCGAACATGTCAGCTGGCAAAGCAAAGAAAGCAAAATACCGGGCTGTACACGCCATTGCCAGTGCACATGCTCCGTGGCAGGACATTAGTATGGACTTCGTGCTTGGGCTTCCCAAGACTATAAAAAAGCACGATTCCGTTTTGGTCGTTGTGGACCGTTTTTCTAAAATGGCGCATTTCCTCCCATGTTCGAAGACGTCGGATGCGTCTCATGTTGCTCGTCTCTTTTTTGATGGTGTGGTGCGTCTCCATGGGTTACCTAAAACCATAGTCTGATCGTGATGTTCGATTTACTAGCTATTTTTGGAAGACACTGTGGCACATTATGGGAACTCGTTTGCAATTTTCTACTGCTTACCACCCACAAACAGATGGTCAAACTGAAGTGGTAAACCGTAGCCTTGGAAATCTTCTACGTTGTCTAGTGGGTGAACATGTTAAGACTTGGGACCTAATTTTACCAACTGCTGAACTTGCTTATAATGGGTCAGTTAATAGATCTACAGGGTTGAGTCCTTTTGAAATTGTAAGTGGTTATAAACCTAGAATGCCCATAGATCTCTTACCCATGTCTGTTACCCAAAGGTCTTCTGAGTCAGCCGATGCATTTGCACGCCATATCATCATGATTTGCATACACATATTAGACAGCGGTTAAATAAGAGCAATGATGATTATAAAGTTTCAGCTGATTCTCATCGTAGAATGCAAGAATTTCAAGAAGGAGACTATGTAATGGTGCGAATAAGGCCAGAGCGATTCCCTCAAGAATCTGCTAAAAAATTACAAGAGCGTAGTGCTGGACCATTCAAGATATTACAAAAGGTTGGGTCCAACGCGTATCGGATTGACCTTCCACCTGAAATGAGCATTAATCCAACTTTTAATGTGGAAGATCTAGTCCGTACCCATACTCTCATTGTTGATACATCGTCCCTTTCATGGCCTTTTTCTGAGTTTGCTACTCAACCCCTTCCACCACTTCCTCCACCCATTACCCATAAAGAAGAAATTGAGGAAATCTTGGATGACGAGATAGTATCCACGAGAGATGGAGGTTTCCAAAGGTATCTTGTTAAGTGGAAGAACAAACCATCATCTGAATCTACGTGGCTGTCGGGCGACGCATTGCAGGGTATTGATCCAGATCTGCTAGAGCGCTACAAAAGTTTCAACTCGTCAGAGTCGAGTTTTTCTCACCCGAGGGGAATTGATGCGGACACAAGCGCATTCAAGGTGTACCAACGAAGAAAGCGTCAACACAAGTGCCGTCCTTGTGGATAGGCGAATATTGAGGAGCTGAAGACCTTTCACATGTGATTGGACATATAGAAGACCCCACTCAGGGAAGACACATGTGAAGGAAGATTGGAGAAAGAAGACCGAGCGCCCGAACTTTCCCGCACTTATGTTATTTGCGCGTTTTTGCTTAGTTAGGGGTCTTTTAGTAATTTTATGTCTTTATTAGGGGTCTTTTAGTAATGTTATGTCTTTACTTGCTTATTTAGGGGTATTTTAGTATTTTTATGTCTTTATTTGCTTATTTAAGTGGGTTAAAGCCCTTAGATACGAATTTCAACTATTGATTAATGAAAAAAGCAAACCCTTTGGTTGCCTCCTTCCTCTCTTCTCTCTAATGGTGCTTCTTCTCGTCCCTTGATCTTCCTCTTCTAATTTCTTCTTGTGCCCCTCCAACTTCTTCAAGGTAATTATTTCCTTCTTTCTATTTTTCAGTTTTGGCTATTCCTTCTTCGATCAAAATCTTGAGAACCGATCTAAACCCTAAACCCCCAAATTCTCAAATCCCTAATCCGAGAAACTTCTTGGTTCTTGGACTAGTGATCTTCATTGATCGATTGGGTGTGACCATGCAAGATCGGGAGGTCTCATCCCTCGCCGGATCCAACCTAAGTAATAATTGAATGCCATACTCCATGGTTGTGATGATGGCCCGCTCCATTGCATGTTTCCTTTATGATTTTCTCAATTATGATGATTACTACCAGAATTTTAGATCATTTATTCGTTTTATTTCCGCTGTTTAATTATGTTCATGAGCATGCATCATAATTAGGGCTGTCCTGCGTCACATGTGCCAGCCAGTACCCAGCGCAGGTAAAGATGAGTGTCCATGTCAAGTAGGCATCTAGTCGTTGAACCAAATAACTGGAAAAAGGCTATGACTATGATGATGATGGTGATGAAAACGACGACAACGATGATTTATCATAGCATCGTCCAGCTTTTTTATGTTGGATTTAGGAATCTTATTTTTCCAATCATTGTATCTAAGGCCATATCCATGGTAAATGAATAAACAATCATATTCTTTCTCACCGCCTCAATCTAAGTACTAACTAGTCTTCCTCTCATCCTCTTTTCAAGAGCTTCCATCCTGATCAATGTTCCCCACCTGAATAGAGCCGTCTCCCATCTTAGTTGCACATAAACTAGTCATCTCAATCTGATCTCCATGATTTTCTTTCATATTGAGACTATCCTTAGGCTGCTTTTGTGAATCCGTGCTTCGGATGACCTCATCCTCATTTCTAATCTCGTCCTCAATTCTATCTATTCTAGACTTCCAACACATCCATCTCAAAATCCTTTTGCAGCACAAGATCATTGCTCATGTTACTTTATGATTGTCCAACACTGCTCCATATAGCAGATAATGTTCCTGTACGTTTTATGGGCATGCAATGATCACACAACACCTCAAAGGCACATCCCCACTTCATCTGCCTAGCTCCGATTCTATTGGGAAAATCCCCATCAATCTCCCCATCCTTTTTAAATAATGGGGCTAAGCTAATGCAATACATCACATTAAGGAATCTCTTGACAGCTGATTTTGACTAAAGCATCGTCCCTATAATTTTTCTTACAAAAGTTGCATTCCAAGTACTATGTCTTGGTTCTGATAGTTTCCACGCCTATAGATTTAGAGCGAGCCTTCTCCAATTTACCATTTTCCCCTCCCAGCCTTGCTAAGCAATAACACGTCATCCACAGGCAATAGACACTAGAGGACCTCATCCCATGTACTAGTGATTCAATTATCTATAACAGGGATAAAAAGCTAAAGGGCATAATGCCAACCCCTAATGAAGAGTCACTGCTACTAAGAAATAGGGTTGTCACAAGTGCCCGGACCAGTGGATACCCGAAATATACAACTCCACTTAATAGGATCTAGATCTAGATTTCTGGCCTGACTAGTAGTTAGCCCAGGTTCGGGTCTGCACATATAAATCCAACTAGATATTGGGTCAGGGTGGATGCCAGACTGAGGTGCCCTTTGGGGGCCCAAAATTTATGATTTGTCAGTTTTATCCTTTATTAAACAATATTTATAATTTAAAAACCATACAAGAAGCATGTTTCTACTTCTAGTATGAACCAGAATCTGGGTCCAAACTCGAACCTGAATCTGGACATTCTAGATCTGATTCTGGATCCAAACCCCATTTCGTCATTCCCAATAATAATTCATGCCCAACACTAGAACCAACAGGACCTGACAGATTACCTGAATATGATAGAATCAAATCAAGTACCTCAAGATATGGCACTCATATCCAAACTAAACATGACCTGAATCTGATTCCTTTGGGTCCAGATAGAGGTGCACCAGTACGTGACCCAAACCAAACCTGTTGACAGCCTATTGGAAACTCATCAGTCTCCCCCACAAACCACTTCACTCTAGTAATGACACCCCTGTACGTACATGTCTTTTATGCCTTTAACGGCTTGTCTACTTTATCAATAAAAGTTGAATGCGATAGAGCCCAAAGGCAAGGAGACTAATGACATCTGCTAAAGAGATTCAAAGCACATCTGAATATTTTGGATGGGTGGATTGCAAAATGTTCCGCCTGTAGTTCGAGGAAAGTTTGAAAACCATATCAGGCAGCATATGATTTTCCTCTTTTCCACTTCAAATCAATGTCAATGATTTTGGAAAGCAAAAAGGCAGTATCCAATCTAGTATGATTTCTGATTTCTGCACTGCAGCCTAAAAAGAACAGGGCAACATATAACCTTTCATTCTGCAAGAATATTCTAACCATTTCAAATTTGGAGTACAACCAAAATACATCCTCAAAGTTTGAAGTAAGTTGCCATTTTACTTTGATAATTTGAACACGACTTCAAATCACACATTTCATAACAGTTGGTCAGGTACCACTTTATTATTTAATAGTACCAAACCCAACTGTGTGAAAGATTGGCCCATTTGGGTATGGGATCCTAATAATCATGATTAAGCCTAATCCTGATTTTGATAGACCACATGCCCTCCATGTCAGATTCACCGCCGCTTTGCTCCACCTAAATGTAATGAAAAAGTACTAGAAAAAAGGGGAAAAAAAATATATTTGAAATGCCACTAACTGCATTTGTGCGAAGGAAAATGACACTTTAGCGCTGAAGGGCCTGGGGTCCACTAAAATTGGGACTACACTTAATCCTGATTATGAGGGATCCCCTGCCCAAACGGACCCTAATTCTTTTTACAAAATCACATAACTGTAATTCTATCCAAATTCAAAACTAGAAAAAATCAGAAACAAACAGTTGGGAAACAACCACCAAAGTGCATCATGACTAAAATAACCAAATTCACTATTAATACAAAATTACAATTTACCTGTCTGTTAGGGTTGATACTTGTAGCATCCATATCTTTTTCACACCCAGGGCTTTCTCGGACACTTTTGTCACAAGGGGTTCTCAATGGATTAGGATCTGCAACCTCCAAGTCTACATTTTGACTTGAAATAGCATTGCAAGCTCTCCTTTCATTACACATACTATCAAGATGCTTCACCCACAATACTTCTGTTCCGTTTTCTAAAGCATGTTTCTTACAACATGTAACAAGACAATTTGATTGTATGTAAACATTTGAAGATGATGTTAGACACTCATTACTTCTTTGAACCCTTAACACTCTCTTGTTTAGTTTTCTTCGCAAAATTACCTTTCTCTGTTGCCGAACAAGCTTTTTTTGTAATTGTAGAACATAATCATGTAAGAATTTTCCATCTGAAGATGTCAACTCAGGGGCCCCTTTCAGCTCGGGGTTCCCTTTCAATTGTGCAAAGATCTTTGAAAGTTCTTCATAAGCATTGTTTGCGACAGCCTCATTTGGGAACATGTGTAAATTAATACTGCAAGAAAATTAAGTCAATTAAAAACTTCTATACATCATGTTTAGCCTATCAATAATACGACAAAAAATTTGTCCACAATTCTTTAAAGGTGTGGGCTCCTAATTTTGTCCTTGGCCAAGGGTGTGGGCTTTTTTTTTTTTTTTCTTTTTCATTTTTTTCTTTTTGTTATTTTTTATTTTTTGCTACCCTGGCCTAGGTTGTGGGTTTTCTCCTCCTGCTCTTGGTCTCTTGTTATTCTTGGGCTTCTGGCCCTTTGGCATTAATAAAATTTGCTTATCTTCCAAAAAAAAAAAAAAAAAAAAGATACTGACTACTGGACCATAAACTTTGGGAGCTCCATTGTGGACAGAGCATGGCCCAAAATATAACTGATGGAACAATCCTAACCATCCAATTGATGGCCATTAATGGTTAAACATACAATTGGCCAGTGCCAGTGTTACATATCCAACAGGAAAAGTTGAAAAGCTCGACGGGTTGGATGCCAGGCACAAACACAGCAGGCCCCACACGCAACTATTGGACGATTTTCCCATTTACAACCAGCTGAATGAAGGACATTCTTGTATTTAATTCAGTGTTAATATAATACACTTTAATTAATCTTAATTACATCAATAATCTAATAATTAGCAGTCAGACTAATATACCCGAAATTTTGAAATCTCTCGATAATATAACGAGAAATACACTAATAAATGATGTTAGATTTTAAAATATCGCATTTCTATCACGACATTAACTCGAAAAATAGTAAAAAAAATTAAGGAATTTGTTATATAAATATATATTTAAAATCTAAACTTATTTAATAATTTACAAAAAACTTTTTTAAATATTTTATTTTCAGCGAGATTTTCCCGTTAATATCCTGAGAAATTTGGGGGAGAGACTGATAATTAGCAAAATTTTAAAATATCTCCCTTTCTATCACAATATTAACTCGAAAAATAGTTTTTTTTTTTTTTTATAATAAAAATCAAGGAATTTGTTATATAAATAGATTATTTAAAATTTAAACTTATTTAATATTTTACAATAAACATTTTTAAATGTTTTATTTTCTGCGATATTTTCGCGATAATATCCCAAGAAAACCCTCAAAACTGAAAATCTCCCGAGAAATTTGGGGCGAGACTACGATAATTAGCAAAATTGAAAGGTTTGCCCTTCGAATTCAAATAAGATTCTCGAATCTTCTTCGAATTCAAAGAAGAATCGAAATCTTCATGCAATGGGGTGTATTTGGTAATTTCCGGTTGAAGAAAACAAAAGGGCAGAAAGAACTTACATTTACACACCCCATTGAGGAAAATGCATCCCTCTTTTCTACTTTTTAGTAATAGAAAAATCACGAATTAGGATAATTGTATACTAACAGAAGTAGAGAAAAGGGGTGTATCTATCAAAAAGGAGGTGTCCGGAAAAAGATGGAAGCTTTGAACTCACCTGACTCTACTTCAGCAGCGAAAGAAAACGGTACTGAGGAAGAACTGCGAGGAAAGCTACTTGATACTCGGTCGGAGGAATGGATGTACGCTAGAACCGTTTCGATTGATACACGTGGCGAGGTGAATTGTTAATCGGAGCTGACCATCTACTACGAATTACTGCGGATGGTAAATGGTACAAACCAAGTGTAGATCGGATTATCCTGTCCGTCTAGATAGTGTGCTTCCGATGAACGGTGATGATGAGAGACATTCGCAGTCGGGAAGGTAAAGCTACGAAACGTGGAAATGGATTGGCTATTCCCCCTGACACTGGAAAGGGATTGGCTACTCCCCTGCCACCACCCAATGGCTGGTGTTCAGTGCTCTATGGGCCCCACCATGATGCATGTGTTTCATCCATGCCGTCCATCTATTTTTATAAATTATTTTACAGTATTACGCAAAAAAGGAGGTATATCCAAATCTCTATTGGACCACATTACAGGAAACAGTGTTGAATGAAGGTCAACCATTAAAAACTTTTTGGGAGCCATAAAAGTATTGGATGAAGCTGATATTTGTTTTTTCCCCTTCATCTTAGAGCCATAAAAACAAATATAAGCTTGATCCAAAATTTTTATGACCCAAAAAGTTTTTAATGGTTGACATTCATTCAACACTGTTTCCTTTAATGTGGTCCACTTGAGGTTGGAATATACCTCATTTTTGGTCTCATACACTAAATTAATCTAGAAAAATAGATGGACAGCATGGATGAAACAATTACACCATGGTGGGGCCCACAGAACACTGAACATCAGCCATTGGCTGGTGGCGGGGGAGTAGCCAATCCGTTTCCACGATACGTGATGGCTCTGATTATCAGGAAAGCGGATTAGGTGCAGTCCTTACCGTGAGGCCCACCTTGATGTATGCATTCTATATCCACGCCGTCCATATGTTTTGCCAAATCTTTTTAGGGCGTGAGCCCAAGAACGAGGCAGATCCAATTCTCAGGTGGACCATACCATAGAAAAAAGAGATGATTGACCACTAATGAGCCACAAAACTTTAGAATGTATGCATTAAGGTAGGCTCGCACAGTCTTAGATTTGGACGGATGAGGATTGGAACCACCCACCATGATGTATGGATTTTATCAAGGCTGTCCATCCATTATTTCATATCATAATAGCCATCTAACCTTAGGTTGATACAAAAATTCTGTGGCCCTCGTGAAATTTTCACCAATAGGTATTTAATCCACACCGTGTGGACCATTTGAGCATTAGAACTGACTCACTTTTAGGTTTGTAACAAAAAAATAATATGAAAAAATAGATTGGACGGTGTGGATAGAAACCATACATCATCGTGGCCCTCAGCCCTGTCGATCCGGGAAACGGATTGCGTGGTGAGTAACTCAGTACGCACGCTAAGCGTACTGAGTAAGTTCTGTGGGGTCCACCATGATTTACATATTTTATCCACTCCTTTCATCCATTTTAACAGATAAATTTAGGGCCTGAGCCCAAAAAATAAAGCCTGTATAAAGCTCAATTGGACCACACCGTGGGAAATAGTGTGAATTGAACATATACCGTTGAAAAAATCTTGAGGGCCAAGAAAGTCTTGGATCAAGGTTATATTTATGTTTTCCCTTTCATCCATGATTTTGTGATCTTATGAACAGGTTGGATGACAAATAAACATCACTGTGGGGCCTAGCAAGGTTTCAAGGGTAGAAATCATTATTCCCACTGTTTCCTATGGTACGGTCGATTTCAGATTTGGATATGCTTCAATTTTGGTTTCAACCTCTTAATTGATCTGGGAAAACATATGGACGGCATGATAAGCCACATACATTCACGGTAGGCCCAAGTGGGTTTTTCGTCGGTCGGTAGCTTTGGAAGGAAGCAGATTGCGTAGCGAGTAATTTAGCGTATTGAGTAAAATCCACCATGATTTATACATCTTATCCAATCCTTACATCCATTTTATCATATAATAATTTTAGATCATGATACCAAAAAACGAAGCACATTCAAGTCTCAAATGAAACACACTATAGGAAACAGTGAGAATTGAACATATATGATCGAAAAATTCTTAAGGGCAGTAGAAGTTTTGGATCAAGCTTATATATATATATATATATAATATAATATCTATAATATATATATATATATATATATATATATATTCTTTTCATCTTTGTTCATGTGATGTTATTAAAAAGTTGGATGATAAATAAACATCACTGTATGTGTGTGTATATATTATATATAATATAATATATATATATATATATATTATATATATATATATATATATCTTTCATCTATGTTCATGTGATGTTATTAAAAAGTTGGATGATAAATAAACATCACTGTGGGGTTGGAAAGGTGTCAACGGTGGAAATCATTATTCCCACATTTTCCTATGGTATGGTTGACTTCAGATTTGGATATACTTCAATTGTGGTTTCAAACCCCTTAAAAGATATGGGAGACCAGATAGACGGCGTGGATAAGTTACATACATTCATGGTATGCCCCACAGAGTTTACTCGATGCCATAAGAGCATAATGAGTAACTCAGTACTATAAGGGTGGGTAGTACCCAATCCGGACGGATTGCCTGTTACAAGCGGGCGCGGATTAGCTACTGACAAGTTAGTAGCCAGATCACTGCTGGAGAGATCGTTTTATGACATGAGAAAAAGAATGAGATAGATCTAAAGTTCAAGTGGACCCCACCATAGAAAACAGTGGGTACAGTGACATCCACCGTTGAAAACTTCTTAGGGGTGACAGAAGTTTCCCATCAAGCTGATTTTTTATTTTTTTTTCAGTTAATCTATCTCTATGTTAACTTATGAATAAGTTGTATCTGAAAAATACATCATGGTAGACCCTGTAAATGTTTCAGCCGTGAGTGTGACTGCTCCCACGGTTTTCTGTGGTGGTCCACTTTAACTTTATATCTATCTCGATGTACGTATTCTATATCCAACGCTGTTCATCCGCTTTCTGGATCAACCCTTCTCTACATGGATTATATCATAGAAAACAGTGATGATTGACTATTAAAAACTTCTTTTCGATTAAGATAATATTTATTTTTTCCCTTCGTTCATGTTTACGTGATCTTTCAACGATGGTGTGTTCAATCACAGTTGTTTACCATAATATGATTCACCTGAGATTTGGATCTTGGTATAGAAAAATAAATGGACAGTGGGGAGGTAAAAAAACATATATCAAGGAGTCCATCGGTAAAGAAAAACACATATCAAGGAGGGCCTACTGTGATGTTCCTGAGAAATTCATCCCACTCATTCATTTTGCCAGATCATGCTGGGACATGGGCTCTAAAATGAAGGAGATTCAAGACTCAAGTGGGATGGAGGACGAAAAATAGTGAGGATTGCAATTGTATATACATTTGCCTCTCTTTTGGATGGGAGATGTTAGATGTCTGCTTGGTTTGCAAGACTAAATGGCATAAAATTGCATTAGATGGAATTAACATCAATACTGCAAAAGGATGTTTAGAAGTATCATGGTATTTTGACTATTCAATCCTCATGTTTGGATCAAATTCTTCTTATGAAAGAATGTTGTATTGAGTAAAATTCGTGTTTGGTGGACCATGGAATTGTAATCAGAGGATCCATCCACAACTAATCTTAGTCACTCATAGTAATATGCAACTCAAATGTCATGTGTAAAAGGTGCATATGGATGGAAAGCATGGATAAACCACAAACATTAACGTGGGACTCACCAATGTAGTAGATTTTGAAATCCACTGAAATTCATGTGGTATTTACTTTAGTACTGAATGATATGATACCGAGATTAATTTAATCATTTCCATCGTTTACAAATTTTGAATGAAATTTACATAGGACCAATAAATGGCATCCAACCCACCCAACAAGGTTGCTCAACCATAAAAATTGAATGCCTCATAAATCAAGTTAATGAAATCATCAAATGGACCACCCCATAGAAAACAAAATACAACCACCAAAAAACCTTCAAATTCACTAGGTAGATACCTGATGTTTGGATCGACCTGATTATTGGGGGTGTACTATTTTCACTGCGGAGTGACCATGTTGAACAGGTTAGATGACACACATGCACAATGGTGGACCCGCTCATCTATAATTAGTTGAACATGAGAAGGTAATAAAATGGCTAAGTGCTCAAAGATAACAATATATGGTGATTCCTTGCATGAGGAAATATGCAATGGATCTTTAAAATAATATATATATATATATATATATATAAAACATGGCTGTGACCATGAAGCTCACCTTGATGTATGTCTTGTATATCAACACCGTCGATCCATTTTACCTCAATTAAAGGCATGAGCTCAAAAATGGAACATATCCAAATCTAAGTGGACCATTCCATGGTAAATGGTGGTGGTTGACCTTTAAAAACTCCTCGTGGGTCACAAAAGTTTTGGATGAATCTGATATTTATTTTCCCCCTTATCTAGGTATGTGTGACCTTATCAACAAGTTGGATAGCAAATAAATATTAAGGTGGGCCCTAGGAAGTTTTTAATGGTGTGTGTTCAATCACCACTGTTTCCTATGGTATGGTCCACCAGATATTTGGATGTACTTCATTTTTGGGACCATGCTAGAAGATGAGACGGAAAAAAATATGGAGCGTGGATATACAATACATACATCATGGTGGGCCCCACAATCAGGGCCACACCATGTTGAGATGGCAAAACAGATGGATGGTGTGGATATAGAATACATACATCATGATGGACCCCACAGTCAGAGTCACACCATGTTTAATTATCCTATGACTGATTGGAGGCGGGTGCAATTTATCTGCCTAAAATCGGCTGTCTATCAATTTCACCAATCCATTTCCACTGTACATACCAAAAATAAGCTCAATTAAAGATTGTTCCCCTTGGTGTCCTCCAATATTATAAAATTTCAGCTCATATTATAACCTCTTTTTACCAATTTAGATCATATAATTTCAGATGTTGATTAATCCTGGTGGGACCCACCTAGCGAATGGTTTCGACGGCATATAAATGATGAACATGGTGGGACCAAGAATTATTGCATGGAATGCATCCCAATCCCCAAAGTCACTATTCATGCATTATATGGATAGTGACAATTGACATAAGACCCTTTCATATTCTAGTTCTTCATAAGTGTGATCGAGGATTTACGCCTTGTTATGGAATTGCATTGGGTACAATGTAAATTTCATTTAGCGTTTGAGCTAAGCCGATCCCGGTTCGCTCGTTGTTACTAGGAGAATCCTCGTAAGTTTTTTCTCCTCCGCTTACTAATATGTTTAAATTTAGCCGTGTCCACACTTAATCTAGGGTTGTTGCGCAAGTGCAGCGGGGCGGCCGAATTAGGTATTACTTTGCCCTCGAGCATGAGGCGACGAGCATGGCGTCCGGGCTCCTACGAGGCAGCCACCTCTCAAACCACCTACCGCCGTGTCTACGCCCCAACGGGGGAGCAAATGCTTTTCAGCCGGCCGACACGAAGGATTTTAGATTAATCCTAATATCATATCATCTAATCCTAAGAGGAGATACAACAAGATTTCTGATGGATTTTAAAATCCATTACATAATTATAGCTCATTTGTGGTGATGTCAAGAAGCGCACCCCAGCATGATGTGTATGCGGAAATTGAACAATGCATTTAGAACATTAAGGGGCTCCATTTGGCATATCTTATCTAATTCAATAAGAGGTAGAGAACTAAGATTTTTTATTATTATTATTTTTTTTTGTTCTAGCATTTGTTTTACAATAAGTTTGTTTGGTAAAATTATTTTTTCTGATAATAAAAAAAGCTCTTATTGAAGATAAGAGCGTTCGGTAAAATATTTCAAATAAGAACTGTTTTAAGGGTAATTACTGTCATGCCTCTCACCTCATGTTAACATTTGATGTAGGTTGTCCATCATGTGGAGCCCACCTTTGATATGGATTGTCTATCATGTGCACCAAACCTTCAAAGTGGGCCGTCCATCATGCAGGGCCAACCTTGGACGTGGATCATTTATCATTAAGGACCTACCTTTGGTGCAGACGGTCCATTACATGGGACCCACCTTGATGTAGGTCATCCAGCATATGGGACCCTTCAGTGTACATTGCCCATCATATGGCCCCACCTTTGAATTGGGTTGTCCATCATGCAGGGCCTGCCTTGGAAGTGGGTCATTCATATAGGGGCCAACCCTTGATGTGGACAGTCCCTTATGTAGGTACCACCATGATGTAGGTCATCCATCAAGTGGGGACCACTTGATGTAGGCTGTCCATCATATGGGGCCGGGGCCACACTTTCGTGTGTGATGTACATAATGTGGGGCCACTTTTGATGTTCACCATCCATGGTGTGGGGCGCACCTTTTATGTGGATCATTTATCATATAGGACCACTTTAGATATGGGTCGTCCATCATGATGGACCACACTATGATGTGAGGCCTACTCTGTCCATAGTGTGGACCCACCTTAATGTAGAGCATTGATCATGTGGGACCTACCTTCAATATAGGTCTTTCTTCATGTGGGCCCACCTCTATGTTAACCGTCCATCATGTGAGGCCACCTTCAATATACATCATCCATCATGTGGGTCCGACCTTTGATGTGGATAGTCCATCATGTGGAGCCCACCTTTGATGTGAATTGTGCATTACATGACCCAGCTTCATGTGTACCATTCCTCATTTGGGGTTTTCTTAGGTTACTGGGTTTTCTCTAGAATTTCACACTCACGATATTGACTTTAAAAACCTCATCTTTAGTTTATAAACTTTTATCTTGTCCCATTACTTCTTCCTCGATTAAAAAAAATAATAAATAAATAAAAAAAAATAAAAATGCAAACACCCCACCTAAAATGAGAATAAGCCACTCTTTGAGCTTCAACTTGAGTTCAATAAATTATTTCCAACTAACTTAGAAATCATTGAAAATCCAAACGAATCAAATCGGGAGCATATTCGGCACATCCTTAAGACAACCAATGAACCCGATTGGCTAGCGTCAAATTCGGTAACGATTCGGTCACGATCATACATCAGAACTCCAAAACTTTGGAAATTCTTTATACTAGCAACCGATGTGCGGAAGAAAAAATAAATATAAATAAATAAAAGAATTAGGAAAAAAAAATGAACTCTCTCTACCTAAATATCACTCTCTATACTACTTAGTCTTCCCGAATAATGTCGTGTTTAAGCATGAAAGATCACATGTTCAAGATTGAGGAAAGTACAGTCATTCTTTAAAGCAAATTTTTGACTGATCAAGATGATTTATGATTCATTGAAAATGTGGTCAAATGATATTCCTAATAAACTTAAGTTTTCTCCAATCTAGATCATAATGAGAAAGATCTGGTCCGTCTATCAAAACAAAGCATTGTCGAACAACCAAAGTCATAAGAATTCTAGTCACACTTTAAACTAGTCAAATGGGAACCGATTGACGTGATTTTAGTTCCATTTAAAAGTTTATCAAACGACATTTCCAAAGAGCTATGATCATTGAAAACAAACAATCGGTAAAATTCCAGACAATTGATTTCAAATACTGAACGATTGTACTTTCGACATGTCAAACAGAATTCGATCGAAGTAATTCTAGTCTTGTTAAGAAGCTTATCAGATCATCTTTCCAACGAAACTAAGATTACCAAAAACGAAATATAACGAACAAGATACAAGCACTTAAATAATTTACAGAAAAAGACAAACTAATTTATATATATAATATATATATATATATATATATATATATATATATATATATATAATATATAAAATATTTATTTTTTATATTAAAAAAATATATATTTTTTTATACAAATATATTATTTTTTATATTAAAATATTTATCATAAGTACAATATATATACTTTATAATTCAAAAGTCGGGCGCGCCCATAGAGTGAAAGAGAAAGAAACAAAGAACAGAAAGAGAGGAAAATACAAATATGCTGCCTGACATAGGAGATTAAAAAAAGGTTATTAAAGAAGTCAATATACCTAAGAGTTTGTCTACCTCAATTTAAGTCGCAATCAATTCCACACATTCCTAGTGTGTCAAGCACATTCACATTTCCTTCTATTGCATTCCACATTATTCTCCCTCTTCATTTTCTTACTTTATTTGCTTGCCCCGGATCTTAAATACTGCGAAGCAAGGCTAATTGATACTTAATTTTATTTACTTCATTTTTATTTTATTTACCTATCTGACGATATTTAGATCCACGGAGTAAGACTAATTTGGATTTCATTTACTCACTGCATTTTTATTTTATTTGTCTAACCAGTGTCACTTGACTCTGTAATGTAAGGCTAGATATATATATATTTTTTTTTCACCTGCTCAGTCCTTGTGGGTTTGGGAAGAACGGTCAAATATAAAATTGCCGAAAATTTGTTAAATCTCCAAAATACTACAAAATCTTATAAAGTAAAGACTGCACATTGTGCGTGCAAAAAATTATGCTTAATCCCTTCATTTTCCGTCACCAAAGCTCTTACTCAAAATCTACAGTGGCAGACCCACCACAAGAGTCACTTGAATTAGGAAATCGTAAAATTCACCGACCCCTAAGCGATTTTACAGTTTTTTGTCAGCCCTAAATTTTGAATTTCGTTTGACAAGTGACGATTCCGAACCAAATACATTTTTACATCTGATTTCATAACATACTCTGGATACACCAATAAATTCCAAAAAGTGAGGGCATTATTGCGCTTGTGCGGGACGTGTTCACAAATACAACTAAGCTTTCCAAAAATAATTCCACAATTAAGGCAATTTTTCAATAACCACGTCCACTTAAAAAGTTCATCACATTTAATCCCTCTAAAGTGATCTCATAGGTATTTAAAATATCAACCGACAATGTATTTTTTCACAATTGCTTCTTCTATTTGGTGTTTCTTTTCAAAAGCGATCTACAAATACATTGTAGAGTCAATTTGATAATGCATTAAGAATATAGTTCTTGAAGAGGTAGGCATCTTTATCCCAATTTTTTTTATGGTAACTCATGTTCATAAACATCAGATGACCTTTTTTTGTTTAATCCCATATGCCACCGAAGAGTAGTGAAGTTTAAATAAATTAATTTTTTTATAAAAAAAAAAAAAAAAAAAAAAAAAAAAAAAAAAACATTTTCTAGTCTATCTAGTAGGAATTTGAGTTTATAGGGGCCCCATATGATCTTAAAATTGAATAAACAAAAAATAAAAATGAAATACACACCTGTAGTGCAAGGAAAAAGAATAAAATCCATGCAGAGGCAAACAAGGCGCACTGACTTGGTCACTCTCTTTGAGATAGTTTACACCCCACGGTTAATATGACTAGTGCAATAGGCTCAACAATTTCTCCAACATGACTAGGCTAGGGAGGAACCCAACACCCAAACACATTTCCGAACTTCTTTCGTCTAGGGATGTTAGTGTATGTCGAAATTCAGTGTATTCAAACAAACCAAGCACAAGAATCTTTAATACAAAATGCTCATGAGTTTTTAACCATTACTAGAAGCATTTGATGGGCCAAACATTATGGATCCATTTCTAGCAATGGAATCAATTTGATTTAATGGAGTACATCAAAGTGCATATAAAAACAGTTAAAAACGTCCAATCATTGAAAATAAATTCACAAATCAAGACCTTTATAAAGGATCCAGATCAAGCTAGCTGGGGGCCGAATCCCCACCCCTACGTGGGGATATACAAGATTGGAGTCGACGAAGATGAAGTCAACTTGGATGAGTTTTAAATCCATGGTGGATTTAAACTCTTGTATGGGACGGATATGAAGATTAATAAATGGTGGGCCCCGAAGACAGTGTAAAATTTTAACCCTTTTTCCATAGATAATGTTACTTTGTGGAAATGGAATTTACATCATCAAACAACCCCTTGGAAAAATCAACGAATAGCATTGAGCCTCCTTTTCTAAATCCAACCTGTTCATCAAGCGATCTTGACGTTTTTGACTCACGCATATCACATGGGCTTATGTACGCTTGTCAAAGATGGGGCAGTGGATGGAAGAGCTTAAAGTGGGCTAGCTATACAAGCCTACCATGCAAGCTTATCTCCACCTTACTCAAAAGGTGATGAAAGCATAATCGCAAGGTCAAGCCCACCACTTTCTCCTCTCATCATATACTCAATTGCTTATCTACCAAAGCTACCTAGTGAGTCATGATTATCGAAATAGGGTATTGAGCCTATTCGTCGAGACTCAATACCCAAAATAGGCCCAATACAAGCTCACTCAAGCAGGCATGAAAATTGCATTTCGCAACGAGCATATGGGCTTATTGGCCCATTCCAAACGCAGACTATACTGGGCCCTGCGTACAAGCCCATTGGGACGATCCATCTCTACATCACTACTTGTGGACTAACCAACTCTCAGCTCGTGGACAAGGTCCCTGGTTCGTTGTATCAGGTGATCTCCACCGTTGATTTGTTCTTCAAAATTGGTATCAGCTTTTGAGTGTAGGTGGGACATCAGATCCAACAAGTCATCATAATCTATGGTAATAGTGCGTTTAACAGTGGGTAGATTTTCATTTAGTGTATAATCAGGTTTTTGCCTTCCTTTAAATAAACCCCACAGATAACACTTCCCATAAAATCCTGCATTAATCAAATTAATATGAGAAACGGTTACAATTGGAAAGAATATTGTGATCCTGACCATCAGATTTTAATTTGATGATCCAGCGGAATAACTAGATGGCTAAGATCATCTATTTGGTGTACTTCCACATGGGCCCAACCAGATGAATGGTTGTGAGTGACATGTTGGTAGAAAGCTTTGTAAGTGAAGCTTGACCTCAAGGGCCCACTTTTATATGTACATGGTATCCAATCCGTCTATTATGTTAACCCCTTAAGCCTTTAAGGTTCCCTTTCGGCAGAAAACTCAGGCCGATCCAAAGCTCAGGTGGGCCACACCATATGTAAAATCATGCCTAAAACCTTGAATATCACGTATTGTAGCCTAAGTTTTGAAATGGACTGATATTTGGCATGACCATCAAGCCTGGTGGGGCACATCTTCTAAATGTATTGATGGAATATATAAAGTATGGTGGGTCCCGTACGCAATCTGAGTTTCGGACCGGCCTGATTTCCAGGCGAGTGATAACATGAAGGGAGGCACATGATGTACAAATTGGATATCATGCATGCATCAAAGTGGACCCACATTAGAACTATTTTAATCCATGCATTCAAAAGAAAAAGATATCACCAACCATAATTGAAACTTACTTGAGTATTGCAGTGGCAACAAAAGGGAAGAAAAGATTAAAAGCTCAGTTTTTTCAAGTATGACCTTCAGTGCTAGATCCTGACGATTTATCTCACACAACAATTGATCAAACGCCACTTCGTCTCTGCAACAATACAATCAAAACAAACAAATTTCAGGAAATTTGAATTGTGAATTGGAGGGTGCAATATAATTATTCTTGTACTGCAATAATATAGTGGGTGGGGCCCACCTTTAGTGAACCATGCCATCCATCCAGTGGGATCCATTATCCAGGATGGCCCATTTACAAATATTTCTCAATAGTGGATGAAGGGTCATTTTAATGGGCCCACTCAAGTTATTTGAGCAAGTCTATTTATTTTTTGGGTTTTGGGGGATTAGTGGAGTTTAATGGAGGCCTAATTGGATGGTTAGGATCATCTAATGGGAAAGTAACTGCAGTATTTACCATGGTTTAAATTAAAAAACAAAAAAAAAAAAAAAACAAAACAAAACAAGCCAACATGTTGAGTCAACTCAAGATTCTGTTAATAGTAATACTCAGAAAAAACTAATTTTTGTGGCGATTCAGTTATTTTAAGTAATAGATTTTTATTTTAAGTAATAGATAGAAGTGGAAATGATAGATAAAAAAGAAGAAAAATAAAAGCTCGACTCAACAACCTTTGAGTGAGTCAAGTCAAGTTTTAAAGTTTTTAATCGTTGGCATTCTCTATAGTGGGCCACCCCAAGGATGATTTCAATCACAAAAAGCTGTGCCAAACAAAATCATACCGTCCATTTTCAGGAAAGAAAAAGAGGCCAATGTTTTCATCGGTCGGAGCAGATTGCTTGAAAGCTTTCGGCCATGCATCGTCCCTTGGTAGCATTTCCACAGTCAGCATCGGCTTCAACAGTTCCACGCCTTCGCAGACTTTAATACATGCTTTATTCGATAAATGGCCTGATATCATACCATAATTACGACCATGAATCCCAAACCATCCCCTGCACACATGAGAATCATCAAACATGTCAAATGAGGCCATGTGGTGGGGCACACATGAGAATCCCAAAATGTCTCCTTCGTGTCTTCCTGCATCGAAAGATCTCAACCATCCAACATATTGCCCATTAACAGTATGTTGTCTAGGATTCATCTGATTATGGGTTGAAGGCTGGGTGACTCAGACGGAATCGGTGCGATTCTAAGTCGAGTCGTGACTCAGTCGAGTTGAGGGTTGGCTTGTTGGAGTTGGTCTGAGTCAGGCATATTTTCAATGCTGAATCATGGTGATGAACCGAATCGGACTCGACCGAATGAGCAATCCACACATCTGACAGGGGACACTTGGTAGGGTCCACTCCATGATGGGCCTACAGGATGGACAAACGGCTTGGATTGCCGAAAGATGGATTACAAGAATGGAGTTTTCCAATTTTAAACCAAGGGATCAGAGGTCCAAGATCAAACGGCTAAGAAAACTCCTTACCTCCATATGGAATGGATGATCGGCTGAGTGCCCACATGACTATCATATTCTTGAAACTCTGAGGGCCCATCACGTGTCCTTGGAACGACGTGATTGCTGTTGATCATATCCCGATCAATACAATTCTGGCCAATCTTAAACTTTTCTATTTCTTCATCCAATCCGTTGTCAGCGAGTATTAACCTTCTCCGCTGTGTTCTAATCCAATTACCTCCATCACAACATGGCATGCTCACCAAAGTATCGCATTCGTCAGAAGCTTGTACGCTCTCCAAAACAGGATCTGGGCTGCCGTTTTGTGCCCTCGGGACGCCATGATCGTAGCCATCTTTTATTGTGTCCAGCAAGCACAACGAACCATTTGTTTCGACTGCATTGCCATTGACCATGTCCGAATCGCTGCAGCTGGGGCCAATCTTAAATGGTTTTTTCTCTTCATCTGATCTGTTGTCTCTCTTCTTCCAACAACGTCGAATAAGAGCGGCAAACGCCACTTTCCTCCTGTTGTTGGATCGGCAGCTATTGAGAGAATGTAGTTTTGGATCCGTTAACACGCATTCATCACATGCCCACCTAAGTTCTACTTTATCAGTCATGGGCATTTGATCTGAACAGTAGCTGAAAGAGAAATAAGAGAAGTTCATTAAAATTTCCATAGGAGTTCTGCTAGACACAAATGCACTGCATCCAAGCTGCACATCAGGTGGTCCCCACTGTGAGGGTAGCCTTGCCTGAATATCAGGCTGGTCAACTCATCAAGTGGGCCACACATGGACTTTTCCAATGACCCATTTTACATGTGTGGCCTGCCTGGGTCAGGTGACTAGGATCATGGCAGGGAAATCTGATGCACAGCATGAAACATGCTTCATGGATGAATATTTAATACTATGATTGGGAACATTGATTATGGGAGCCATCATGTGAACATATGCCACAATGTACGCTTCCATGTAAGATGAGTTACTCATTGTTCATTCGAACTTATTTCTTTTTGAAGCAGTTCTCTTTTAAAATAAAAGCCATTTTTCCCTCTAGAGCCTGTTTGGATTGCGAATTACATCCCTAGTATACCATAAAAGTGCAACAATTACAAATTACAATACCCATCTCCTGAAAATAGGTAATTTGACCTAAATACACTGATGCCTGTTTGGATAAGAGACTTCCACTACAATACAATGTAAAATAGAAGTGTGGGGACAATACGCAAGAGCTCTATTACATCGTTGGGAGCCTTAAACTGTCTTCAAGAATCGACATTGCAAGGCAACTCTAAGCCGAAATTCTTCAGTGGGTCATCCACTGAAGAGCGAATCTAGAAGTGGATACAAGAAACATTGTGATCAAAGCAATTCTAGGGTTTTCATCTAAGCAACAATAACCAGATTTATTGGAAGTCCTTTTCCCATTACCCAACTTATAATTATCTCAACTTCCCCTTATAACCCGACTTCTAAGCATTCGAACGATCAAATGATCAAATGGCAACCATTGATCACCATTGCTTCCAATGATCAAATGGCAACCATTGATCACCATGATTCATGATGGCCCAACAAATCATTATCAAAATATGCATTTGTGCAAAAGTGCCATACCATTCTGCATAGACAACTATGTTATATGAACAGAAAAATCGCTCAATGATAAAGTAAACATAGGATCATACCAATGCACTGCTGAAATCTTGCAAATACTGCAATATTCAAGAAGTTCAGAATAACCCATGCCGCCACACGTTTGACAAACAGTTGCCTGCGATACCAAATCAACACCGTTAAAGTCTGGGCCATGATACATCTATAACATTAAAAGAAGGATGATGCATTATAATACCAAATGCTAATTTATTTATTTTTTGAAAGATAACGATTATATTAAGCAGAAGAAAGAAATGAAAGAGGGCTAGAGGGGCTGCCAAGAAGGCAACCCGGACTAGACGCCTAGAAAAAGAAAATCATAGGCGTTTAACATTTTCGATTGGGCTGCCCATTCAATAATGGGGCGTTTGGCCTTTACGGCAACAACAGAACAAAGGGAAGCAGAATCCCGAAAACATCTGTTGTTCCTCTCATCCCAGATAGACCACCAAACAGCGAGGATCACCATACGCCACACTCTTGTTCTTAGCTTGTTGAACCGGACTCCATGCCAGGCCTGAAGGACAAGATCAACCGATTCCGGAAAACACCAACTAATGTTGAAACGGGAACAGAACTCAGCCCAGATGGGGAGGGTGAACGGGCAGTGAATTAGGAGGTGATTAATTGATTCTCCATTCCTCATGCAGCACAAACATATGTTAGTCAAGATCATTCCTCTTTTTCTCAAGTTATCCACCGTCAGAATCTTCTTATTTCCAACCAGCCAGCCAAAGACGCTAATCTTTGGGGAGACCGAGAGCTTCCAAATGAAGGTGAAAAGGGGCAGATGGATGACCTCTCCAGTTCCCTATAGAGGGATTTAACTGAGAACTTCTTTGATTTATCTAGGTTCCAGAGAAGAGCGTCTTCGGCAGAGGGCGAAGGCACCGCTCTGTAAATACAGACTCCGAAACTGTCGCTGCTTTATTCGGGGCCAGATGGAAGATGCTTGGGAACTTTTCTTTGAGTGGGGCCAAACGGAAAATGCTAATTTGCACCAATGAAATTTTTATAAGAATTTGAACAATCAAATGAACAAAGGATAAGACGTCATGATGTGGGACATGTCACGAGCGACTTTATGCAGAATCAGGATCGAAAAAATTGAAACACGGGAGTGGAGATGGGGCAAAAATTGGATATCATGAACTATGGTTTTCGATGGCCGGAACTGTACAAATAGTTATGGATGAGGCAGCTATGTACAAAGTTGATTGGCTGCAACGAATTTTGTGAATAAAGGTCAATCTTAAGGTTAAGAGAGTCTATTTAAGTTGAATTTTACTGTTTTTAGTGTTTAATTATTTTAGGGTTTGAATAGTCCTATCTTATCTTAAAGTCTTTTCTGATGTGTTAAGAGATATTTACTATTTTAAGTAAGTTTACTATTTTGAGTCAACTTAGGAGTCTAATCATCAAATAATCCAACTGATTGTATTGTTTGGATGGCCCAGATTTGATATTCCTTCAACATTTGTAGAAATAATAGCACGCCACCAATGTGAATTCATCAATCTGGAACATTCAACCAAGACCCTCCAAACAGCTCACAATGTGAGATGGCACATCAGGAAAAAAAAAAAAAAACACCCTCAGAAAAACACAATAGCAACATGTGTAATGCACCTCATGAGTGGTCGGGCTCGAATTTTTGGCTAGGGCATGCTCCTGATGGACCCTACCTGATGAACACTCATATCTGCCACTGCCAATCTGAAACCAATACGAACCAATGTGTAAGTTTTGAGTATATGCATTTTGAATTGGATGTGACCCACCTTCTCCCGAGGGGGACATACATTTGAGAAAAATGACTGGTTAATATCGTCATCACATGCGTAGAACACCTGATGAGCTGACGGGTCCGATTTTTGGGGGATGGCATGTTCAAGAGATGAACATCCAGATCCAGCTACTGCAACCTGCCACCGATACCCACTAGCATTTGTAAGTTTTGGATACATAATAGTTTGAATTAGGAGGGACCCACCATCTCAAATGGAGAAAAATGAATTGCTAGGAAAACAAATAGCAAAATGTATGCAATGGAGCATACCTGGTGAGTGGACCGGCCTGATTGTTGAGCCATGGCTTGTTCACCTTGGACCCCACCTGATGAAGACCAGGATCTTGCATTGCCAATCTGATACAGATGTGATGGGACCCAATAAAAAATTAAGACTGGGCAACTCAAGTGACTTATCCGGACTGAGTCGCAAGTTGACCAAGTCAGGGATTAATCAGCCAAACTCATCCAAGTTGAGGACGATTCCCTTAGGAAACTCGAGGTGCCGAACCGGATTGGGTCATACTAAATCAAAGTTGACTCAGAAGAGTCACATTGAGTAGTCAATCCATGGACCCTACCTCTCGTTCGAGGGGTGTGTGTGTGTGTTGAAACAATGGAAATCACCTGATGAGCGGACCAGCTTGATTTTTGGGACAAGGCATGTCCATGATGGATACCGCCTGATAAACACCTGGATGTCAAGCTGCGCGGCTTTTTAATAATTTCTCCTTGAAGCATCTTTATATACCGAGTATCATAATTTCTCTTCATAGAATTTGCTGGTAAAAAAAAAAAAAAAAAATTGATGTAAGCCATCAAATATCTCCACTGAACTTCCACATCTTTGATATGTGGAACCCATGAATGGGTATATCCTAGATGGCATAAATATCTAAAGTACAGCTGGTACAAGCATGGAATTTTTATTATAAAATAAAAGGTAAAATAATAATAAAGAAAATAATAAAATGTAATGAATAAAAGATAAATCCATTCTAAAGGGTTATGACATGGCAGTCCTCTTCTCTGTGTTGTGGAAAAACACCCTCATACAATCGATGAGGGCAAAGCAAAACCACATAAAAAACAAGAAAAGCCACGTGAACTCTCCTTCTATTGCTCCTACTTCTCCCTCTTGGACTCTACTTCTTAATTTATAAATAAATGCATTGAGCAGGAGGGATCACATGTTGAAGTGTGAACGCCTTTAATCTCTCTCTAGTTTATGAATTTCTTCATGATATCGAAGCTTTAGTATGCCAAGTCTCCAAAACTCTCCTCTAAACTCATCTTCTCCACAACATCTCCAAACACCCAACAATAAGTATCTCCAACCAAAAGTGAGAGAAAAGAGTTGCAACCCACTTGAACCCACTTGTCAGCCTCTCTCTCTCTCTCTCTCTCTCTCTCTCTCTCTCTCTCTCTCTCCTCCAATGTTCCTGATGATAAGGCTCATTGTGTCCCCTCATTGTTGAGCCCTACTGCTAGATCGAGATCAAGATTAACATCCAGAGGTGGTGCCGACACAGCAACCGCTCTGAAATCATTGTCCCCTTCGTCTGTTGTTCATGGTGTAACATCATTGTTGGGCCCTACTGCTAGATCGAGATCAAAATTAACATCTAGAGGTGGTGCCGACACAGCAACCGCTCTGAAATCATCGACCCTGTCGTACGCTGACTTGTCCGATGCATCAAAGGCACCATTTGTTTTCTCTCTACTTATAAGCTAGGCAACCGCAAATTCATTTGTATCAAAGCATGTGAGAGTACTCTTTTCTTTTGTGCTTTAGATGACTCAAAACCACCGTAATTAGTTACAGCAAGGGTAATTTAGGGGGTGTTTGTTTTTTTTTCAATTCCACCGTAAATACATGTGAGTAGCTAATTATTAGCTTTTACCACTGTTTGAGAGGAAGAGTATTTCCTCCTTGAAAAGCCATTTAAAAAGGTTCGACTTAAATTCGTGGGCCGCACTATGATGTCTGTGACCTGTCCACGTTGTCCATCCATTTTATCAAAACATTTTAGGGCATGAGCCAAAAAACGAGGCAGATTTAAAGCTTAAGTGGCCTATACCATAGGAAATCGTGTTCATAAAAGGTTTTTAACAATAGGCGTTCACCCCACTCTTTCGTGTGGCATGGCCCACTTGAGCTTTGGATCTACCTCAATTTTGGGTTCATGCTCAAAAATCAACCCACAAAATGGACAAACGCCTTCGATAAGCCACATATATCATAGTAGGCCCCACATGAAATCCGCACCCTCCTCGATTTTAGTGCCCAAAAACCAACCAGTCATTATTAGCATAAAAAAAATTACAGGAATTACATTGGTAATTAATCATTACCCATTTACATGCATTTGCATGAGAGAATTGAAAAACAAACATCCCCTAAGGCATTTGGTCAGTATCAAAGTTAAATGGACCCAAAAAATGCCTCTGTAAAATGACAAAGGGGCACTTTTGTTCATTTATGAAATAAAAGAAAGCAACTTGAGCTATCTATTTGTATTTTCATTTCAAGGAGAATAGAAACAACAATTAGGAAGATGGATTCCAAACAAGCTCGGGCTCAGCCCTGTGTAAATGTTTCAGGCCAGGCTCGAATTGGACTATTTTGGCTCGTCACAAGCGTAGGCCGAGTTTAGGCTTAGGATGGACAATGCAAGCCAGACTTGGACAAAGCTTGACCTAGCCCTAGCTCAGCCCTAACTAGAGGTGGGCATCGAGTCGAGTCAGACCGGATTGGGTCCGACTCGACTCAGTCCGAAATTTGTAATGCACTGACTCGAACTCGATCCGATCCGGGACCGAGTCCGGGTCCTCTGACTCGATACGATTCGTTGCACTACTGGCCTGACCCGAACCGAGTCCGACTCGGCCAGGGAAACCGAGTTGGATCGGGTTGGGTACGGTTCGGATCAATTTTTATTTTTATTTTTTTGAAAATTAAATAATAATAAAAAAATGATTTTCACCGTTTAAAAATTCGTAGGGCCCACCATAACGTTTATTTTCCATCCAATCTGTTAATAAGGTCACAACTACATGGATGAAGAGGAAAAACAAATTTCATATTGATTTGAAACTTCTGTGACCCCTAAAAGAATTTCAATGGTAGACGTTCAACAATAGGCGTTCAACCCACTCTTTCGTATGGCATGGCCCACTTGAGCTTTGGATCTACCTCAATTTTGGGTTCATGCTCAAAAATCAACCCACAAAATGGACAGACGCCTTCGATAAGCCACATATATCATAGTGGGCCCCACATGAAATCCGCACCCTCCTCGATTTTAGTGCCCAAAAACCAACCAGTCATTATTAGCATAGAAAAACTTATAGGAATTACATTGGTAATTAATCATTACCCATTTACATGCATTTGCATGAGAGAATTGAAAAACAAACATCCCCTAAGGCATTTGGTCAGTATCAAAGTAAATTATGGACCCAAAAAATGCCTCTGTAAAATGACAAAGGGGCACTTTTGTTCATTTATGAAATAAAAGAAAGCAACTTGAGCTATCTATTTGTATTTTCATTTCAAGGAGAATAGAAACAATAATTAGGAAGATGGATTCCAAACGGGCTCGGGCTCAGCCCTGTGTAAATGTTTCAGGCCAGGCTCGAATTAGACTATTTTGGCTCGTCACAAGCGTAGGCCGAGTTTAGGCTTAGGATGGACAATGCAAGCCAGACTTGGATAGAGCTTGACCTAGCCCTAGCTCAGCCCTAACTAGAGGTGGGCATCGAGTCGAGTCAGACCGGATTGGGTCCGACTCGACTCAGTCCGAAATTTTTAATGCACTGACTCGAACTCGATCCGATCCGGGACCGAGTCCGGGTCCTCTGACTCGATACGATCCGTTGCACTACTGGCCTGACCCGAACCGAGTCCGACTCGGTCAGGGAAACCGAGTTGGATCGGGTTGGGTACGGTTCGGATCGATTTTTATTTTTATTTTTTTGAAAATTAAATAATAAAAAAAAAATGATTTTCACCGTTAAAAAATTCGTAGGGCCCACCATAACGTTTATTTTCCATCCAATCTGTTAATAAGGTCACAACTACATGGATGAAGAGGAAAAACAAATTTCATATTGATCTAAAACTGCTGTGACCCCTAAAAAAATTTCAATGGTAGACGTTCAACAATAGGCGTTCAACCCACTCTTTCGTGTGGCATGGCCCACTTGAGCTTTGAATCTACCTCAATTTTTGGTTCATGCTCAAAAATCAACCCACAAAATGGACAGACGCCTTCGATAAGCCACATATATCATAGTGGGCCCCACATGAAATCCGCACCCTCCTCGATTTTAGTGCCCAAAAACCAACCAGTCATTATTAGCATAGAAAAACTTACAGGAATTACATTGGTAATTAATCATTACCCATTTACATGCATTTGCATGAGAGAATTGAAAAACAAACATCCCCTAAGGCATTCGGTCAGTATCAAAGTAAATTATGGACCCAAAAAATGCCTCTGTAAAATGACAAAGGGGCACTTTTGTTCATTTATGAAATAAAAGAAAGCAACTTGAGCTATCTATTTGTATTTTCATTTCAAGGAGAATAGAAACAACAATTAGGAAGATGGATTCCAAACGGGCTCGGGCTCAGCCCTGTGTAAATGTTTCAGGCCAGGCTCGAATTGGACTATTTTGGCTCGTCACAAGCGTAGGCCGAGTTTAGGCTTAGGATAGACAATGCAAGCCAGACTTGGACAGAGCTTGACCTAGCCCTAGCTCAGCCCTAACTAGAGGTGGGCATCGAGTCGAGTCAGACCGGATTGGGTCCGACTCGACTCAGTCCAAAATTTTTAATGCACTGACTCGAACTCGATCCGATCCGGGACCGAGTCCGGGTCCTCTGACTCGATACGATCCGTTGCACTACTGGCCTGACCCGAACCGAGTCCGACTCGGTCAGGGAAACCGAGTTGGATCGGGTTGGGTACGGTTCGGATCGATTTTTATTTTTATTTTTTTGAAAATTAAATAATAATACAAAAATGATTTTCACCGTTAAAAAATTCGTAGGGCCCACCATAACGTTTATTTTCCATCCAATCTATTAATAAGGTCACAACTACATGGATGAAGAGGAAAAACAAATTTCATATTGATCTGAAACTTCTGTGACCCCTAAAAGAGTTTCAATGGCATGGCCCACTCATATATAAAAGATGACAAAGGCAAGAAGTTGTTAAATACTCACATCATAGAAAGACTTGATCTTCTTCTGACTTGTTGAAAATCTTCTCACCAAAGACACACTGACCAAACTCATAGAGGATGAAAAATGCGAGTCAGTGTCAAATCCATTACTCACATTGTAGAAAGCACATGATCTTCTTCTTCGCAAGAGCTTGCCAATATCTTCACTATGCCTCTTGGAAAGGTTATTTTTCAAGGATTACGTACCAAGTTGGGTGTGTTGTCACCATCACCCTCCAGCTTGAAGGGGAGGGATAAGGAAAGACTTCAAAGTCCCCACTTCTCCGCTTCTACTTTTACTATTCATCCTATATTTCTACTTCTCCTTCACCCTCTTGGACTCTACATCTTAATCTATAAGTAAATGCATTAAGCAGGAGGGATCACATGTTGAAGTGTGAACACCTCTCATCTCTCTCTGGTTTATGAATTTCTTCAATCTCATGTTAGGAGACATTTCCTCTTTATCTTTATAAGCTTTTGTGTATATAACTACCTCTCTCCCTCTCCCTCTGAATCATATCAATCGGTCATCTATTCTTCTTAAATCCACCATCAACAACAACAAAACATACTAAGACACACTCTCAACCACTACTCTAATCCAACGGCCTAAACTACACCAAATCCAATCTTGAATAATCCAATGGTATGAATCACACCTAATCATCCTTGTAAATGATCCAATGCTCTAAATCAATCAACACTAGACATCAATCTAACAGTAGATCTTACCATATCCCTATCAAAACATCAAAATCAATGCCAGTAATCAAATCCAATAAATTCTAGAGATCAATCTAAGAATAGACCTCCCCAAATCCCCAACCAAAAACCAGTATCAGCGCCGGCAATAATGTATACTCACAAAAGTGCAAAGCACACCAAAAGCAGCCACATCACAACCCCTCGAGTAATAATGGACCCACATTCTCACTTTGAGGGCAACCTATGCTATGAAAGAGGAACTTTATAAATTTTATCTTTATTTAAAAAATAAATAATTTTGTTCACTTCCTTTTAACCAATTTCGATCCCTCACATACCGGATCCAGTGATGAAGTTCACTTCTTCCTATGAAAGTTCAAGAATGGTAAAATATTAATAAATAACAAATAAATAAAAATAAAAATAATTAACAAACTGCTCTAAATAAATTATTTTATAGAATAGATTAATAAACAAAATTTAATGATTTGAAAAGCGATGTTATTTCTGCACTCTTGGTGGGTGTGTTGACGTCACCAAGTTCCGTGAGTCCCATCATGAGGTATGTGTTATATCCAAACCGTCCATCCATTTGGCGAGCTCGTCATAAGGCTTGAATTGAAAAATAAGACAACTCCAAAGATCAAGTGGACCAAATTGCAAAAGGCAATGGGGGATTGAACATCTATCATTGAAACCCTTTTAGGGTCATAAAAGTTTTGGATCAATATGATATTTGTTTTTCCTCTTCATCCAGGTCTGTGGGACCTTATGAACAGATTAGATGAAAAATAAATGTTATGGTGGGCCCTATGAATGTTTTAACGGTGAGAATCATTGTCCCCACTGCTATTTTTGGTGTGATGCTTTGGATATGACTCATTTTTGGGCTCATGCTCTAAAATGATCTCGCATAATGAATGAGCAATGTGGATACAATAAATGTTGGAAAATATATTGGAAAAAATCGAAAAAAAATAAAATTATTTATTTTTAACACCATGTTGAATCACGTACAAATACGTTGTCCTTAAAGCTTGATTCGCCCCCTTATCACTTGTTGATGGGTTAACTAGATTAGTGGTCGTCGCAATATTCTTAGAAAGAGAGTTTTTTTTTTGTGAGATTAGATGAATTCTGATAAGATCTGTTAGAGTTAGAGCTGGGCAAAATAGATCCGATCCGGTGGATCGGACCCGATCAGACCCGATCCTACCCAATCAGAACCGAACCGACGGTCTGGATCGGTGCTGATCGGGTAGCCCCATCCAGATCTGAAACTTTTCGGATCGAATTCGGATTGACCCTGATTCGACCCAACCCGACCCAAAAATTGATCCATTCACATAAATTTTGGGTTCAACCATTAAAATGATATGCAAAAACGAATGGACGGCGTGGATAAATTACATGCATTCAAGGTGGGCCCCACCAGAATTACTGTGTACATTAGCAAAAAGATTGGCCAGTGTACCAAACACTGGTAGTTATGTAGCTGGCTTATGTCATGCCAAGAGTTTGCTCCCTGTGAGTTGTACAAACGGTTCAAAGGAGATCAAAGTTATATGGCCCATATTGATGTATTTATTATATCTACACCGTTCATACATATTTACATATCAATTTATAGTATTATCCAAAAAAATGGATCAAATCCAAAGATCACCTGGACCACACCACAAATAGCGACTGAGAATGATTTTCACCTCTAAACAATTTATAGGGCCCACCATAACGTTTATTTTCCATCCAATCTGTTCATTAGATCACAAAGACCTCAATTAAGAGGAAAAATAAATTTTAAATCATCCAGAACTTCCATCAGACCGTGACCCCAAAAAGGATTTCAATGATAAACGTTCATTCTTTACTGTTTTCAGTGTGGCCCAGATAATAGTTAGATCTATCTTATTTTTTCGTCTCAAGCCTTAAAACGTGCTCGTCAAATGGATGGACGGTTTTGATATAACACATGGGCCATGATATAATACATGCACCGTGATCAAACCCACCTTAAAACCTGCTCGCTTGGGACTTGCCACTGGCCGTTCACAACTATTTTATAGCTGTATCTTTGAGCCTCGACCCTCAGCTCCGAGTTGTACGAACAGCTCAAATAAATTTAAGATAGGCCCCACAATGATGTATTTATTATATCCATACCGTTTATTTATTTTTCATGATAATTTTAGAGCATTTTGTAAAAAAATGAATCATATCTAAAGCTCGAATGGACCACACCGAAAATAGCAACGACGATAATGATTTTCACCGTTAAAAAATTTGATCAGGATCGACTCGGTTCGGCGGTTCGGGTCAGACTAGCTGTGCATCTGATCGGTTCGACTCCGATGGCCTATACTCGGTGCCGGATCTGATCGGATTTGGATCTAGCCGTGTAGATTTCGGATCTGATCGGGTTGGACCGAATCCGGTCCGACTCGGTCCGATGCCCAGCTCTAGTTAGAGTTGATTGATTCTGGATCAGAATAAATTTATATAGGCACTAGGGGAGTAGACTGTTGCTAGGTGGTCATCAATGGTTCGAAATGTTTGTAAAATGTTTTTGACCGTTGATACTTAATTTGGGGCGTTTCAAATCGTTGGATCAAAAGATCTGACCGTTAGATCATCAAAGCCCATCTATTGTCAAACCGTTGTAGCTTTTAAGACTATTAGTCGTTCTCAAAATAGCACAGTTTTGGATCCATAGATCCGACCATTCGTAGCAGCCTATCTAGCACCACTAAAGTCACACTACCCACGCCTGTGCCTGTGCTCGAGTGTGCGTCGCAACACAAGCGTCTCAACCTCCAAATCTCCAAGTAAGAATACTACACACATTCACTTATTAACTACAAAATTTCTTTCATCCTTTCCGATGTGGGACTAAAGAAACCACAATTTTTCATTTGAAAATTTAACATTGTTTTTAGCGAGAAAATGAAAATTTTAAAAATATTTGATTTTTTATTTTTAAAACCAAAATTTTGTGAAGCGCATGTAACTTTGATCACGTTTCGGGTATACCTATGTAGATTTTTTAAAATAATAATAGAGTAGATTACTCGAAATTAGTTCTTACTACATTAGCACACAAGATTAGAGAATATCGAAGAACCCTAATTCCGTGCAATGGCACATACATGGTGGAGGACACTTCCTGAAGAAGTTGGATGTTTCAATAGCTTCCTTGCGGGACCTGCTAAGCAATGTAGATCTTGAATGAGAACCGCCGGGACACCTGATGAACGGCTTGGATTCCTTCGTCATGTGAACTTGGGTGTATCACACAAACCCTACTAAGAGAAGAAGGGAATGCCCAAAAGAAAAGGGAAAAAAAAAAAAGCACAAGAAGAGAAGTGCTGCTTGTGTCATGAATGGCCATTGCTGGCATTTAAATAGAAGGGGAGAGTGGAAGAAAATAGGGAAATAAAGAAGCGGTGAAAACTTACAATGAAACGGATTCTATAGATTCGGACGCGGATTTCCTGCGAAAGCCTTTCGCATGAAGTTCCTGCGCTGGGAACTTAGGTGGGGCCCAATGTGATGTTTTTGAGAAATCCTCCCCGTCCATCCGTTTTGTGAGTTCATTTTATGAAATGTTGTCAAAAACGAACCGTATCCAAATCTTGAGTGAGCCGTACTAAATTAAAATGTGGTTAGGGAAATTCCTACCGTTGAAACCTTCCTGGGTTCAACAGTGATGTTTAGATGCCATCCATACTGTTAATAACGTCATTCCTACTGGGATGAACTGAAAACAAAAATATTAGCATGAATCAAGACTTCTGTGGCCCCACAAATATTTCAACCGTGGACATTTAATTATCATGTTTTCGGCTCACTTGAGCTTTGGATAGGGTTCATTTTTGGTATCATGTCCTAAAATGAATTAAAAAAACGGATGGACGGGGAGGATTTTTCACAGACATCACAGTGGGGCCCACCTAATTTCCCGGTACAGGAACTTCCTGCGAAAGGCTTTCGCGGGAAATCCGCGTCCGATTCTATAGAAAGAAGCGGAATTACACCACCGACCTCCGTGGTGTGTTTACGTCACCAAGTTATGTAGGCTCTACTATGATATATCTGTTATATCCAAACCGTCCATCCACTTTTCCATATCGTTTTATGCCTAGATCCCAAAAGTGAGACAGATTCAAATCTCATATGGATCACACCAAAACAAATGTAGTGGGATTTACGTCGGAAGATTTAGATGAATATGATATTTGTTTTTTATTCAACTAACAGGTTGGATGGCAAATAAACATAATAATAAGCCTAACAAAGATTCAACGGTGGGAATCATTGTCTCCACTGTGGTGTGGCCCACTTAAGCTTTGGATATGTCTAATTTTTTGGATGGATGGTGTGGATATATTATATCAAGCGGCACCACATAACGGACGCGGATTGCGTCCTACTTTGCCCGTCTCTAGCCATGGAGGGCGGTTCTGTTGGACGCGGATTGCGTTCTACCGTAATCCGGGCGGGCAGGCCTCTGTGGGGCCATGTAAGTGTTTTGTCCACGCTGTTCATGGCTTTTCTCATATCATTTTAACAAATGATTCTAAAAATGAAGCAGGTCCACAGCTTCAGTGGACCACACCAAAGGAAGCTGCAGTGATAATGACACTCACCATTGAAACCTTTCTAAGGGCTACCGTTATAATTTTTTTACCATGCCTCAATTTTTGTTCCATATTGTAAACTGATTTGAGAAAAATGATGAACTGCGTGGATAAAA
The DNA here is from genome assembly GCA_021015155.1 of Magnolia officinalis. NCBI lineage: Eukaryota > Viridiplantae > Streptophyta > Magnoliopsida > Magnoliales > Magnoliaceae > Magnolia > Magnolia officinalis. Next base: position 3,196,837 of record JAJHSJ010000009.1, read on the forward strand.
CAATTACGTCACTATGGGTCCCACAGAGCCCTGCCCGGACGGATTACGGTTATGCAGGAGGAGGACGCAATCCGCATCCGGTTCCGTTGCCTGGTCTACCGTGATATATCTATTTATTTATGCCGTTCATTTCTTTTTTCGTATTATTTTAAGGTATTAGCACAAAAATGAGACAGACCCAAAGCTTGAGTGGAACACACTATAAATAACATTGTATGGAACTTGCATTTAATGATTTATGGCAAATAAGCTTATTATTTGGTGTGGTCCACTCGAGTTTTGTATGTCTCATTTTTGTGCTCATACTTTAAAATGATCTGAAAAAAAGATGTGGACAGCCTTAGATTAACAGATACATCATGGTGAGCGCCGCTAGAGTACTAACCGTTCGGTAGGACGGAATCCACGTCCCCAGTCCCCACAGAACACGCCACGCAATCCGCTTCAGAGCTTCCGTTCAGTTCCGGTAACGTATCACGTCGAGTGAGGATAGGATTCACTCATCATCTCCAAAATTTCAAAAGTATTATTCTGTTTAAAAAGTTCCTTTTGAAATTTTCGATATAGAGGGAGAGATTTTCAGCGTTCAATCGTAACGCGAATCGTACGAGAACTCCGCTGAGGAAGGTGTGTTGACGTCAAGAAGTTCCGTGAGGCCCACCGTTATATCTGTATCCTAACCATTCATGTGAGATCATCTTAGGGGTCGTTTGGCACATGGATCTGAGGGGATTTCAAATTTCTTGGTTTCAAATCCCCTCAAAGAGGGGGTTTCAAATCCACCGTAAGAGCTTTAATTATATCTAAAATCTTTCCAAGCATCGCATGTGTAACATGTGTGTCACCGTATCATTATTCTATTGGGTACGTGGCCAGTAATGATATCCCAAAACAACTATATTATCAATTGCATCAATATAATTACTTTAATATGATATAGCTCTGTCCAAACGTTGTCACGGTAAAAAAAATCATTAGTTAGTCACTTGGACATGATCTTGTGCTTGTGGCACATTTGAGACATGGAATTTCATCATTTTAGGGCAAAGCTTATATTTCAGCAGGCTTATTGCAACATTTGTGTCAAACAATATTACATACGTCACGAATTAGAGATATTAAAGTTGATTTATTAATTAAATTTAAACCCCCGTAAATATATCATGAATAGCTACTCTTAGATTAAAGTTGATTCTTAATCAAACACAATAGGAGGATTTTAAATCCAAGGGGTTACAAATCCAAGGGGTTACAAATCCAAGCTATCAAACAGGCTCGATCTTAAGGAATGAACCATGTTATGGGTAAAACGGAGCTAAATAAATGTATGAAATAAATGAGCCGAACAGTGAGACTCGGAGGGTTAAAAAATCACCTAGACCTTTGATGTCGGCTACTTTTTACCTTGGCCTTGGTTGTCACTTTGGCCCCTGATCCGACCTCAGGTACCGACTTCGACCTCGGGTACCAATCTCGATCTCGAATATCGACCTCGACTCCGGATACCGACTTCAACCTCGGAATAGAAATATCCGGAGAGAATCTTGCAACTGTAACACCCCGGATTTTTACCAACTTGGAAATAGACATTCTTAGGCAATGGGTCGATCCTAACACCTTAGTAATTTATCAGAACTTATTCTCAAAGTCTAAAATCGTTTTTTAACTCATTTCCTTCAAAATCTTACCTTTCACCACCTTGTTCTTCAAATTTTTCTAAGTACTTTCACAGTAGACACTAATCCTAAAGTTTAAATGATGAAAAACAATACTTAAATAAAAACTTACTGTAAATGGTAAATACATAAATAAAATGGGTTTTTGACCATTAATATTTTTGAAATATCACGATATAAATAGGTTATTTGGATAGATCAGTTTCTCCTACCCAAAAATCATATATTATACTTCGCGTAACTCATTCTAGATGGAAATACACCCATTTCAAAATATCAGGTGGCGAAACCACATCAAACGGAGTCGGGGGGCCAAACCGTACAAATCGGGGGGACCCAGAGTGGGCCCAGCATGTTTCCGACACCCCGGGGGGTGAGGACCTAGCTCCACAGGTGAGCCATCGCCGGAAAGTCCAGTGGACGGCGAGGGCCTCGCCAAATTGCGGGCCTGGCAAGGCCGCAACGGGCCGGCGGCCCGTTTTCGGCAGAAAAATTCTGCAACATACATCCAACTTTGAAATATCATATTTTCCTCGTTATAACTCCGATTTAGGTGATTCAAAATCCAGATTGAAGTTTGATGAGTCTAGTTTTATATTAAAATAAGTGAAAATATAATAAATTATTTAATATAGTTAAATATAGGTCGTTGTGACAATTGTCCGAAAATCATCAGTTTGGACAGCTGCTGCTTCGAAAATTTTTAGATTTTTTTAACAATAAGAAACCTAATGAAATTTGGTAAGATGAAGTACACGTGGTGATGAACTACTAAAAAAATAATTAAAATAATATACTAATTAAAAGTGCCAGAAAGGGACGTAGAACTGCCCTATGACTATATTCTGTCGTAATGAGGAAGTAATTTAGTTAAGTATTAAACTGAATACTCAGTAGAATTAGCTTGAACCACTTTAAATACGAACTGCAAGACCCAAAACGAGCAGAACCACTAACACTAAATTACCTTATAACATAGGAACAATCTCATTACCCAGTTGCTCTCGGGAGCACCTTGAAACTTCGTACAGACCTGGACAGCATGTCGAAAGTCCGATAACCCCGAAACTAAACGCTTATGACCGCTTTGCTGGAAATCAAATCCAGATAGTGTCCAGAAACGCACAACTTAAGCTCAGAGCGAAGTGTGTGAGAAACGCGAATATCTTTAGAAAATGAACTCAGATTTAAGTGAATTGAGTCGTTCACTTGCAGGCCAAACCTAAGGATTCAGACTGTCAGAATCTGACCCAATTACACCCTCGGATCAGGAAAAATTTCCAACACATGTAAGTGTACTTGTGGCCCTGATCGAGTGTCGATGACCATTGAACTGAAACTGGTCCGCCACGGTCGATCTATAAATCTGATGTGACCAAAAACTTAACCTTACTTAGATCCAATGTCAGGGAGCTTAAGTCCGACCGCACGCTAAAAAGGGGCCTCCAGAAGTGCTCCGTTGAGCCGAAATAGATGGGTTTTGGCTATAACTTAAGTATACCATGGCTTGGGGCCATTGACAGCGATTCTGAGCTTATAAATAGCCCTTAAACCCTCTCTCTCCCTTCACATACGATTTTGCAACCCTAGGAGAGAGAAGATAGCAAAGAGAGGAGGAAAGAGAGAGAAAGTGTGAGGGGAAGTGGGAGATTGTTCCGAGGATCTTTTCATGCTGCTCCACGTGCTTTACCACCTCGTCTATATCGCTATTCCGGCGATTCCGACTCCGTACTTGGGTAAGAAAACCTAACCCTAACCTGATTTAAAGATTCAATTAGAACAGATGGTGGAATAGCTAACATATTCCCTGTTATAGGTTGTTGTGGTGTTGTAGACAGAGGCGTTGTGTTCAAACTGAGCTCGGTACGAGTTTACCGGCGAAAGGTGCAGATTATAAATGTTTAGGTTATGGTTTTCAAGGCTTTCAATTTCAGTTAATGATTGATGACTGACTTGATTACTATCACATATGCTTAGATTCGATGTTTCCCGTATATTACACACACACACACACACACACACACATATATATACTATGTTGATTATAATGCATTCCAAGTGTTTGTTAAAATGTTTGAATGAATATGGAATTATGATTCATGCTTAACATGATTATTGTTTGTTAATTTATGATCATTGTGCACGTGGCAGCGCCTTTGAGAAAGGATTCACTACGATTTGTGTTTTAGCTAATGTATTACATGTATGTATATATGTAGTCTAAGTGTTTGATCACATGCTTGAATGAGGAAATGCTTAGTGTAATGTGCTTAATAAGGGTGTTGAGATAGAACTCTCAATCCCCTTATCTAGGGTTACAGTTTCTTTCATGTAATTTATCTTATATTATATGATTCATGAATAAATTGCTTATGTATGTTACATGTACTCTATGTGTTCGTTAAGATGCTGAATAAGAAAATGCTTGATGTAAGGTGAATGTTATTATTCTGGAATGTGTTGGGGATATGTTGTAGTCCAGGCAATCGGTAACGGATCCCGATTTGGTGGCTAAGATTGTATCGCCACACGGGACGTGTTCGATGAATCTGAGTCGTACCTTGGTTGTCGACAGTGGTTAGGCCACACGGAGTGCTTACGCACTTCATGTCGATCAATTCGATGTGCGCTCGTACTAGTCAAGCTCGTCAAGTAACCCGATGTATGTTCACCATGTTTGGACGCTACTGCTTGAACCTAAGGTACCAAACTCACCAGTGAAAACCCCGTTAACCTTGGTACCTCTATCCGCTAAGACTCATGAGCCGGACATGGTGGTATGGGACACCGTGGTCGAGCTGTCGGCCTACGCCGGGGCGACGAGCCTCCCCGTAATGTCCAGTGAGCAACACAGCCCTTTGTAGTGACCTCGAGCATACTTCGAGCCTGCGGAGAGGCGACGAGCCTTTCCGTAGTAACTAGAGTATAACTAGGCCTACACTGCATCGAGGTGATGAACCCTTTGCAATGACCTAGAACTGCAACATCGTATGAGATTTACTAGGACTGACGACCTTAGAATGGATCATTGTTTGGGTATTGATATAAGGGAGGTACCTTAGTTTCCAATCCTGCTGTATGAAAAAGACTAATAAGAACTGGATAATCATGCTCATGCACCGCATTGCATGTGTCGTTTGACGATGGGTAGAGCACTGAGGAAGTGACTGACATGCGCAACCGTTAGATGAAGATCGCAGAGAGAGTGCAGGCGAGGGCATGCATCATTTATACATATCATTCTTGCATTAATCAGAGTGCTTAGGGATGTTTGATTGTATTGTTTTATCATTACTACTTGACTGAATTGATAACATGTTAACTATTACTTTATAGTTCCACTGAGTTGATCACTCACTCCTACGTTACAGGACAGTGTTGTACACACCAACCAGATCCTGTCTTAGTTGCAAATGGTGAAGATGCCTACGAGGCGGAGCCAGACTTCGAGGACGACGAGGAGGCATTCTCCTATATGCAGTTGTCAGGCGGGTTCATGTGAGCCATGTCCTGATCGACGAAAATTTCTGGGATGTTGACTAGATGACATTACACCTTTCGTATATTTTGGAATTGTACATGTAATTATTTAACCCGGTAATGGAGACTTACCACAGTTTATATATTTCATTTATCTATCACAGTCTTCTGCTTGCAATTTCACTTGTCTCTGAAGTATGATATGTTGTTTTAGTATAATCTCATTCATGTTTCATGCACTAATACGGACAACATTTAATCATTCATTTTCTATGTTGCATAAGTGATGCGTTGGAACTCGGGAGTTGGGCTCTTGCTCGACCCTCGATTTTCAGGGCGTTACAAGATGGTATCAGAGCATGATTTGGATTAAACTAGACCTGGGTTATGGTAACACTACGCACTCTGACGCACTCTGACTTAGGAGGGGGCGATGGAATTTAGAAACCACATTAGAATCCCGAGTGTCGCCGACAGGCGAGATTGCCTACAGTAGGATAGCCCGTACGTAACCGAGACCATGTAAAATGATCTCACATCCCCCTTCTATTCACTCAAGCTTCCGTCTTCTTCTACATCTTGCACCCATCCACCACCATTACCCAAAAACTACTCCTTGCTACTCTCCATCTTCCATATATCCCTCTCATTTGAGCACAAAACCCACATTTTTGTGTCCCATAACCTTCACAACCTCCAAATGTTGGGACCTTTAGGGCCCGTTCGGCCAACTGCATTAGGTGAGATTAAGGTGGATGGAATTGTAAAAGTAACAATAAATGCATGTGTAAGGTATTGTCCCTGGATTGGGTGTATCCCACGTTTTCCAATACCATGTTTGGAATGTATGCAATTAAAAGTAAATTCCGGGATTTCCTTTCAAATTAGTCTTGGAAATTCATCATCATGGGATTTAAAAATCCCATCTCACACTTTCCAACACAAGGCTCAATTTCCAAAGCCTATAAAATTAATTTTAATCCCATCCCACCCTCCTTCTAAACATGTCATTTCCAATCCTGAGGTGGGATTAGCAATGCAATCCCATTTAATACAACTTAAGACCACTAGCCAAATAGGCCCTTAGAGTTTTGGACCTAGAGTGGCGCTCCTAGATTTCAAAAGACCTGACAGTATGGGAAATCCAATAAATTAATAACATGAACCCTAGGACCTCCTTAGCTGCTATGGTCATGTGTGAAGTGCTCAAGCGCAGCTAAATTCAAGTTCGGCAAGTCAATTTCAATCAGACAACTTTTGACCCTAAGCAATAAAATGGTATAAAATCATCTAGCGTATGAGTGTAGACTTTGAAATAGTACGAAATCATCTAGCCCATAAGCTATTGGATTACCGCTACTCCTAAAATATAGACTAGGCTACTGGTTACACTAAGGAATGTAAAAGACTGATTATGCTAAAATAATTGAATGATAGACTTAGTTAGTCGGCTTGATTAGGTTGGAGGGAGACCTCATTCTTTCGTTGGATTCCCTTGATACTTATAGGCTTCTTTGACGTAGAAACTATTCACGCTCAGAAAAAACTTATATATCCCTTGGATTTAATGTTAGGTCAAATCAACATACCCATTAAAATTACCTTCACAAGGACTTATTACAATTGGGAACACGGAGTGGAGAAACTATATATAAGCGAAGTATTCGCGGTTTAAATCGAATTCTCAATCCTGGTAGTTACCAATGAACTCAATGCTCTGATCAAGCAGAAGATCGGATCAACTAGGATTAAGAACTAATACGACAAATTTTTTGTCCTAGCTAGGCAGAAGGTCTATGTATCTGACTCAGACCCACTACACAACTTTCCTTCCGTGTTGGTCCGACCACTTGCAATCAAACGTTTATTTCTTCATCTTTGAGAAGTGTTAAGAATGTATCCAATATAGATTTTTCTATCTAGGCCCAAGAAATTTCTCAAATGGGCAACAGACAGTTAGGAATTATGTCCCGAATCACAGACCATTCCAACATACATATTGTGCATATGAACTTAGAAACATAGTCTGCCCGTTAACCTATTTTACCCAAATTTCTTATGTACTAATAATGTATAAACTATCTTCGAGTTTTAAACTGAACATGATTAAAGAAGGTAAGTCGAGACCGTGGCAAAAGTCCTTTAGTAGAATTAGGCATCTTACCACAAACTCACATCCATCCCAGAAATCAACCTCAACATACACATCATTTTAGCTCCTTTTTATAACCATAGGTACCAATGTCATAGTCCACCTCATCGATGAAAGGAAGACCAATGTATTGAGAGATCGTTTCCCATTTCGTGTCGAGGATAGGTCCCAAATTACACCTTGTTCCGACATACGAATGAGGACATAGATCCTTGAGCCTTGAGGGTGAAAATAATTTTTAAGGGGGGGTAGAACATTACGAGCCTAATCTAGTTAAGTCAGTTTATACATCCATTGGATTAAAGTGGTGCAGTGGAAGCGTGGTGGACCCCTGCCCCACCGGCCTAGGATCGAAGAAAATTGATCCAGGTTATACGAAAGATACCTCCCTTCTCAAATCACGCTGCTCGAGGTAAAGTTGGATATATTCTTGAAATTAGAGTTCGACTCCAACACGAGTCCCTCCAACATATCCAGCAAATCAACTCATATACACATACTGCCTATAAAACCTAGAAATACACCCCATGTCATGGGTAAAAGGGTACAAACAACTATCCCAATTCTATTATACCTACTGTGAGTTCGTATGCCTGATTAAGGCATCGGAGGGTCCCTGGCCTTAACCGGCGCCTCCAGTGTCTTCTCTTATTCTCTATTAAATTGCAGGTACTCAGCAGTTCGCAGGAGGTTAGGCAGGATTGACCAGATTTGATCATCAACAGTTTGGCGCCACTTATAGGAACGACAACAAAGCCACTTTTAAAGTTCCATTTACATCAATAGAAACATCGCCTTTCATGTGCTCAGTGATGGCTAAAGGAAAGAAAAAGGCTCTAACCGCCATTATTGAGTTAATACTCGTACCAGAAGACCATCCTAAGACCTCCTAAATGACGCAGTCAGATCTTCATCCTGACCTCCCACTGGTAGTTGCACAGTGGTCTTGGAATCAAGGAGGGCGGCTCGTCTCTCTATAAAACCAGGTCGAGGCCCTAGCCAGAAATGGCAATCGAATCATGCGCATATTAGAATGACAACACCCCCTCGTCGACCAGCGCGCGACATTAGGAACAATTCCGCCCAATCTCAACCTCTACAACCGCCCCGTGACTCGTATGTGCTGAAGGATCGACTGGCACGAAGAAAGTGCATCCCCACGCAAACTGTGGAAGCAACTAAACTCGCTGAGTCCGATCTACGCCACACTCTGGAGAAGAAGAGACGCAGAAAGGTTCCCGAGGCCATAACAAAAAGTGAAGTCTCATGGGAAGCAGAGCTGAGGAAGATTTAAGATCAACTTGGAGATATCAACATGCATATTGAGCGAAGGCCCCAGCCTCCTTTGATACACTGATAGAGGAAGTTGAGCCCTCATTCGTAGATAACATCATGAGATCCCAACTGTCGTATAGGTTCCGGATGCCCATATCACCCCTTACTCTGGATCGAGAGACCCTGCTAAACATCTAGAATATTTCAGAGCCTAGATGGAGCTCTATGATGTTTCTAGAGCCGTAATGTGCAGGGCATTCTCCTTGAATTTGTTAAGAGTTACGCAAAATGGTACAGACACCTGAAGCCAAAATCCATCAGTTCCTTCACTCAACTCAGTAAAGCTTTCATCACTCAGTTTATCAATGGAAAAGATAGGAGAAAGCCATCAACCCACATCTTTACGATCACTCAAGGGGAGGACGAGCTGCTAAGAGACTACATCATCCGTTTCAACGCTAAAGTTGTTCAGGTCGATGGTTACTCCGACTAAATAGCTCTGGCCGCCATGGTATGTAACCTTAAACAAGAAAGTTCCTCTTCTTTATTGGTAAGAACCCCCGACTACCCTCGCCGACTTACTTTATCGAGTTCAAAAATATTCCAACGGCGAGGAACTATTCAGTTCACGAAGAGCTACTCGATAAGAAAACAACTCAGATAATGATAGAAAGCGAAAGGAATAAGGGGTGTCCTCTATCGCTAACGTCAAAAGAAAGAAGGAAGACAAACAAAATCGAGGCTAGCGTACCAATCGACGTCCGGAAAGTCGCTTCCATCGGTACACTCTCTTGAATACCAAGCCGGAGTAAGTACTTAGGGAAGTTGGGCCGAGCAAGGAAACCTGACGATTGAGCCAAACGGATCAACCGAGCTCGATAATAAGGCCCATCGGCCAACCCTGACCTCAACCTAGGGTACCGACCTCGACCTCAGGTACTGAATGACGCATAAACTAGAAGACATAGAGGCATTACGATGGACGTATCAACTAGAAGACATGAAGAGTCAACTCTTACCTTACCCATGGAATGCTGAGCATCTAAAGATCTACTACCTATGGGGAACTCCGACATATGAAATGATTGTGCTCAACTGATTGCCTCAGTAGAAGCTACTCATGCTCAACTACGAGAAACCTCCCTCATTCAAAGGGAATAAGTTTTTCCCATTTATTTATACTATTTTATCTACCGTTTTTATCTACATGCTCGACTATGAGTGACCTCCCTCAGTTAAAGGGACGAAGGTGCTCTTTCTTGTTCCTACAATTTTTCCTAATATACTCGCAACTTACACGTTCGACCATGAGGAACCTCCCTCAGAAAAAGGGAAAAGGTTCCACGTTCTTAATATTTTGTCTACAAGCTACGTGACCTAAAAATCTACATGCTCGACTATTGTATCTACTAAGTCATCATACACGACCGCCCACGCATAAAGGCAAAACGACGCTCGTCACGTTGTGCATGACTGCTCCTATGGAGATACTATTGTAATATCATCCTCGATCAACGCAGCAGGCCTGTCCCTTTCCAATTATTATATTAACTACTAGGCAACAAAATCGAGAAACATACATTGAATGAGCTGACATTTCCTAGTTAAATAATCAAGACTTGTCGCTCATACATTAGTTCAAAAGTTACTTCCCAAGCTCATAAAGTATAGAGCTCGGAAGTAGGGGCCACTATTATGGGTAAAATGGAACTAAATAAATGTATGAGACAGATGAGCTGAGCAGCAAGACTCGGTGACTTTATATATTGCTTGAGGGCCGAAAAATCACTTGGACCTTTGGTGTCGGCTATTTTCTACCTCAGTCTCAATTGTCACTTTGGCCCCCGATCCGATCTCATGTGCCGACCTCGACCTTGGGTACCGACCTCAACCTTGGGTACCAACCTCAACCTTGGGTATCAACCTCGACCTCGGATACCAACCTCGACCTTGGGTATCGACCTTGACCTCGGAATAGAAATATCCGGAGAGAATCTTGCAACATATAAAGATAGGATTGATCCGACAAGGTTTTAGCAGAAAATCATGCCGATCAAGGTAAAGTCGAATATATTATTAAAATTATAGTCTGACTCCAATACGTACGGGCCCCTCCAGCATATCTAGCAAATGAACTTATATATGCAGGCCGCCTAAAAAGTCTATAAATACACCCCTGTTATAGGTAAAGGATATACACAAGTATCCCGATTCTACTACGCTTACTGTGAGTTCGTACGCCTGACTTAGGCATCGGAGGGTCCCCGACCTTTATCGGTACCCCCAGTGTCTTCTCTTGTTCTCCATTAAATTGTAAGTACTTAGTGGCTCGCAAGAAGTAAGATGGGATCGACCATATTTGAGCATCAACAGTTTGACACCGTTTGTGGGAAGTTTTGATCTGGGTATCATTACGGGGCACACAACCTATCAATCTTTACTGTAACGGGCCATCTAAGGTGAACTAACTTCTGCGTTTGTCCATTTTGTCAAAAAACGCACGCTTTCAGCTCAAAAATGAAATTTTATGGAGAAATTACTATTTTTAATCATTCCAATTTTTTAACGTTTTATTATTTTTAGAGTTTTATATTTTATTATTTTTTTTATAAATAACTCTTAATCATGTTAGGACTCTTCAAGCAAAAGTTTATTTGGAATTTTTATTTTTAGAAATTAGGATTTAGAAGAGTTTTATTAGAATTATGATTTTTATAAAAGTTAGAATTTTACTATTTTTGGTAATTACGAAATTTATGGAGTTTGAGTTGGAGTTTGATTATGAAACTTCTTTCTAAGCTTGGTATCACTATTTAAAGAGTTGTAAATTCATTTTTATTATCAATTAATCAAATTTTAATTTTTAGAATTTAATTTTATTTTTTTTTCTATTTTCACTTGTGGATTCGAGGAATCTCTATGAGGAGTCCAGAGAGGCTTTGTGGATTCGGAGTAGTTATCCTCTTGAGAAAGACGGTGATCGACCTCATCACGTTCATCCTTGCGTCAATTGGTATCAGAGCGAGTACTCTCCTCGGACCGATGGCAAATAACAAATTAATTGACTAAAATCCTGTGGACGGTGATCTAGGGATTCATTATCTTTTGGAAAGAATGGAAGCTTTCCACCAGGAGAATCAGTTGACCACGCAAAGGTTGCAGGAAACACTCAACCGTCTCATGGATACGTTAATTCCGCTCCGAGCCCAAGGCGATCTTCAATCGCCTGTGGTCGTTGTACAACACAACCACGATTTTCGCAAAGCACCACCTAATGATGGTGAATCATAGGACACCACTTTGATCGTGTGAGGAAGCTGTAGTACATGCCAAAGACAAAGATAGATTTACAGCGGCACAACATCTTTTTGAACGAGGTGCATTGTAAACAAAAAAATTTGCAATGTGATCATTGATGTCAAGAGCAGTGAGAATCTCATGTAGGGATGTACATCGAGTCGAACCAAGTCGAGCTGGCCTCAGCTCGACTCTGCTCGACCACTAGCTGACCTCAGCTCGAACTCGGATCGGCTCGGTCCTCGAGCCTGACTAGCCAGCTCGGCTCGGTTTGATCAGCAGCTCGGGCCGAGTTCGAGCTAAGATCGAGCTGAGTTCGCCATTGAGGCATTTCCACAAACACCTGGACTGCACCTTCAAAATCCCTTTGTATGTGAAACAGAAGCAGTGATTTTACAGGTATTTTATCAAACACCTTCTAAGCAACATAAAAACCAAAAAAAACTAACAAAAAAAGGGTATTTGTTTCGTGTACATTCCTGTTGATTTTCAGATTTAAGACATCAACCAACATGTTGACACTATGAAGGTGTTGGTCGAGTCATGGTCACACTCAATGAACAGTACTCATCTGCCTTAAGGGAGATGAGTATCACCTTGTGGGATTTGGCATGCATTGCAGGACTACTAATCTTTGCCGAATTCTATGCTGAATAGACACCAAGTAATGCAGAGTTGGCATCTAAATTAGATGCAAAGACAAGGCATTTGAAGGCAGTGGTTGAGGCATTTCATGAGTTGCGGAACATTTACAGGTCTACTGGGAAGTATTGAATATCTACCCTGGATTGCATATTTCTCAAGGTAGGAAGAGAAAGAAGGAGAGTAGCAGCACTAACACCCTATCTTCAAGAAGGGAAAAAGAATAAGTTGAAAAGCTACCAACAACAACGGTGACTAAATGATGGACATTTTCAGAAGAATGCATATTAGTAAGTTTGGCATGGGCAACATCAATGGCAAAGTTGAAGAGCTACCACCAGCCACACTTCATTGAGTCATTTTATCAAACACTTGGTGAGCAACATCAATGGCAAAGTAACCGAGTCACCGAACTGGTTCAATCCGAGTTCGATTCGAGCTGGATTCGATTCGAGTTGAGTTGAGCTGGGGCCTGCTCGAACTCATTTTCGAGCTAAAAAAATTAGCTCGACTCGGCTCGAACTCAGCTTCGAACTGAGTCGAATCGAGCTTTTTCGAGTCGAGTCGAGCGAGCTAACTGAGCTAGCTCAATTCGTGTACACCCCTAATCTCATGTCAAAAATAATGGTGGAAAGTTTGAAACTGAAAACAGAAAAGCACCCATCTCTATGCCATGTCCTACATCAGACCCCTCAACTTTTGATATGGGTATCGTTACAAAGTGCACAACCTATTTATTTTTATTATAACAGGTCATTCGAGGTGAACCAACTCACACGGTGGGTTGCATCTGTCCGTTTCGCCAGAAAACGCATGCTTTCATCTCAAAAATGAAAATTTAAGAAGAAATTATTATTTTTAGTAATTTCAATTTTTTAATATTTTAATATTTTTAGAGTTTTAGATTTTATTATTTTTTAGAAATAACTTGTAATCATGTGAGGACTCTTGTAGCAAAAGTTTATTTCGAATTTTTATTTTAAAAAATTAGGATTTAGAAGAGTTTTACTATAATTAGGATTTTTATTGGAGTTAGAAATTTACTATTTTTGGTAATTACGAATTTTAGGGAGTTTGAGTTGGAGTTTGATTATGAAATTTCTTCCTTATTACTATTTAAAGGGTTGTAAATTAGTTTTTATTATCAATCAATCAATTTTTGAATTTTTGAGAATTTATTTTGTTTTCTTGTTTTTTTCTCGTGGATTCAAGGAATATCTCTGAGGAGTTTAGAGAAGCTCCGTAGATTCGGAGTAATTATCATCTTGAGGAAGATGGTGATTGACCTCCTCACTTTCATCCCTACGTCAACCATAATATAGGAATCAGTGGTAATAGACCATTACCATAATATAGGGAACATTGGTAATAGACCATTAAAAGCTTACCGTGGCCCACATAAGTTTTAGATCAAGCTAATATTTGTGTGGTCTCTTCATCCCGATTTGTCATGACCTCATCAATAGGTTGGATGGCAAATAAACATTCCGGTGGCCCATCAATTTTTTAATGGTGGGAATTCATTCAATACTACTTTTTGTGGTATGTTCCACATAAGATTTGGATCTACTTCATTTTTTGGGATCATGCCATAAAATGAGCTTCCAAAATGGTCAGACGGTATGGATTTAAGGCACATACATCACTGTGAGCCCCATGCTTAGGAACCCCACCCACCTCGGTAGACCCGTGTTCTCACTTGCTCCAACATAGACTTGGATATATATATATATATATATTATATATATATATATATATATATATATATATATATATATATATATATATATATTATTATATATATATATATATATATTCAGTCCCACAACTTTTATGTTGTATGGGTTACCTGAGCTTTGGATTTGGCTCATGCCATTACCAAAGCAGATTAGGTGTTACCCAGATAACATCTTAGTTGCTGTTATCCTTATCGTGTGGGGCCCACCATGGTGAATTCGTTGTATAACCACTTCACCCATCCATTTTTTTTTCAGCTCATTTTAAAATGTTGTCTCAAACTTATGCATATTTAAATATCTGGTGGACTACACCATTGGAAAAAGTGGTGAATGATTATTAAAAAAAACTTTTTGTAGGCCAAAAAAAATGTGGATCAAAGATATGATGTAACAAGACTTAAGAATTTCATAATTAATGGTTAAAATTTTCATTTTTAAATTAAAAACAAAAACAACTAAAATAATGGTTTGGTAAAGATCCTCTCGATTATGGGTGGAGTTGGAGAATTGATTTTTGTGATCAAATTAATTAAGTGTTTGTAAAAAATTTCAAAAATTTTAAATTTTAGATAAGCTTACTTTATATAGGTTTTTCTCTCCTATGATAAGGATTCAAGAGAAGCCTCTGGTAGAAAAACCTAAATAAGAAGCCGAAGAGAAAGGTAGAGAGAAACTTTGAAAGGGCTTAGATATGGTAAGTCTTTATTTTATCTATATATTTTTTAATAATTTCTATGTTAGTTTTCCTTGATTGATACAATGGTTGGTGTGGATCGGCCACACGATCGGAGGGATCTTAAGAAAAGATATTTGAAAATCCAGGTCTTATGAATGAATTGTTTTGCTTGCATCCAGTTCCATCAGAATAGATATGAATGGATCATTTGATCATTATGACTGAAATATGTCAGGATTCCACATTAGATTTTAAGGTGATGATCAATGAATCGGATCTTTTCTCCATCATTCATGCATAATCTGAGATAGATTTAACTTAATGTCCAGAAAGTGTAGGTGAATCTGACCGCTTGATGGACCATCAAAGTAGATGTAAGGAATTGTACTTAACATGCTTTGATATAGAATTTGAGGTCAAGGATGGCCTGGATCTAAATGATCTATTGACCCATCCTAACTTGGGATTGTGAAGGTCAATGGATGGTTCAGATCCATCCCATATGATCAATGAATAATTTAAAACAAGATAAATAGGAAAAATAATAAAACCCACAAAGTTGTGAGCTTTGGATCGTTCGGACTATGTCCCGCGGCGTCGGATCGATCAATCGGCCAATCGGTTCGATCGATCAAAGGTGGCCCAAAAATGTCCAACAACCAAAATCTGAAATTCGAATTGAGATCGACTGATCGATAGGATAGTTTGATCAATCGAATAAGCGATTTCGATCGATCGAATGGGGCAAAAAGTGTCATGAGAATTGTGTTGAAAATTTGAATTAATCTCAATCGATCAAAGTGGATTTCGATTGAACCTTGATCGATCAATGACAAAGTCGATCAACCTCGATCAATCAACAGTTCGCTGGAACTTTCTATTTAAATTGGAAATCTAATATTTTAATTATATCATGTGATGTAATTATAATCCTTGACCATCTTGAGACATTGGAATGGTCAAAACACTTTGGTTAATTAAGTAAAATATACATTGAAAGATAACTATCTATGTGTTGTGGTTAGGATTGATTGGGCAAGATGAATTGATCATGAAGATTTAGATAGATGTAAGCAACGAAATCATGGGTGATCATCTATGACCGAAAACTCAAGCAGTTCGACCATCTATTTAGTCACCTGTAAATAAAATCGTACGATTTGTGAAGGAGAGTGTTCATCATTCCAATAAGTTTTTTTGCCTTTCAGTCGAAAAAAAACTCTTTCTTATAAGGAGAGCAAAAATAATATGATTCCTGCAATGTAAGAGTAAAAAAAACTTGATTATGTTAATTAAAAACAAAATAAAAACTCTTTATCCCTCAACAATCTAACGTATGTGGCGTAAATGGCGATGCCCTAAATCTAAGTCTTTTTTAAACTAGTGAGTTGGACGTAGACGAAGGGAATTATATTTAATAAAATTAAAAAGAAGGAAAATGCCATACTTGTGATTTATAGTTTAGCATGGATGGAAGGAAATTACTCTACTCATGATATAGGTCAGTCCGGCATATCGGCATAGATAGACTTAATTACATTACTCTTATACTTAAGCCATTTAAGATAAATTAAAATAAGATAAACAAAATTACACTGTATAATTGATTTGTATTGAGTTGGCTATGGCCCAAAATTCTTCAATGTTTCTTATATTTATACAGTTTTGAGTCCAGAGAGATTTTTGTAGCCGACTTGGCATTGTTGTCACTCCGCTCTTCAAATGACTTCGATCGTAAGAGCTTATACATGATGTTATGATGCATCGGCCGTAACTGTCATCCGCTGCGACTGTATTTTTATCAATGTTCATAAGTCCATTATAGAGGGTAGAGTAGTTGCTTCTTCTCCCACGTGGCACCACATAAGTCAGGGTGAAGTGGACGCGGATTTCCTGCGAAAGGCTTCCGCAGGAAGTTCCTGCCTGGAAACTTAGGCAGTGCCTACCGTGATGCTTGTGAGAAATCCACCCCGTCCATCCTTTTTGTGAGATCATTGTAAGATTCTAAGCCAAAATTGAGCAGGATCCAAGTCTCAAGTGGGCCGCACTAACGGAAAATGTATGCAGAGAAATTCCTGCCGTTGAAACGTTCCTAGCGTACAGTGATGTTTATATGACATCTATACCGTTTATAACGCCATTCATATTGGGATGAAATGAAAACACAAATATTATCCCGATTCAAAGCTTACGAGGCCACACGAATATTTCAACTGTTGACGTTCAATACTCACATTTTTGGCCCATCTGAGTATTGGAAACTGCTCAATTTTTGTCATATATCCTAAAATGAGCTCAAAAAACAGATAAATGGAGTGGATTTCTCAAAAACATTACCTCGGGTCTTACCTAAGTTCCCAGCACAGGAACTTCCTGTGAAAGACTTTGCAGGGGTGGGACGCGGATTTCCTGCGAAAGCTCCTGCGCGCTGGAAACTTAGGGGGGGCCTACACCGTGATGCTTGTGAGAAATTCACCCCATCCATCCGTTTTGTGAGATCATTTTAGGATTTTAAGCCAAAATTGAGCAGGATCGAAGACTCAAGTGGGCCGCACTAAAGGGAAATGTATGTAGAGAAATTCCTGCCGTTGAAACATTCCTGGCGTCGACAGCGATGTTTATATGACATCTATACCGTTTATAACGTCATTCATATGGGGATGAAATGAAAACACAAATATTATCCCAATTCAATACTCACGTTTTTGGCCCATATGAGTATTGGATACGGCTCATTTTTTGTCTTATATCTTAAAATGAGCTTTAAAAACGACAGATGAATGGAGTGGATTTCTCAAAAACATCACCTCGGCCCACCTAAGTTCCCAGCGCAGGAACTTCCTGCGAAAAGCCCCGTCCGGGAGAAGCAAATCAGCAATGTTAGTGTACAATACAGCATGTCGCTCCGATGTACCGTGTGAAACTACCTGGGAGATAAGAATGATTGGAGTGGCAATGCCACGTGGGAGAAAAATCTATAAAGAATCGGATTCTCTCACATGATTGGTCCACATCATCACTGATAGTGTCGCTTCATTAAACGTAGTATGTGATTATGTGGTCCAACTAGACCGCAACAAATCCTGCGACACATAACAAACCCAACGCCAGCCGTTCAATATGTGGCAAATGGACTGTCCTGATTTTTCAAATCAGAGCATGCTCGCTACACTCCCCACAGAATGAATGATCCAAATTACACACGTGCGTGCACACGGTTGGTAAAAAATCTACCCCAAAAAAAAATATAAAAAAATCATTCGTGCAGATTCATGATCTTTGGGTCATGGCGCATCCATGACAGAGCAATTGGCTGAACGGCCCAGATGTCATACATGTGTGATGTAGCCCCAACGCATTACTATTTTTACCTCAGAACCATATCTGTTGGATCTGAGGACATGTTGCAAACAATGTTCTATACCTGAAATCCACTGCGTCCATCAGGTGCACTCTACCACAATAGCTCCTGAGGCAAAAAAATAAAAATAAAAATAAAAATGGTCGTATCCACAACTCAGGTGGGCCACACCATAAGGAACAATGTGGATGGAACCTAAGCCATAAGTTGGCATGTGGGACCACCGTGGTGTGTACATTTCATCAAACCGGTTCATCAAGTGTGACTCACTAGGACAAAGGGAAAAAAAAAAAACAGACTGATAAAAAAACCTCAGGCAGGCCACAAGCTGTGAACTTAAGAGCTTTTAGATGCGATTTTACATTATTCCTATTGGTGTGGCCCATCTGAGTTTTTGATCAAGAAATTTCAGGTTACAACATTGATTGAATATACTCCCTCCACGTTGATGAATACATGCTACAACAGCAAGCTTCTGGCCTTTCTCTGAGGCTAAAATCAGATGCATGAACGACAACCACCACCAGATGGCTACGGCATGCTTTCACATGTGGAAGGGCAACCAGATCCTCTGCGCTCATTTGGTCAGACAGCTATTAGCTATTATGGCTCATGAACGGGTGTTGTGTGAACCTACCATAACTCAAATTGATGAATGAAACCGCCGTGGCAACCGCTGCTGCTGCTGATGCTTTTTATCAGCCAGAACACGAAACAATGATTGAAAATCCAAGCCAAAAAGGCCCCACAACGACGAATCCAGCTCCGCAACGGGTCTTTGTTCATAGTGAAGAGATTACCTCGGACATATGCTGGATGCTTATCGTTTCTTTTCCTGTCAAATGAATGATGTGGGTCCCACCAGATAGTCATTGTCTATAGTTGTGCGGCGAGGATTTCATTCCATGTATCCGGAACGCCTGGCAGGCACCAATGCAGGCAATCGTGCACCCCTTCCGCTGACTTGATGCTGTACTTTGATATGTGGCACTCATCCCTCAGCTGCGAAAGGGCGGTTATGTCCAAGAGCTTAACCCCCGTGCCTTTCACAGCGCCTGCCACGACTGGGTCGGCAGACTCGTCTTTCAAGACCTCGCTCCCTCCGGCCAATGGTGTGGTGCTGTCGCAGCTCCCGCCCGAGTTCCAATCCCCATTGACAAAATGCCTGGGCGATATCGTCCTGAAAAAGGCCTTGAGCCGTGGATGCTGTGGAAGCTGAGAGTCCACCCACCTCGCGACACTATAGATGGTCAGGTTCTTGGCATTCCCTATCTCCGCGATCTTCCTGTTGGTGTTGGGCACACCACCTACGTACATAACCCACCGGTTTGCATTGAGCTTGCCCCTGTTCCAGTGGTGGCCGGTGTTGAGGACAAGGGCATCAAACCGGCCGATGTAGCGCTGCAGGAATGTTGCTGGGCGATCAAGATGCATGGCGTAATTGGTGGAAGGGTTGGAGATGTTTAGAGGCTCCAATTCGCAGAGGCTTGCAGACCAGTAATAAAGGATCGTAGTATTGGTGCGCGGGAACCGATAGGCCCACCCATCAGGCCGTATCGCACCACGGGCCTTGGCAAGACCATATGTTTTTCCAATGTTTTCCACTTCCAGGTTCTCATTCCCGCCTGTGACCATACACATCAGGGACTGGAACTGCTGCCTCCCCAAAGAGTCCCCCACAAGGGCAATGGTCTTGTCCCGCATCCTGCGATATATCATCACCGCCGATTCTAGACAATGTCAGAAAATCCTGATTGCTGAAAGGGCATAAGATGGACAAGGCTAAAACTACAAGCCCAACCATCCACGGCGTCCCAGAAAATGAGGACTGGAATCATCTACATGCCTGCACAAACACCCAAGTTCCTTGGGGTCTGCCATGTTGTACATGTAAAATCTACTCTGTGCATCAGGTTATCACCAGTATTTGGACCGTCAATATAGAACATAAGCTCAGTTAAAAACTGGTATGGGCCACACCAACGGGAACAATGTAAAATTGCTCCTAAACCCGTTTTGTTCAGATGGTGCGGCATGCGTGAGTTTTTTGTCAGGCTGCTGATTTTTGTATCTTCTCCTGGTCCCTGTGGGTAACACATGATTAATAGGTTTGATGAAAGACAAACAATGGTGGCCCCACACACACCTATGGTGCACATCCCATTCCCATTGCTCCATGTGGTGGCGCCGCAGCACCCATCCGAATTGTGGATCTAGCTAAATTATGACTTTAGCAACTAATATCCACTATAGGACCTGATAGTCAAGAGTGGATATTACAGACAACATGGTGGACCCCAAACTAGGGCGTTTTACACACACTGCGTAAAGCAAGTGTTGTAAAAAGGATTCCAGTCTAGCAAATGATACCAAATAGACTAAAACATGGGATAAGGAAAAATACCTTTCCAGAAATGTCAGCCCATCAAAATCTGGCATCTCACAGTTTTCTGGCTGCCATCGGAAGTTTTCATAGGAAAAATCCGTCCGTTGAGTCAACCTACAAGCCCACATATCCGATAGCCATTGCTTACAACCATAACCAGAATACAACGGCCACCTGCTGTCTGGAACCCATTTTCCTTTGGCATAGTTGCAAGCTCCTTTATGAATGACTGATTTGAGAAAAAAAAAAAAAAAAAAAAAGAAGATCAAATGCAAATCAAAATGCTGATAGACCTATGGTAGGGCTACCACTAGGATGGGTTGGGTTGAGGATCAACCCAGGTCCAACCCAATCTCAAGAATACCCGACCTGCAAACCCAACCCAACCCAAAGACCTTTACAATCGACCCAACCTGACCAAACCTGACCCAAATACATATGATTATTCCTAATCCTAAGCCTGACCCGAACTGAAATCGAGTTGGCGTTTTCCAACCCAAACCAACCTGACCCTGACAACCCAACCCAAACTAGGGGTGCATCAATCAGGTTCAGGTTGACACAAACCCAAGTTGCAGCCCTAATGTAAACCTTTAAAAGCTGCAAACAAGATAGACAGCAGAGCAAGGTTGCAAAAACTCTAATCCTGCAAATTGCCCGTCCTCAAAAACAAACAGGGATCGAATAGGAATCAAGAAAACAACAGCATGAACCAAACAAAGGTGAGGCACTCTACCTTTTTCCTCTGCTGGGGACATCAAATTCATGCTCTCTTTTATCTTTTGAGAGGAGCTTGTGGCTTCAGAAGCCATTGGTGCAGCAGCAGAACCATCTTCTTCCGCCTGGTCAGCTCCTCTGGAGCTTGTTTCTCTCACCTCGGTTGGAACAATAGAACGATCTTCTTCTACCTGGTCAGTTCTTTCGGTTCTTGTTTCTCCTGCTTTGTGAGTTCTTTCCATTGTTGTTTCCCTCACCTCAGGAGCAAATGAGAAATCTTCTTCTGCATTTGTCTTCTGTTTAAGTGATGTAGATTCTGTCGGAGTGCCTGCAAGAATTGCTGCACCGCCACAAGAATATTGAAAAGCTAAAGATAAATCCAAATATAGCAAGGGTGATCCTAGCTACATGCACGGTGTGTGCAATAAAACTTGTGCACACACCACGTGTGCCAGCATGGCACAATAGGTGGGAGATCTAATCCATCCATCAGGTTGGTCGGATCTCGTACATGTTTTCCCAAAAGTAAATCTGGTCCAATCACCATGTGGACAGGTGGATGGGTTAGAAAACTTTGGCTGAGTTTTTTTGAGCCATATACTTGTTTTGCAAACCATGGCCCGCCTAACCAGTGGATCAACCTGAATCTTGCACTAGTAGAGCATCAATATAGTGGTGCCGTTCTGATGGATGGATTGGATCTTCGACCAATTGTGCCACATGTATGGCTTGGAGCTCTATTGCACACGTATTTGAGCTTTATCAAAGCTCTAGCAAGAGTACTGAAATTAAACACAAACATATAAAGGTAACTATGGGATGTAGGCATGAAGGGATGAACCTGGAGAGAAGATCTCGAGCCGATTCTGAGGTGGGAGAATGGTGACGAGTGGGGTTTTCTGCCATGCCCAAAGCAGGATGGTTGTGCAAATGAGAGCTATGAGCGTAAGCGACAGCTGTTTACCTCTCAACCCATTGAAACGTATGCCTCCTTTCATCCCTTAAACCCAAAAAAAAAAAAAAACTGATCTCCTTTTGATGTTTCTGACCTGACTTAAGAGCATCGAAATATCATCATGGGCATGAGGTGTTTATGCTTCTCCTGTAGAAAACATGCAGCCATTTGAGAAAATATGCATAATTTTCTCTAAAGAAGAATACGCTTTGAAGGTAAGTAGCCCATGCACAGTTGCATAACACAATTGCTGTTCAAAACAGCATTTTTTCTATTTCACATCCATTAAAAACAAAAGATTGACAGGGAGAAAAAGTATTGTCATTTTGATATTTTTTTCCCCCTTCTTTTGTTTTGGTCATGTCTTTTTTTCTTTTTCTTTTTTTCTAGACCCTAAATCACATATACAGGAATAACCTTGAACAAACAAAGAATTCAGACATGTTTTCTTAGTTCAAGTATATGTTGAGATTGTGTTCAGATGATACTTCTTGGAAGTACTTTTCAGGAAGAGTGTATCACAGGAGCACATATTGAAGTGGAGAGCTGTGGCACATATGCCAACATGGCACACAAATTGATTGGACAGGACCATATAGTCTAGAGACAAACATAAGGGTTTGTTTGGATACATGGATAGGAATTTGCAAGGGAACGTCCATGTCCATGGATCTTCAAGTTCTGGACATGGATGTCAATGTATTTTGAGATTAGTTTTCGGCTATGCCTCCTGGAAGAGTGTATACAACAGGAGCAAATATTGAAGTGGTGAGCTGTGGTGTGCCAATATTGCACAGGTACACAACATCCCTGTGATAAATGGGTCCTAAAATGTAAGATGCTTTCCCCTCATGTTTGTACCAAATGCCCTAGGGATGCTCTGTTGGAGTACCCACAGCAGCAGCCTAGAGTAGAGACCATTTTTGGTTGAAGCCTGTACATGGAAAGCTGCATTCTAGCCCAACAGATGGACACCACAGCATTCAAATTTTTGTGATACCGTGTCCAATGGACGCCTCTATCGTAAGTGAAAGCTGCATCAAAATGGTAGAAAGCTCCGCCACTGCCACTACCCCAGGGCATCCATGTCTTAAGTGGGATGTTTGGATGATTATTTTCTGTAAGAGATGAACCTTCATGGTAAGGGAGATGTTCCCCTTGACGAGGGGGCTGAAATTTCCTCGGTTTTAAGATGCCCGGTGGGGGGGTTGTTTGGCGAGGATTTTTACCTCGAAAATTGGTCTGAAAAGGACCTTGTTAGTGCTGATTTAAATTTGGGGGGCCCCACCGTGATGTATATAACTTACCACGCCATCCATCCGTTTTAACAGCGCATTTTAGGGCATGAGCCAAAAAATGAATAGATCCAAAGATCAAGTGGACCACACCTCAGGAAAAGTGGTCCTATAGACGTCCACCATTGAAAGTTGTTTCCTCCCTAGGGCCCATATTGATGTTTATTTGTCATCCAACCTGTTCATAAGGTCACAGGGTCATGGATAAAGGGACAACAAAATGATCAGCATGATCCAAAACTTGTGGGGGGCCCAAGAAGTTTTCAACAGTAGGTGTTCAATTTCCTCTGTTTCTTGTGGTGTGGTCCACTTGAGCTTTGGATCTACCTCATTTTTCGGCTCATGCCCTAAAATGAACTGGCGGAAGGGATGGACAGTGTGGGTAAGACATATGCATCACAATGGGCCCCACAGTTTTAACGTTTTCCTCCTCGGTTTACGTGACAGAATGCTATCAAAGAGGGTGCATGTCAACGTCACCTTGGGAGCCGGCCTGAATTACAGAAGTAAATAATTATCACCTTGTTACAGCGAATTAAAGTTGGAATTAGAAAATCAAACAGCCTCTAGGGTTTTTTTTTGAAGTAGTTGGCCTCGACAATATGCAATATCAACAATATGGGTAATTCTCCTGTTCAAGAGGCAAACTTGAAAGAATCTTTTATTGGTTTTTTTATATTATACATGCTTTAAAAAACTGCATAGGTGCATCCAATGCATACCAACCAGATGTGCATGCACAATCTGCTACTTGACATGTAAAATGTGTATAGTTTGCCAGATGTGCACCATCCATTGAAAGGTTTACCCTCGCTAAAAGAATGAATCTATCCCCAAGCACCAACTCTCTCTAACGTTGAATCTTACAATTACAATGTGAGTTATATTTGAAAGACTTAAAAAACATTACAATAAATATTAACATACTAAATTTAAATATTTTTTGAAAGGCAATTAAATTTAAATATTAATGTACTCAATGTCGCCTAGTCAAGAGGCTCAAGAGTCGAGTGAGTCCAACACCTAAACCTATACTTGTACCCACACACCACATAATTATACTTGTAGCTGGGTAATGTAGATTGCAAATGGAACAACTCAGTCTCAGCCATCTCTACTATACATGATGCAAGCAGCTTTGCGCAAATTTAACCACATAGTTAGTCGTAGGGAAGTCCTGAACTTCAATATTTTAAGACTTATCTAGCAAATATGGGTCAATTACATGAATCCTATTTCACCATTCCACTCTATCAAGGACCATGCCATCAGTTAAACCATAGGTCATCAAGTCTTTTCTTACTACATCCACCCACTTCCATTTGAGCCTTCCCCTTGCCCTTTTAGAGCCTTCAGCTTACACAGTTGCACCAACTCACTTCTTCTATCCAGCACAACCCTTGGTCTCCATTGCACATGACCAAACCATCTAAGTCAACATTCCCTCATCTTATTACCTATTGGTGCTACTCCTAAGTTTCCCAAATGCATTCATTTTTAACTTATCCTTCCTTGTCTTGCCACTCATCTATCTTAGCATTCTCATTTCAGCTACGCTCATCCTATAAGCATGTTGTTCCTTAACTGCCTAACATTTTCTCCTATAAAGCTTGGCTAGTCTTTTTTCTTTTTCTTTTTCTTTTTGTAAAGGTGATGATAAGTTTATTAATCCAAAGGCACAAAGACAGAAAACAGAAAAACAAGGAAAGGCAAAACAAAAACAGGACACAATGAGAAAAAAGCAAAAGCTTTACATATCTACCCAACCCAAAAACTCAAGGACACCACTCTCTCACATTCTAAATCACTTTACAAAGCACACACCTGATAGAACACACAAAACTCCCTTGGTCAACAACCTTAACAAAGGTGTTCCATAACGGTAACGGTGGCTGCAACAGCCGCTGCCGTTATTGTAATGATAATAGCCGTTACAGCCCTTTTATATATATATGTATATACATAGACCGATACAGGTCCGTTACGGCCCTTGTTTTCTTTAACAACCATTTTGGCCCCGTAATGCGTAATGGATACGACCATTACCATTAGGTAATGGTCATTACAGCCACAACGTAAATGATTTTGTAAACCATGAATTCTTAACTAATTTCCTATTTCCACTCCTAGTGTTATTAAAACTGTATTTCATATACTCTCTTTTAGTCAAACTAATTCTAAAGCATCCCTCCATAGTTCTAGCTTGCGTTTAGGCCCTCCCTCATCTCATCACTCAAAAGTATGTCATCTGCAAACAACATACACCATAGGACTTCTTCTTGTAAATGCCTCATTCACTCGTCCATAACCAACACAAAGGTGGTACCAATGCCCATTCCAACAAAATGACACACAATTTACTTTTTTTCCTCGCATTTTATTTCTTAAATTTTTTAGTAAAAGAAAAATATACACCAGCCTTATGCCTCACACCTCAATACTTACCTCGTCTTCATCTCGCAAGGATCAGGTTAGGCAGACTTCATGGAGACCTAGAATGTACAAAAGCATATGTTATCTTGGTACATGTAATTCAATTTTCCGAAGGACTGAACCCAAGTTTATGATTATCTTAGTAAGATTAGGATTTCAAGTTTGGTAAAGGGGATCCCTTATCTGCGTATTCTAATACCTGGCGTATTCTAATACCTGGCAAGCGTACTCCAATTTTCTGAAGGATTTGAGCATCATTCGAAAGGGTACTCTTTCAGATGCAAAAGCCTGGACACACAAATCAAGAGCTTGCAGCTTGCAACTCTCTCAGACCTGAATAACTACAAGCCGCAGATTGAACCCAACTTTATAAATGTCATCCAACAGAGTAATCAATGTCCCCCCTTTGAGGCTTTGTTCGATTTCCAAAGAAATCAGCGATGCCAATATCGCACCCAATGCATCCTTCTTTCTCCCATCCTGGTTTCTAAAGATATTATTGTACTATTCCTTTCAATGAAGAACTGTCAATGTATGCATGAAACTTAGTATGAATTATATAATCCTAGGGCCAAGGGCATTCATAGTATCTTCAGGCTTTAGAGTTCCTATGAGTGGGGCCGGCAGTTTGGCACGGTAGATCTGATACTCCCCTCCACCGGCTGAACGCGGCAGAAGAATCAAAAACATATAATCCCTAGCACGACTTCCTACAAGCAGGGCCCACAGCTCAAAGGTCTGTGCCATGGACAAATCAGGGATTTATTTTTATTTTTTTTTGCATTTTAGAGTGCATGGCCCATCCACTCCTTTCACCTTTCAAAAACAAAAAGGCCCATCCACTGCAGGTCCCATCAGATCAGCCGTCCAGATCACCAAACCGCGGGGCCCATTTGCAGGAATTCATTGCATCCACGACATTCCTTTCCTTCTTAACAGAGAATTCCCAAACACCAGTGCATATATGTTCTTCATACTAATCATTCGACATTGCTCGCAAAAACAAAATAAAATTAAAAATAATTTAAAATAATAATCAAATTATAAAAAGAACACAGATTGGTTCCTTGAATTCCGTTTCGATGAGCATTTTCCATTCAAGAAATGAAAATATAGATCTACCAAAAGAAAGACAAAAAAAAAAAAACAACAACAACACATTTCCCAATCTACCAAAAATAATAAAAAATGAAATAATATAATTAAAAAGACACACCTGCGTGAAAATAGGATTGGAGATCTCAAAGCATGTAAAAAGAAAACCCTAGAAAATCGCCTTATTTTCTGTTCTTCTTCTGTCTCGAGATTTCTGCACAGATAATAGAATAAAAATAAGTAAATAAAAATACACATAACCTGAAAGAGCGAAAGAGAGATTCAAATGTATTTTCATGTAAAAGAAAATTTTTAAAATGAAATATATATTTGAATTTTGGAAAAAGAAAAAGAAAAGAAAAGAAAAGGCACCTGAGAGGCAGAGAGGGAGAGGGAGAGGGAAAGACAAGTAAAATAAAGAACTTCTATTAAAGGGCGGAATTATGAAGTGCTGACGCATCAGTACGTGACGGTCCACCGTACGTTCTGATCCAGACCGTTAATCAAGTTGCCTTATCTTTAGACGGTGGGTTCCCCAAACTCTATCGTGTTATTCTATTCTTAGCCTTTTAATCCATTGCCCTAAATGGTCCGTTGAAAGGCCAGAGATTTCATGGCTGCGATCTTCGAAGCTAGAGTCCTTTTTGGCCGTCTGATACCTGTTGTCGATTATAAGATCAACGGTGTGGATTAATGCGAAATGTGATCCACTTTTAAGAAAATATACCCATCAGGACAGTATTCACCTTCGGATGCCTCAGGATTCTACGAAAATGACAAGTAGGTGAGATTCCACAACCTTTTTTTAAAATGGTGGTGCCTCATCCACCGCACACGGACCGAGCGCGACGTCGCCGCGACCCGGAGCCACCGATGTGGCTGAGAACCTGACCACAGGGCCCACCTATATGTATTTATTGTATATCCACACCGTTCATATGTTTTTAAATATTATTTTAGAACAATTAGAAAAAAAATTAATCATTACTAAATTTCATGTGGGCCACACCAAAGGAAACTGCGGTCATTCAACGGTCACAATTAAAAATTTCTTAGCTTCCACCGTAAATTTTATTAACCATCCAATCTGTTGATAAGATCATACAGACATGGATTTAAGAAAATAAAAAATTTCAGATTGATCAAAAAATTTCATGGCCCACAAAAGGTTTGTAATGGCCAATAAACACTATTTCCTGTGGTGTGATTGATCTGAATTATTCTATATGTTTGTGTTTTCGGAGCATGGTCTAAAATAATCTGTAAAAACAGATGAACGGTGTGGATATAAAATGAATTCATCAAAGTGGGCCCTTACTGTCAGGTTCTCATTCACATATCTGCTTCGGGTCGCAGCAAGTCACGCTCCCGCGCACGAGGTATCCGCGTACGGATATCCAAGGCGTACAAATGGTGTCTCCGTTGTGGACGGCAGGATATGATTATATCCGATGTGGAAGTCTTTGAAGATCGTGCCCATGGTTAGGTGATCCAAGGATCCAAGCCGTTGATCTGCAAACTGCGGTGTCACACGTGGATGCCGGATGCTCTGAAAATCATGGGAATGTTTGACGAACTAAACGATTGGCCAGATTTTCGATGGTCAGGATCTTCGGATCTAAGGCACTTTCGAGAGGTGGTCCACCATGTAGTCGTGGCACATCAGTCCCACAGTTCTAGACGCATCTGAACCTGTAATTTTTGGGATGAATACTATCCCGTTGGGAAACGGATTGGGTGGTGACGCAACACCACCTGTTGGGCGCTGTGGGGCCCACCTTGATGTACGTGATTTATATCCACGCCGTCCATCCATTTTTCCAGATCATTCTAAAGCATGAGATAAAAAATGAGACGGATCCAAAGCGCAAGAAGACCACACCACAAGAAAAAGTGGGATAGTGACACGTATCGTTGAAACCTTCCTACGGCCCACCATGATTTTTATTTGCCATCCAGGTCCCGAATGAAGGTAAAACGCAAATATCAGCTTCGTCGAAAACTTATGTGGCTCCGAGAAGTTTTCAATGGCATGCATTCAATTCCCACTATTTCATGTGGTGTGGTCCACTTGAGGTTTAGATCTGCCTCATTTTTTGCCTCATATCATAAAATGATCTGTCAAGACGGATGTACGGCGTGGATAAAACACATACATCACTGTGGGCCCCACAGAGTCGGGTCACTCCAGGCAATTGCCCTCCACGAAAGTCTGATTTGCGAGTCAAAGACGGGGTCTAATGCATGTTTACTAAATACGCATGTAGATTCTAGAACACATGTCGGTATCTTATTACGTAGTTGAAAAAAGAATGTATTTTGCGTGACTACTATAAAACGTGCTCCTTCGTGTCTCCAACCTACCTATTTGCAATCAGAACCATTGGTCCAGTAGGATCCAACACGAATCCGACTCGTATGGCCCATGGTGAGAAATTTTTCAATAATCATACATTCGTAAGTGTCAAAACTAGTGGAATTCCGGACGTTGAATGTACACCATGGGGTTTTCTCGTTCCTACCATACGTTCTTAGGCCACGATGGGCCCAACGGAAGGATCAATCCGTGGGAAGTTTTCACATTGTGGGCCATCAAAATTGTTTTGATCACCATACGTGGATATATGTATGGTGGAGATCTGTTGGGCCACAATTTAGAGTGCTCCTTCAAGTTGCTCGCCTTTTCCACGGACAGACTCCAGTCACATGTCATCCGTATGTTGTGATTGTGTGATTAAAAATACGCGTACACGGTTGGGAAAGCATGTCTACGCGATTTTCGAGCCGTGTCCCCGACGGTACGGCAAGCGGATTGGGTACTGCCATCTACTGTTTCGAGCTTGGGACAGTCTGGGGATATGAGAGGCCCACTGTAATTTATGGGTTAATCCACACTGTCTATCTATTGTTTCATATCATTTTAGATTATAATCTCAAAAATTAGATATATCAAAGGCTCGAGTGGACCACAAAGTGAGGATTAAAATCCTACCATTAAAAACTTCCCGGGAAAGGTAGAAGTTTTGGATCGAAATGATATTTGTGTTTTGCCTAAGTTTGGCCGTTTGGGTCAATGTGACCTTATGAATAGATTGGATGGAAAATAAACATCACACACCGCGCTAAGGAGGTTTCAACTGTGGACATGATTATCAATGATTATTCTTGTGGTGTGGTCCATTTGAGCCTTTTATCTACGAAATTTATTACATTATATTATAAAATTATGTTATAAAATTTATGGACGGTGTGGATTAACCCATGAAATAAGGTGGGCCCCTCAGAACATCAGCCTGTTCCAAGCTCTGAAGAGGCGGGGCAGTACCCAATCCGCGTCCGCGTCCGACGGTATGCTGACTAGTATGTGTGATGATGTGTGGAGCACTGTAAGGCCTAGCTTGATGTATATTTTATATCCACGCCGTTCATCCGTTTTATCACATCATTTTAGGTCATAAAACCAAGAATGAAGAATATCTGAGGCTCAAGTTGACCACACTACAGAAAAGAGTGGCGATTGAACACTCACCAACAGTTGAAACCTTCCTAAGGCCCACCGTAATGTTTATTTTCCATCCAACCTATTGATAATGTCAAAAATACATGGATGAAGCCAAAAAACAAGTATCAGATTGATCCAAAACTTTTGGGGCACCCATTAAGTTTTTAATGATGAACGTTCAATCACCACCTTTTCATGTGGTGTGGTCCACTTGAGGTTCAGATCTGCCTCATTTTTTATATTATGCCGCAAAATTATCTAGAGAATCGAATGGACGGCGTGATATATAACACATACATCACGGTGGGCCCACGGCCCCCAAAACATCGCCATACCACCGCTGGAGGTGGTGTACCGCTCGAGGTGGTGTGTGCAACATCATCTGATCTGCGTCCGTCCCCGACGGAACCGACGAGATTCTAACGGGTCCGGGTCCATTTTTAAGAATAGCTCTAGTCGGATCCATCAACTTGACCCGCTGAAAATTGAATCAGGTGAAGTTGAATACAGTAGGACTGGTTGGACTCAAAAGCGTTTTTTTTTAAATTATTGAAATTTTAAGTAATTTAAATATTCAAATAATAATAAATTATATCTTAAATTTTTTAAATTGGATTTTCACCCCCAAACTACTCATGAATCAGATTTTACTAAATAGAGCCTCTCGCACTGAGCTCCTTGCTTCTCTTCTAAACACGAGTGAAAAATTAGAAGTTGTGGGCCCTACTGTATCCATACCTTCCATCCATTTGGAGAGATCATTTTAGGACCATATCTAAAGAATGAGTTAAATCCAAAGATCCAGTGGACCCCACCACAGAAAATAGCAGGTATAGTGACGCCAACCATTAAAAACTTTGAAAGGCAGCAAAAGTTTTAGATCAAGCTCATATTTGTGTTTTCCCTTTATTTCATGTCTTTTTTAACTTTTAAACAGGTTGTATTTCAAATAAACATTATGGGCTTAGGATAGTTTCAACGGCAGGAATCACTCTCCCCACTCTCTTTTGTGGTGGGGGCTACTACAGATTTTTATCTGCCTCATTCTTTGGCTCATGCAATAAAATGATATCTCAAAATTGATGGACGATGTGGATACACCACATGTGATAGGGCCCATGTAAAGTCACTTCAATAGCCGACTCAGCTACTAAAACTGTCAGTATCTAATCCGCGTCCAATATCAACACCGACAATATTATTAGATAACAAAAAATACGGTGGATCCATCCATAAGTTTGCTGTATACCATTCAAAATATCTCAATTCAAGCACAGTTTGTCGGATGATATGATTGACTTGATGTATTGTTATTGTTATGAATATTGTGTGGGACATCTTCAATTGGTTGCAAGTTATACACATACCATGTGAGCCCCATAAATGTTGATTTTTGCTGCATTTAAATGGAAATTTGAGGTGTTTTTATAATTTAATCTATCAAAAAGCAACTCCATGTAATTTTTAATCAACGAGGCATTATTTGATAAAATCTAATTCCTTGAGGAATTTTTAAGTAAAAATCTCTATTTAAAATTTAAATAATTTGAATATAAAAATAACAAGAGATTGAAGGTTGAAGAGATGGATGGAATTTTTGAGAGTTTTTTTTGTTGAAAAATCTATCCTAAAATTTTTAGAG
Organism: Magnolia officinalis; assembly: GCA_021015155.1. NCBI lineage: Eukaryota > Viridiplantae > Streptophyta > Magnoliopsida > Magnoliales > Magnoliaceae > Magnolia > Magnolia officinalis. Next base: position 3,229,160 of record JAJHSJ010000009.1, read on the forward strand.
GGTTGAAATTACAAGATTGCCCTCATATTTTTTTCTTTAAAATTTGATAAAGTGATGAATTGTGGGGTCCAATTTGTACATGCATGACATCCAACATGTTCAATAAAAGATTGCTATCATGACCATTAGAAGTGAAAATTTTGACAGCTTCAACTAGTGATGCGAACTGTATCAGGAGAATACAAAGGACAACGGGGGCACCGGTTATGGCCAGAGACCCTCCGATGCCTGAGTTAGGTGAATGGTTTTATAATAGAAACGAACTTGGGTTAAAGTATTTTTGCTCGCCTCCTTCAACGACAATGGATGAATTTATAGGATGCTTAGGCGGTTTTTGAGATAACACATATTGTTGAAACCCACTGAATTCTCGTATCCTATGCTAGATATGTTAAAGGGTCTATGGGGATCTTCTTTCAAAAATGTCGCTGAGACAACCTTGGTCGCGCGTGATCTTCGACAATGATCTCACGGAAGCTCTCCTTTCCTGGCATGAGACGGGATTCTCTTCAAGTATGGTCAGAGTCCATCAGATTGGTTCAATAGGCGAGTCACACTGTTGAGCTATGCCCATAAGCTTTAGCTCAATGTTGATCTTTCGAGGTTGACTTATCTTACCGTTGATGCATCCATATCTTAAAGATCTCATTCTAGTACTTCTTAAATGGTTCAGTTCTTAGACATCACTTATCATTTGTTGCAAATCTTGTACAACAGGTCAGTTCGTTTTTCCCCGTAATAATAACCATTTGATGATTAGATCAATCATATCTTTTGTCTTGATGATCATCATAGTAGGGTGTATATGTTAGAAGGGTTGCCACTTTAAAAAATGAAAATAATTTAGTAGTTCTATTGCTATTTAATTCGAATGTGTGGCCACAAGCATTATAAATGGCCCGAATTTGATCAAACGTGTGCACTTAGAAGTAGTGTTGGGCATATCATTTCATGGAGTGACCCACATCATGGTTAGATCCCTCAAATTTATATTTGGTTAATTATCATTGTAGGTTGTGTTGCGCAGCACGCCAACAACGCAGTGAGCCTAGATCCAATCTAAGGCCTCACCCACAAACGATAGACATGAAGAAATATAAACTAGAAATAGATCAAAACAATCCAAAACAAACCACAAAACAAGATATACGTGGAAAAACCCCAAACTAGGGTAAAAAACCACGGATGCAAAATTCCACTATGAAGAGAAACGAAGATTACAAGGCAATATACTAACCTCTCCCTTGGAAGTACAAAGAAATCCTTTGCCCACACCTTAAAATAATTTCCTAAAATTCACCTTAACCTAGAAAGCCCTTGGCAACTTCCCTTCCGCATCCCAGTTGCGAAAAGACTTGCGACAAGAAATCCGCAAAACTCCTTTCTCATCCCAGTTGCGAAAGGACTTGCGACACGAAATCTGCAAAACTCCTTTCGCATCCCAGTGCGAAAGGACTTGCGACACGAAATCCGCGAAAACTCCTTTTGCATCCCAGTTGTGAAAGGACTTGGCGACACGAAATCTGCAAAACTCCTTTCGCATCCCAGTTGCGAAAGGACTTGCGACACGAAATCCGCGAAACTCCTTTCGCATCCCAGTTGCGAAAGGACTTGCGACACGAAATCCGCGCAACCTCGACTGGTCAGGCGGCCCCAGATGTGGCTTCACTTCTCAACAATCTCCCACTTGGAGACACATCTCCATAAACCTTGTCTTCTTCATCCGGAGTGCACCACCTCCCCGTCTTCAAGCCTGAAGACCAATCAAAGCTGAACAGAGCTTCAGCTTCTCCCTTGTGACCGCCTTGGTCAGCATATCCGCAAGATTCTCACTTGTATGAATCTTCTCCAGAGCAATCGATCCATCTTCCAGTAACGAACGTATGAAGTGATATCTGATGGCAATATGCTTGGTCCTTGAATGAAAGGCTGAATTCTTAGCCAAGTGTATTGCACTCTGACTGTCACTGTACAGCTTGCAATCTGCTTACTTCTTACCCAACTCTTCCATAAAACCTTGCATCCACACCATCTCCTTGCATGCTTCTGTAGCTGCAACATATTCTGCTTCTGTCGTACTGATAGATACTATCTTTTGTAACTGAGAGACCCAACTGACTGCAACACTACCCAGAGTAAAAACATAACTCGTAGTGCTTCTTCTGCTGTCGATATCTCCTGCCAAATCTGAATCCACGTAGCCTTGTAACTTGATTTTCGATCCACCATAACACAGCCCTACGTCCTTAGTACCTACCAAGTACCTAAGGATCCACTTCACAGCTTCCCAATGTTCCTTCCCGGGGTTGTTCATGAACCTGCTAACAACTCCCACTGCTTGAGCAATGTCTGGCCTCGTGCTCACCATAGCATACATGAGACTCTTAATAGCTGACGCGTATGGGACTTTAGCCATGTAGTCATGTTCCTCCTACGTCTTTGCACCTTGCTCCCTAGATAGCTTGAAGTGGTTGGCTAATGGAGTGCTAACCGGCTTAGCACCTCCCATATTGAATCGATCAAGTACCTTGGCTATGTACTCTGCCTGTGACAAAACTAATTTCTTGTTTTCCCTGTCACGCTTTAACTTCATGCCTAGGATTTGTTTTGCAACTCCTAAATCCTTCATGACAAATTCTCTAGACAATTGTCTTTTGAGATCTGAGATGTCCTCCATGCTTGAGCCAGCCACAAGCATATCATCAACGTACAGAAGAAGGATGATGTATGACGTATCAAACTTCTTCAAGTAACAACAGTGGTCTGCATGACATCTCCTAAAACCGTTTCTCGACATGAAACTATCAAACTTCTTGTACCACTGCCTCGGGGCCTGCTTCAGGCCATATAGACTCTTCTTCAGTCTGCACACATTGTTCTCATTACCTGGTGCCACGTATCCTGTCGGCTGATGTATATATATCTCTTCTTCAAGGTCCCCATGAAGAAAGGCTGTCTTAACATCTAGCTGTTCTAGATGTAAGTCTTTGAAGCCACTATACTCAAGACCATGCGAATCATAGACTTTTCACTACCGGTGAAAATATTTCAGTGAAATCGATACCTGCCTTTTGTTGAAACCTTTCACAACCAATCTGGCCTTGTACCGTTTCGAACCATCGTGCTCCTCCTTCAGTCTGTAAACCCACTTGTTATGAAAAGCTTTCTTACCCTTGGGTAGAGTGACTAGCTCCCATGTACGATTAGACTCAAGAGAGTCCATCTCATCATCCATGGCCCACTCACTTAACCCGTATATCTGACTGTAACGCCTCTTCAAAACACTGGCTCACCATTATCTGTTAGTAGTAGATAATGTAAGGAGGGTGAGTATCGGACCGTGGGTCTCCTCTCCCGAGTAGTAGACCTCCTCACAACTGGTGTATGCGGCTCTGCCTCATCCTGTGGCACTGTAAACCCATGTCCAGTAACTCTTCCAACTCTACGAATTCCTTTTTCTCGGCCTTATTTTCCTGCACATTGTCCTTATATATGCATCACTTTTTCATTAAAAGATTACGTCCTTGCTTCTAATGATTTTTCTGTTTTTTGCATCCTAGAACCTGTAGCCAAAATCATGTTGCCCATAGCCTATAAACGTGCACCTCCTGGACTTCGCATCCAGCTTGTTTCTGTGCTCTACATCAATGTGAACATATGAAGTGCAACCGAACACTCTGAGATGTGCAAGGTTCACTTCTTTCCCAGTCCACGCTTCTTCTGGTAGCCCACCATCCAATGGTGCTGAGGGACTTCTATCGATGAGATATGCGCCAGTATTCACAGCATCTGCCCAAAAGGTCTTGGGCAACCCTGCATGTAACCTCATACTCCTGGCGCGCTCAAAGATGGTCCTGTTAATGCGCTCAGCCACACCATTCTGCTGTGGTGTCCCTGGAATCATTTTTTGATGTTTGATTTCATTTGCTGCACAATACTCTTCAAACCTTTTATCACAATACTCTCCCCCATTGTCAGATCTGAGACACTTTACTGTTTTACTTGTCTCATTTTCTACCATAACTTTCCACTTCTTAAATATATCAAATACATCAGATTTATGTTTTAAGAAGTAGACCCATAGTTTTCTACTGGCATCATCAATAAAGGTAACAAAATAATGTGAGCCACCAAGAGATAATACCTATGCCAGTCCCCACACATCAGTGTGTATACAAGCTCCAACAGATGTGTCTTTGGAGCACGTCCCGTCTTTTTGAAGCTTACCCTCTTCTGCTTGCCATACACGCGGTCCTCGCAGAATTTCAAGTCAATAGACTTCAGCCCTGGTAGCTTCCCTTTTGACAATAGCACTTTCATCCATTTCTCACTCATATGTCCCAGCCTCTGATGCCATAACTGCCCATTCACTCCAGTTGATGCGACTGCGAGTGAACTATACGATCCTGAAGTCACGTACAAAGTACCTTCTTTTTTGCCTCGAGATATTACCAAGCACCTTTTGTGATCTTCCAGGAGTCACTGGTGAATGTCGTCACATAACCGGTATCAGCCAACGTCCCACTGAGATCAGATTACGTTTCAAACTCGGTACATGTCTGACATCCTTCAATTAAGACCGTTCCGTCTTTCTGATTTACATGAACATCTCCCTTTTCCAACAATATTGCACGGTCATCATCACCCAGGTAGATTCTCCCAAAGTCACCTGACACATAATCACATAAAACTTCCTTACACGAAGTAGCATGAAACGAAGCACCCGAGTCTATAACCCAAGACTCATTCCTCGCATCAAGAGACAAGATCAACGCCTATGTGTGCTCTCCTCAGACAGATTCACTGAATCTTTCCCACATTGAGAGTTTCCTTCTTGTTTCTTGAGCGCCCTGCAATCACGTTTCATGTGCCCCTTCTTGCCGCAATGTCAACACCCGTCTTTGTCTTTCGGTCCCTTGGACTTATTCCTTGACTTAGAACGCCCGTGTTTATTGCCTCTTTTGTTCAGCGATCTTCCTCTTCCTTCAACGTTTAGAGCATTCCCTGAATCCCCTGAAACTCCTGATGCCTTCCTTCTAGATTCTTCGCTGAGAATTAGACCGGCCACATCATCAAATTTCAGCTTTGTCGATCCTGAAGAATTGCTCACAGCAATCACCAAACCATCCCAACTGTCTGGCAAACTGGATAAGATCAATAACGCCCTGACCTCATCCTCAAAAGCAATGCCAACGGATTCCAACTGGCTCGTGACTGTATTGAACTCGTTTAGTTTAGATGTTCAGCCACGCTCCCACCATCTGACATCTTCATGTTGAATAGCTGTTTCATAAGATGAACCTTGTTGGATGCTGAGGGCTTTTCATACATGGTGGCTAGGGCTTCCATTAATTCTTTGTCGTTTTACCTTGGATATATTGAAGGCGACGCTCTTAGACAAAGAGAGTCGGATCGTTCCTAAAGCCTTCCTATCCAGTAAAAACCATTCATCATCTGTCAACTTTTCTGGTTTCTTCTCTTTTCCTCCTAGAGGAATATAGAGGTCCTTCTGATACAGATAATCCTCCATCTGCATCTTCCAGAAGGCAAAGTTTGAACCATCAAACTTCTCAATTTTAGTTTTCCCATCTTCTGCCATCGCTCCCATAGAACTAAACCAATAGCTCTGATACCAGTTGTTGCGCAGCACGCCAACAACGCAGTGAGCCTAAATCCAATCTAAGGCTTCACCCACAAACGATAGACAGGAAGAAATATAAACTAGAAATAGATCAAAGCAATCCAAAACAAACCACAAGACAAGATATACGTGGAAAAACCCAAAACTAGGGTAAAAACCACGGATGTAAATTCCACTATGAAAAGAACGAAGATTACAAGCCGCAATATACTAACCTCTCCCTTGGAAGTACAGAGAAAATCCTTTGCCCACACCTCAGAATAATTTCCTAAATTCACCTTAACCTAGAATAGCCCTAGGAACCCTAATTTATAGTTTTGGCAACTTCCCTTTCCGCATCCTAGTTGCGAAAGGACTTGCGACACGAAATCCGCGAAACTCCTTTCGCATCCCAGTTGCGAAAGGACTTACGACACGAAATCCGCGCGAAACTCCTTTCGCATCCCAGTTGCGAAAGGACTTGCGACACGAAATCCGCGCAACCTCGACTGGTCGTGGCGGCCCCAAATGTGGCTCCACTTCTCAACAGGTTGGAT
>JAJHSJ010000009.1:3235436-3319076 GCA_021015155.1 Magnolia officinalis
AGGTCACTACAAATGGCTTGTCACCTGATTAGTGTAGGCCGACAGCTCGAATACAGTGTCCCATACCACCGTATTCGGCTCACGAGGCGGTGTTGCTCACTGGTCACTACGGGGAGGCTCGTCGCCCCAGCGTAGGCCGTCAGCTCGACCATGGTGTCCCATACCACCATGCCCGGCTCATGAGTCTTAGCGGATCGAGGTACCAAGGTTTAAACGAGATTTTCACTGGTGAGTTTGGTACCTTAGGTTCAAGCAATGGCGTCCATACATGGTGAACATACATCGGGTCAATCGGTTTACTTGACAAGTTCGTTTGGTACGAGCGTACGCTGAATTAATCGACATGGAACGCTAACCACTGTTGACAATCATCGTACGACTCAGATTCACCGAACGCATCAACTGTGGTGAGACTAGCTCGGCCACTCAAACAGGGATTGTTACCGATTGCCTGGACTACGTCGTAGTCCCAAACACATTATGATGTAAGAAATATGTACATGTGGTAATCATACAACACTTAACAACCATTGCAATCATGGATAGCATTTGAAAATACAATGAAACACATATAACATGACACGTTACATATACATATTCTACTCAAACACACCATATAGATTAAGCTACTGAAGGAATTTGTACATAGCTAAGGTGGTTGAGAATCTTATCTCAACTACCTTATTAACTACAGTTCATCTAGCAACAACTCATTCAGGCATTTTGTCAAACACTTGACTACACCTAACTGACATACATGACGTATGTTGATTTCAACATATAAAGGCAAATCCTTTCACCGAGGAGTTGTCTAATACACATCAATCATGTTCTTACATTCCATACACATGGCAGACACAATCATGAATCCATATCATTCAGTCATTTCAACAAACACTTAGACTACACACTATAACATACATGACGTATGTTGGTCATAACATGTATTAGGGCAAATCCTTTCACTAAGGAGTTGTCACGAATACAACAGGCATATATCCACGACGGATAATCATGGCAAGCAGGGATTCAAATTCCATACTCATTCAATCATTTCCACAAACACTTAAACTACACATTTCAACTTACACGATACAATTCAATTATAAGCTATATTAGGGCAAATCCTTTCATAAGGAGTTGTCACGTATTCAACAATCACATGTTCACGTGAATAATCATGGCAAGCACAAAACCAAATTCCCGACATATCCAGTCATTTCAACCTACACATGGAATAGCCTATATTCAACATAGTTCATATATAACCGTAAAGCGAATCAGGCATCGCATTTAGCATGTGAAATGACACCCACGTCAGTTATGAATCATTAACCGGCATTGAAAGCCTTAAAAACCATAACCTAAACGTTTATAGTCCGCACCTTTCGCCGGTAAACTCGTAACGGATTCAGTTTGAACACTTCGCCCTTTCTACGGCACAACGATAACTTATAGTATGAAATAGGTTAGCTATTTCATCACATACACTATCTGAATCCCTAAAACAGATTAGAGTTAGGATTTCTTAACCGAAAACGGAATCAGAATCGCCGGAAAAGCAATACGGTAGTGGTAGCTAAGCACGTGGAACGGCGGGATTGAATCCCGAGAACAAACCCTAACTCTACCTCTCACTTTCCCTCTCTTTCCTTCTATTTCTTCTCTCTCTAGGGTTTAGAAATTTGTATGTGAAGGGAGAAAGGGTTTAAGGTCCTTATATAGGCTTAAAATCGACCTCAATGGCCCCAGGGCCATGGTATACTTAGGTTATAGCCAAAACCTGACTGTTTCGGCTCAACGGAGCTGTTCTGGAGGCCCCTTTTCTACGTGCGGTCGGACTTAAGCTCCCTGACATTGGATCCAGGTCGAGTTAGGTTTTCGGTTTGATCGGATTTGGGGATCGACCGCGGCGGACCCGTTTCAGTTCAACGATAACCGGTACTCGATCAGGGTCACAAGTACTCTGACACGTGTTGGAAATTTCCTTGATCCAAGGTGTTAGGTGTATTGGGTCAGATTCCGACGGTCAGAATCCTTAGATTCGGCCTGCAAGCGAACCGACTCAAGTCACTTAAGTTTCAGTTCATTTTCTAAAGATATTCGCATTTCTCACACACTTCACTCCGGACTCAAGTTGTGCATTTCTGAGTACTATTAGGACTTGATTTCCGAGGTGGTTGTCAAGTCCAGCAAGACGGTCGTAACCATATAGTTTCGGGGTAATCGGACTTTCGACGCGTGGTCCAGGTCCGATACGGAGTTTCAACGTGCTCCCGAGAGCAACCGGGTTTTAAGATGGATCCTAAGTTCTTAGGTAATGTAGCGTTAACGGTTCTACTCGTTTTGAGTCTTACAGATCATATGTAAAGTCGTTCAAGCTAATTCTACTGATTACTCAGTTTAGTACTTAACTAAATTATGCCATATTTACGACAGAATAAGGTCCTAGGGCAGGAGAGGCTGATCTTTCCAAATAACCTATTCGTTTTGTAAGATTCCATAAGGTTAATGGTCAAAAGCCCATTTTATTTATGTATTTACTATTTACAGTAAGTTTTAGTGTAAGTATTGTTCTTCATCATTTAAACTTTAAGATTTGTGTCTAATGTGAAAGTACTGAGAAAAATCTGAAGAACAAGGTGGTGAAAGGTGAGATTTTGAAGGAAATGGGTTGAAGAGGGGATTTGGGACTTCGGGATTGAGTTTTGAGAAGTCAGTAAGGTGTTATGATCGACCCATTGCCTAAGGACGTCTAACTCCAGGTTGGCAAAAAATCCGGGGTGTTACAACTTGGGAATTGGGATATTTGAGTATGGAATTGGGCTTTAAACGGGTTGGATATTGTGTTATGTGATATTCGTATCCAACTTGGACCTCCAATATCCGTATCCGACCCATATCTGATTTCCCTAGATAATCTCCGAATTTGTATCTGTATCTGACAGATGGTCGGGTAATCAGATACCTAATTTATTATCACCAGCGTCCTGCGTCATAAAAAATGTAACAAAGGAATTTCAATCGATGATATGAGATGTTCTAAATGTGTGGGACCATGTATGCTATGTTATGCAGGGACATGTGATGACCAATCCTAGATGCATGTATAATCAGGTTAAAGAATGTTCAAATAAATACACAAATCAACTAACCGTTTCCAATCAAAGGGATTAGGTAAATTTCAACACAAAGATGAGGTCATTCAGTCAAGATCATACCCCTAACATAAAATTGCGTAAACAGTAAAAAAGGGAGGACCTAGGGATATGGGGATATCACAGATTTAGCATAAGTCTGTCTACAGTCAAGTTTAGATTTGATTCTACTGACTAACCATCCTTCTTTTTCGTTCAAACTAGAAATGAGATATTCAGAGAGGAACGAAATGGGTGAAGAATGAAGGGTTCGAGATGAAGAAAGTACCAGTCCTTTTGTCGTCAAAAGAAAAAGAGGAGGATGATTCTTATCTTTTCTTGCACCTCGAAGATCTAGAAAGAAGGAAAACTGAAATCGGGGTGGAATCCTCAACACCCAAGGGCCATTCCTGAAACCCTAATATCTTGAATAAAGAGGAAGAAAAGATACGAATTTCTATTCATTCAATAATAATGAAAATAGGGTTTCTCACAACCTATATATAAAATATGAAAAAAGTAAAAGTACAATAAAGCCTCTGAAAACAAGAAAAATAACAAAATAAGACGAAAAGTTAAAGAAATTGCAATAAAGCTCTTGAAACAAGAAAAAAGAACAAAAACGCCTAAAACTAAAACACCCGTGGTGGGGTGTGAAATCTGACCCATGGATCTATGGTCAGGGTGCGGTCGTGCCACTCCTGCACTCGTAGCGCGTCAGAAAATGGGTCCGATGGACCCAACATCCATTCACATCAACTCCTCCGATCCAGTACTCTGTCGGCGACGCCTCCTCCTCTGGTACACTCTAAAGGGTGCACCACTGATGTCCGCATCACTAGGTATTTGGAATCCAATTCGTGCATCTAGGTGCCACCCCATAATCGCAGTACATCCCAAGAATGATCCTAATCCAAGACTTGGGTTGGGCACATCACATGAAGCTATGCAAAATCATGCCTAAAGCATTTCCACATTGTTTCCTTCTGCATGGCCCATCTGTGTTGTGGATGGGTTGGAGACTTGGATGGCTCTCCATGCATCAAGGCAGGCCCCATGCAGCTAGATCATATGGTGTGGCAATTACCATATTTTCTTACTATAAATCAACCCTGATTTCACATAACATCTTAAATCCTTCCCATTCCACAATTACTAATTTGGCACTCAGGCATAGACAATGATTAATACACGGGAACTAGAAATTGTACATGTGGCTGTGCATTAACCCAAGTTAAACCGACTAAATTGTGTAACCCACTATCTCTAAGTCACAATCGGAAAATCACATTGATCAAGAAATCCTAACCTTTGATTCGTGAACACTTGTTGGTTAAAATAGGGCCATTGGATTTTTTCATTTTAACCATCCAATAGATGTCCAGCAATCATATATTAATATTTAATAATTTAGGTAAATTATGAAAATCCTCGGGTGATCAGGTAAGATATGGTTATGGTAATGTCTGTATCCAACCCATTTACAAGTCAGGTGAACGGGTAAAATTTCTTAATCGGAATAAAAAACCCTTATCTGTATCCGATTTCCTTGGGTCAGAAAATGTCTGGTTATTGGGTAAATGGATATCTGTCGCCAGCCCTGATCTGGAAGGTGAAAATTCTCAGCTTATGGATGACTTCCTCACATATTTGCTTAGTGATTATTTACTTACTGTTGTTAGTGTTATTATCAGCGCATGGATGACTTAGATGGTTTGGTCATGTCGATTGGAGACCAAGAACTGCGTCGGTTAGGAGTCATTTGGTTCAAGTTGAAGGCTCTAAAGGGCAAGGGGAAGGCCCAAAAGGACATGGGTAGAGGTAGTAAGAAAGACTTGATGACCTATGGTATAACTGAATACGGCCCATGATAGAGTGGAATGGCATAAAAGGATTCATGTAGCTGACCCCAGTTAGTTGGGATAAGGCTAGATGATGACGATTGTTATTAGTATTATCTGAAAATCTTCAGTTCCTAAATTTGGTTTAGGTTTTCCGTAAGTGATCAACTGCATGTTTTTATGCTTTCTATCTTGCTCCTGCTTGTAATTTAGAACTTGCCATGTGCCATGGGTGCTAATGTTGCATTTGTCTTGTGAATTTTAAAAGAAGTCGTGTATCCAGCATGCTGATATCCTTCAATGCATGCACAGGATTGCCGACAAATCGCAGATCTATACTCAACATGCCTATATGAGACCTCTTGGAGTTGGTCTGTACTGACCCTTTCTTTCAAAACTTTTTAATTTTAATTAATTAATTTTTTTAAGTTCAAGGATGCACAGAAATCCTGATTCAGTAGCTGAAATCATTTTAAAATTTTCTTTTGCCTTTTTCCTGATGTTTCTTTGCTTCCCTTTCCCTTTTGAATTATGAAGCTGCTATGGTTTTGGGTATTGATGAAGAAAATGGTCCTCAGCTATTCAAGTGTGACCCAGCGGGCCATTATTTTGGTCATAAGGTATTCGAAGATCGTTGGCTGAGTCATTCATTTCTCGCAAAAGTCATTCTTTAGAATGTCCATATCCATGCCTTAGCACTGAGAACACCACTAAAGCTGTATGTATTGGCTCATTTCAGGCTACAAGTGCCGGACTGAAAGAACAAGAAGCGATCAACTTCTTGGAGAAAAAAATGAAGAATGATCCTGCGTCTCCTACGAGGAGACGGTGCAGGTAAATGTCTCTTTTAAATGAATTTTAGCATGTTTGTTGTTTTCATCTTAGAGAAAGAAAGGCCCCCGCCCATCTTTTAATGGTATGGTTTTTCTTTTTAAAAAAAGGAAGAGAGGCTGGTTCCAGTGTGCATCCTGTACCATTTAGTTAGTGGTCTAACCCTCTTAACTGATGAGGTGGCGAATTTGTCAATCAATCTGAGGTGACCAGCTGATGGGTCACTTCCTGATGAATTGGATTGGATTGCAATGAACACTCTACTGGTGTGATATTTGGGCGGCCTACAGATCAGATAGTTATGCCTACAAGAGGTTGTCTGCTAATTGGACGCGCTGGATCCATTGTCAAAGTTCATCAATCAGTGGTTTGTAGAGTTTATTCCACATGCTAAATGGCATGCCGCACACTGGCAAAGAAAAAAAAAATCCTTCCAGAGTTGCACTATGGACACAGGTAAGAAATAGTGCTAATGTGTTTGCTCTCTCAAGTTCCTGTTTGGATGGGGGTAGTGCTGAAAGTTGGGCGGGTTCAACCCGACCGACCCGACATTGGGTTGGGCTCGGGCAGGATGCATCAAGTTCGATCTCGGGCTTGGGCTATACAGACACCAACCCGATAAAACTTGGGTCGGGCTTGGGATGAGGTCTCGGGTTGCCCGACCCAACCCGAACCCGATCAATATATAAGTTACTAATAAATTATAATTGGGTGTGGATCGTCTGTGTTGAAGGTATAAGAAATTCTAGTGCTGTTGGGTCTCATTGGTCCACATCATTTCCAAGGACTCGTGCTAACAAGATATGCCGGATTTCTCTCTTCCAAATAGATTGTATGCTACACCACCAACTTTTAAGCAGTAGTTGTCCTATATTTTAGCTTGTTTGTTTAGAGAAAAAGTGAAGTTCTTTACCATAAATAACTACATATATAATTAATAAAATCATATATACAAAAAATAAGACGTGTATTGAAATAAAATATACTAATGTAATAATGAAAATATTAGCATGTATTCACCCGACCAACCCAACCAACCTGACTGAGCCCGCTTGGGTTGGGCTTGGGTCGAGAATTCCCAACCCGAGGTTGGATTGGGTTAGGTTAGGGTTGAGATATAGGAACCTTGGGTTGGGCTAGGGTTGAGCACCAACCCGACCCAACCCGCCCGACTTTCAGCTCTAGATGGGGGTGGCTCTGATTGAATTGGATAGGATTGTCCCTATCTGTTCCATTTCAACTGGGAAATGAAATGGAAGGAATTTGAGAGTGGCGCCACTTTAAGGCCTTCCACACACCCGTGTTGGATTGTTTAGAGAATTCGAATTCCCTACTTCAGTCAATTGCTTTTGGATAAACAGTCTGAAAAAAAAATATTGTTTATTCCATTATACATGCTTTCCATTTGAATGTCTGATACCACTGCATTTCTTTTGTTTTTCAGACTGCAATATCTGCCCTGCAATCAGTTCTACAAGAAGATTTCAAGGCCACTGAAATTGAGGTATTGATCTTCTCTTTCATATCCTTCTAACCAAATAGCTGACCCCAGATAGCTGGAAAAACATTACAATGATGACGGCGATGATGATCCTTTTAAGTATGGGGGTTCACTCCATTGGCACTGGTACCACCATATTGGGGACAGATGTGGGGCCCAGTGATGTGTTCATGGAATTCCATCATGTGTCACTTCAAAAATCCCAAGCCTCCAAAGATTAGCCCAATCCAAAACTTCGGTGGGCCATGGTACATGGAACATGTTTAGTGGGAACACCCACTGCTTATTAGAGTGGGGGACATACCATGTTGTATATATAGAATCCAATCTCTTCAGATTCTTCACCCAGGCCAGATGAAGGGCCATGCCAAAAATCTGGCCATTTTGTGATGCAGGTTTCCCCCAGTGAAATTCAAGGGTAGGCATTCCCACTTAAGCTTGTTTTCTTTGCTGTAGTCCACTTCAAGTTTGCATCGGGCTGAGCATTGGGCCTTGGGGCTTTTTGGAAGTTACTCATCTGATGGATGAGTTGGATGGTGTGAATACATCATGTGGGCTCCATATCTGGTCTGTCCCACTGCAAGGTTTTGATGGTGCCAGCACCCACTGGAGTGCACCCATTTAACCATATAAAATATTTCAATCTTGAGATCAATCCACTTGTGCTAGAACCATTTGTTTGGTTTCAGTCAAAACCAATGAGCCAAAAGGTTACTGGGTAGAATTGGTTTAGTTCTCAAGCATAATCGAGTTGGCTTTGGTGAGTGTTGATTCGATTTGATTTTATTATTAATAATAATAATAATCCTAAAAAAAGTTGTTGTTATTATTATTATTATTATTATTATTATTATTAGAAGAAGATCGAACTCATCAAATGTAGATTCCTGTATTTGTACTGATCTTTTTTGCTTAGAACATTGAGCAATGTACTGATAATCCTCTTGAATGTGGGTGTGATTCCATAGGTGGGAGTCGTGAGGGCAGATAATCCAGTTTTCAGGGTGCTTTTGACGGAGGAGATTGACGAGCACTTGACCGCCATAAGCGAGCGTGACTGAGTAAATGTTTAGAGACTCTTGCCCACTATTCTGGTTTCAGTAGACGTTTGATGTCCTTTCCAATTCCATTCAAAACCGATGATTGTTTCTTGTAGTAGAAATGATCAAACATGTGCCAATACCGTGATAACTGTCTTTTCTGTTTACATTAAATCATGGGATGGTGTTACGAAAAGCAAAATCCCTTTTCTTTCTCCCAGACGTTCTTTTATGTTTCTCTTGTTGTCCTAAATGCTATCCCAAAACCCATCATCACCACGCCACTTGTGGATACACATGACAGTGATGCAAAAGGTCCATATGGTGGGCCCTACAATGTGGTGAAAGTTGTGCCAGTTGGATATCGATACTGTTGGATCCACAAACTCATCGCCCACCATGGCCCACATGGCAAGATGTTCCGATTATTCAATCCGTCCATATTCTTGTTACTATCATAAATGAGCTATTATCCCATAATCATGATGCAGTGATGATCATATAGCCTTTAATTGTTAAGAGTTTAATGTGAGCCATTGAAGATGGCTTTTTCCTTGTTCTAAATTCATCTACAGGCTGTGATGTTAAGTTTCTTAAGGTGGCTCGTATTGAGTACAGTCAAGGTATTCCGTTTGGGTCCTTACTCTTGCTCTAGTGGTAGACTCTCAGAGTTTCAACACCAGGTCAAGGGTTCGAGTACCCATATGTGGTGAAATTCCACTACAGTGTAGGTGTGTGGGGTGTGTGTGCATGCGTAGGGGAAAAAAAAAAAAAAAAGAAGGTATCCTGTTTCGGTAACATGGTGGCTATAACGGTCACCACCATTACCGATATGGATATCAGCCGTAAAGGCCGATGTGGGACGTAGTGATTGTTACGAATCCCGTAATGGTTGGAAAAAAAATTTTGCCTGAAAAATTCTGAAAAGAAATATATTTAAAAAATTCAGAATAATGTAAATATTTCAAATATGTATTCAAATTTTGTTTTTTTTTTGTTTTTTGTTTTAAACATGTTTATGGTAGTGTAACGGTCCACTCTTTGGAGAGAGTGATGTATCAAGCTGTCTAGTGAATTCATGAAAATGATTATATATCTTTAATGTTTACACACACAATCAAGCATTAGAACTAGAAATCATTAAAAAGAAAGAGGTATAAATATTATTGTTTTAATTATTTATTTATTTTTAAAAGTGAAAAAAAATAAATGGGGGAAATGAATTTAAATAGAAAAAAAAAAAATGTTGTTTTTCTACCGTTACGGCAGAAATGGCTGTTCTCCCTCGTAACAATCGATATAAGGCCGATATGGTATAAAAAAACCAACCACCTCATTTCACCCCGTATCGTGTAATAGTCATGACCGTTACTTATATGTATAAGCCCGTATAAGCCTTTACATACGTATCGTAATGGATAAAGAACACCTTGACTATAGTCCACGGCATAAACGTTTCGGATTACTTCTCGCTCAGCGTGTCACCCCAATGGGCGGCGACCTATGACCCATGCTGGTTTCGTAACAGCTGTATATTATCTAAAGAGGAATTATAGGAATGCATATTAGGAATTTGGTTTTCAGTTTGGACAGGTAAGTAAATTTCTTTTGTGATCCAGACCGTTGGTCCTAGTCACCCTGATCTCGGGCCGTTTTTAAGTTGCATATGGATCGTGGGTTGTATCTGTTCCTAACCATCTATCTGTTTCTGGCTCTCTCTTCTTAACCATCCACCTGTAGGTCACGAATGGGAAATCGGGGATATTTTTGGGCATTTTCCATCCCCTACGCAGCCCGACAGAACAATCCTCCAGATGGCTCTACCTGGGGCCGCACGTCCTGTTTTTCTTATCAGCTTTATTTGTATTCTTCTCCAAACCTGCTAGGGCAACAAGCGTCGGTGTCTAGTGCTGACCGAGCTGTTGTGATTGGAACTGCCATTTCATGTTTTTCTTTTCAGCGACGGTGACGAAAGCCGTCGTCTACCAGTTGGGCATCAAGCAACCTCTTATTTAGAATATAAGTGCGACAGCGACGAAAGCCGTCTGATACTCAGACGTCAATTTACCACATGAATGTAAGTGTGACAGCCAGGAAAGCCGTCTGATACTCAGACGTCAATCTACCACATGAATATAAGTGTGACAGCCACTCAGACGTCAATCTACCAGTTGGGCATCAAGCAACCTCTTATTTATATGAATATAAGTAAGACAGCGACGAAAGCCAAAGCCGTCTATTACTCAGACGTCAATCTACCACATGAATATAAGGGCGACAGCCACGAAAGCCGTCTGATACTCAGACATCAGTCTACCAGATGGGCATCAAGCAACCTCTTATTTACATGAATATAAGTGCGACAGCGACGAAAGCCGTCTGATACTCAGACGTTAATCTACCACATGAATGTAAGTGCAACAGCCACGAAAGCCGTCTGATACTCAGACGTTAATCTACCACATGAATGTAAGTGCGACAGCCACGAAAGTCTTTTGATACTCAGACGTCAATCTACCACATGAATATAAGTGCAACAGCCACGAAGACGTCAATCTACCAGTTGGGCATCAAGCAACCTCTTATTTACATGAACATCAATCTACCACATGAATATAAGTGCGACAGCCACGAAAGCCGTCTGATACTCAGACGTCAGTCTACCAGTTGGGCATCAAGCAACCTCTTATTTACATGAATATAAGTGCGACAGCGATGAAAGCCGTCTGATACTCAGATGTCAATCTACCAGTTGGGCATCAAGCAACCTCTTATTTACATGAATATAAGTGGTTCTTTGTTAGTGATAGTGACTAACAAAGAACTGTTGTTCATGGAGTTTCTGGGGCTATGGGTGGCATGTCCAAGCCGTTGATGTGATGACCGAGTTTCTGGGGCTATGGGTGGCGTGTCCAAGCCATTGATGTGATGGCCGAGTTTCTGGGGATATGGGTGGCACGTCCAAGCCGTTGATGTGATGGCCCTTTTGACTTCTGTTTACATGTTCGATTGGTGATTCATAGTGTGTCGACGATCCACAATGAATATCAATGATCCAGTCATTGATGAAATTTGAGCCTACTTTTGGATAATCAAATAGTGTACAAATGAGATGATTCGAAATACATTTGAAAGTTCATCAAATTATCTTTCCAATGAGTACAAAATTACTCAAATCGGAATGTAACGAATGAGTTATGACTGTTTTCAATGGATCGAAGATCCACAATGAGTATCGCCATTCATAATTAATATGGGCGATGCTCACTAAATATTAACAATCCACAATTAATATCGGTGATCTATAATGATTATCGGCAATCTACAGTGAATATCAATGATCTACCATGTAACATTCATTCATTACAACATTCTCCTATCTTAACATTCATCAATTATAACGTTGATTATTAGTGATCTACAGTGAATGTTAGCGATCCATCATATAACATTCATCCCTGATAATATTCTTTCATTTTGACATTCATCACATTCATCTATTACGACATTCTTATATTTCAAAATTCTCCATTACAATATTTACTCTCTTCACAAACTTCCACAATTTATTTAAAAAAAAAAAAAAAAACCAATTATAAAGAGAACCACCATACCCTTCTCACTTTCACAAACTCTTATCATTGATACAGAAAAGAAACAATACACAAAAGTTACAATTATCTTAACTTAAACCTAACTTTAGCAATCATAACTTCTACGTTAGAGAGTAGTTGAAAATCTTCAAAAAAAAAAACTCAGAAACTCATTAAAAAATGGAAGAAATGACACTAGATACACGTCGAAAGCTTACTGAGGGGATGCCATGGTCCCCTCCAGTAAATTTTTTTTTTTTTTTTTAAGGAAAAAAAAAAAAAAAAACGCTAAATGGTCTTCCTGATCAAGGGGCCCACATATTAAACACATCTTACATCTTCTGTTTAGCTCACTAGACTATTTTTTAGCAGATCCAAGCTGTCCACATGAAAAGAAATTTAATTTCATGCTATATATCCAAGTTTGATGGTAAAATTCATCCAGAATGGACTACACTTCAAAATTAACTCACAACATTAATGCAATTGTCGGCCACATACAATTTTAAATTTTTTATGACCTTATTATGAGTTCACGACTGTTTAATTAAAATGAATAAATAAAATTACCCGAGAGATAACCCTAATCATTAATTTAGTAGGGTCTTCACTTCATTTAAAAAATAACTCTCCACCTTCTAGACAAGCTAACGCAGAGGAGGGGATGCATCAAGAAAATTAGGCTGAGTGGAAGATTGTATGTTTAAGGAGATAAATTATGAGTGGAAGATTGTCTATCTGTAGATAAATTAAGAAAAAAGAGAAAATTTCCAATGGCTCGAATTCATCTTTATAAATCAAAGGTTCCGATTCTCTTGACGTCTGATCATGGATATGGACTTTTCAAAAATCATCACTCAGAACGTGTCCCCAGTAGAATGAGTTCCCTTAGCTCGCGATGGCCCAAGTATCTGAGTGTTGCGATGATCAGAATCGTCCATTATGATTGTATTCTATCTGAACCACCGTAAGAAACTTACGCTGAATGGATGTTTGTGAACATCACCGTCTATAGAAGAATTTAGATCAAGGAAAATATTATTTTCAATAGTCCACATTCAACTTAAAAAACAAACGGTTAGGATCATATCTGAAGTCTGATCATCTGAAAATATCTTAATCATGGAAGTAAAGATAATATGAACGGTTCAAATCATAGAACCATCTCAGCATATGGGTCCCAGTTGGTAGCGACACACGCTGGTTCATGTGACGCGAAGGAGGCAAGACGAAATATTCCTGAAGGGGAGTTATATGATACACCGGCTGCGTTTGACCCTTGATAAGCAGGCCTTCGGAAATTGTATGCATGGAATATATCAACTCCAAAAAATCGTTTAGATTGTGAAAACCTCTGTATCCAACCCACAATCTCAAGGTCAGATTGGTTGAAAAACCTAACCCCCGATTTCTGGACACTTGTTTGTGGAAATAGGACCGTCAGATCATTTTCATTTTTAACCGTCCAATAAATGATCGGAATCCGATAATAAAATAATAAAACCGATTGATTTTTGGTTCATGATACATCTATACGGAGTTCCATAATTTAGGCAGCTCAAGTTTACTACTTGTATTCCATGTATGCGATTTTGAAGTGCCTGCGTATCATATATCACTCTTCGCCAGAGTATCAAACTTTTTCTCATTCCGCAATATACGAACGCGGATTCCCTGCACCGGTAGGCTGAATAGCATTCCTGCAGCACGCTGCTCTATGGGGTCTACTGTGTCATATATGTTATATCCACTCCGTCCATCCATTTTTTCAGATCATTTTATTGTATTATACCATAAATTAGACATATAAAAATTCAAGTGGACCACACCATAGGAAAGATTCCCACCATCAAAACATTTTAAGGGACAGAATTTTTTGATCAAGATGATATTTGTGTTTTGCCTTCATCCATGCAGGAGTGGCCTTATGAACAGGTTGGATGGCAAATAAACACATGGTGAGCCCTGGGTATGATTCAACGGTGTGCATCATTATACCCACTTTCTTATGGTGTGGTCCACTTGAGATTTGAATACGCTTCATTTTTATCTCGTACCATAAATAAACTGTTTAAAATATATATATATATATATATATATATATATATATATATATATATATATAATAAAAGGATGGACGGCATGGATATAGCACATACCCCACGGTATCCCAGCTACATCAATCCGCTTACAGGCAAATTCAAACCTCAGCTTGATCAATGGTACTCGTTCAATCACTACCATTTCTTATGGTTAACAGACAGTCTAAATCAACTTACAGGTGTGGCCCATCTAATGAGCGGATCAGCTTGATTTTTGAGATGAGTGATCTTCATGATGAGGCTTACTGTTTTCATGGCATGGATGTATGTTCTACATAAGGTGGTATGTTGGTAAGAAAGATAGGATAGCATGACAAGTTGTCCATCCTTCTTTATACTTTAGCTTTGAAGCCCACGACTGTCCGACTGGGCTTTTGCTTAGCTCTTAGCCCATGTCAGTTGAGTGGGGCCCACCCAATCTACAGCCACACATTAGTGCAAATCACAAAGAAGTGGCCCATCCAAGACACCAATAAAAAAGAGAGCATGAGGCCCACTTGAGAGAGAGAGAGAGAGAGAGAGAGAGCTTCTTCTTTAAACAAGGTAATTTACACACAAACTCAACAAGCATTAGGATAATTACAGGCTTATAGCTTAGCGTTCTGAAATCATGGGCTATCGGAAAAGTTCGATTCGGTAACTGGTGTTTCGCTGTTCCATATGCTACGGGCATTGTGTGAAGATGATGGTGTTTCGCTGTTCCATATGCAACGGGCATTGTGTGAAGATGATTGTGAAGGGACATCATGCAGATGCTTATCCATCACACGTATTAGATTGTAGGACCACGCCCCGAGCAACGTCCCTGCGACGGGACCCACAATGTACACCCATATCCCATGGTATCTCTTGCTTGCAATTGCGGGGCCTAAAGTCCTTGCCGGGTTCATCGATCCTCCGGAGATTGGCCTAAGATGACTCGATTCCGGATTAATCATCATGTAATTCCAAATATTCATAATTTTTCTTATTATAGGATGTGTTTGGTTGCACCAAACATATCATGAAATTTCATGATGTTTGGTGCAACCTAAGAACCCTTAAATTGTGTGGTCATTTATTTGATTTGCTTCTTCTAGAGAAATTGGTTGCATTTGTGGCATGTGCTAATATGTGTGTTCGAGATCCAGAAGGCCCACCATTCCCTTTGGGGGGCCCAAATTTCAAGCTGGTCGAATTATCGGATGGGTGTGACTTTATTTTTCTGGAGCCTAACTCATAATCTAGATCCAAAAAGCCAATGAGTACTACCTGACTGGAAATCAGAACTGATTGGATCTGGGTTGAAATCTTCAGGAACTAGACCTAGCCCAGCAATGCCCAAACTAGATTGGATATGGGTACTATAAGACCCAACTCAAACTTGGTTAGCTTGGATGAAGGTTCTATAGGACCCAACCTTACCCCGACCCATTGACTGCCCTAGATAGAGATGTTCCTGATTACCTAAAATGTTAAGGATTGGGTACGGATTGTGAGAAGATGGGAATGAGGTCAGGTCTATTTTTGGGTGGTTCGAAACCAACCAACTGGGTTTGAGGTAGGCTGGGTCAACTTTGAGACGATTAAAACCCAAACCAATTAAATGAGTTTTGTGATAAACCGGCCCATCCAATATCAGACACGTACCTTTCGGGAAACAAATAAATGTGACAGTAGGTTGGGTTGGCCTGTGGGTCAATTGGTCCAGCCAACTAATGAGGCAGGTTCGTGTTAGAAATGTAGTATGTTAAAGTAGATGGGTCAACCTAACCTGCCCTGACATATAGGTTATGGATGGACTGAGTTAGACGACCCAGCCAGACCAGCCCAAAAACCAGACTAATAACAAAAGATAAGGGCCTGTTTGGCCGGGCGGATTGGAAAGGATTGGAAGGAATTGGATTGGATTGGAAGGTAAATCCCGGGATTGGCCGGGCGTCCCAAACAGACTCGGGATTCTGATCCCGGGATATAGCAATCCCATGGGATTGCTAGCAATCCACTGACATCACCATCATTACCTTAAAATTCATCCAATCTACCCTAATCCCATGCAATTTTGCCTTGGACGTGTTTGGTTCAACGGATTGGAAGGGATTAGAAGGTGCAATCCCAGGATTGGACGGGTGTGCCAACAGACTTAGTGATCTAATCCCAGGATATAGCAATCTCATGGATCTTGCGCCAATCCACTGACACAGTCATCATTACCTTGAAAGTGATGCCATCCACCCTAATGCCATTTAATCCCTTCCAATCCACAGGCCAAACGGGCCCTAAGCATACACACATACATATGATGTATGTACACGTGGGATTGGTATACCTTTAGCTTGATACTTCATTCTTGAGCCTGGGTTGGGTCATGCCAAGCAGATCAGGTAAGGTCAGGTCGAGTCTGATCCATTTACAATTAAATACGATGGCTAAGATTGGGGCCCGTCAGGCTTCATTACTTTTAATTGGGTTGAGTCGTGCCATATGGAGTAATGGGTTGGGTTGGGTTAGGTCAAGGGAATTTTTGTTATTTGAGAGGAAAAAAGTCGCTCTGTTAGTTGGGCTTACCCGGCGAGGATCGAAGCTATGGCAACTGCAGAACCAACGGCAATCCCTGCAAGCTCACCCACCTGTTTTCAAACGAGTAAAACACAGAATAGTCATGCAATATCAAAAATTAAAAATGAAAATTTTTAAATGTTAGGTAGAAAGGCTCGTGGTCTAAAAACTCCAAGAACTCTACGCCACTGGACCAGAATTCACCAAGACTTGAGATCTAAAAACTCAGAACTCGAGAAAACTCTAGAAAGCTCAATCTGGTCATGGTCAAAACTCGAGAAAACTCTTAAATAGGCTCGAAAATACTCGGAATAACTCAGATTTGACTGGGCACAAATGATCATGATTTATATATTATTTATATTTAGAAATATTTAATAGTACTCAGAAAAACTCGGATGAGTTTTCAAGAAACTCGACTCAACTAGGTGTTTTTAAACTATGGAATGACTAAACAAGGCCTTATAGAGTTTAAGGAAATTACGGCTTTTGTATCGGTCGCAACTGAACACGTTACAAACATCATGTTAAACGTTACGACTATCTCCATCACCAGTGCTTGAGCATCTGTTCCAGAAGGAGTTGTGGTACCCAAATCAGTTATGGGGTCCAGCAGCTCGCGAAGTATATACGAGGCAATCAATGCTCCTGATATCTGAGCCATCATATAGAAAGGAACCTGCCACAAAAGAAAAGAAAATTATTCAGCATTTATTTCTCCGTACCCATGTGTGGCACTCGTGAAATGTCCGGTCACTCTAAAAGGTGGGGCCCACCACGAATATCAGCTGGTACTGATTTTCTGAGTGCCTGTGTATGTTAGGGGCTGAAAGTCGGGCGGACTGGGTCAGGTTGGTGCTCGGCCGGCCCTGGCTCAACCCAAGGTTCCTGTACCTCAACCCTAACCCAACCTAACCTAACCTAGGGTTGAAAATTCTCAACCCAAGCCCAAACCAAGTGGGCTTGGTCAGGTTAGTCGGGTTGGCCGGGTGGATACATACTAATATTTTCATTATTATGTTAGTCTATTATATTTCAATACAACACTTACATATATTTATTATAAAGAATTTTTTTTTTTTCTAAACAAACAAGGTAAAATATAAGACTACTCCTCTAAAAGACATGTTGTGTTGTGTGGCACGCAATCTATACGTACCAATGAAACTCGATGGCACTAGAATTTAATTTCTTGTCCCTTCAACACCGATGATCCACGCTTAATTATAATTTATAAGTAACTTACATATTGAAGGCTCAGGTTGGGTCAAGCAACCTGAGACCTCAACCCAAGCCCGGCCCAAGTTTTATCGGGTTGGTGTTTGTATAGCCCAATGTCGGGTTGGTCACGGGTTGGCTGGGTTGAACCTGCCCAACTTTCAGCCCTAGTGTGTACGGGACGTAGACAATTTCTGAGTGCCCGTGTATCAAGAGCCATACGCAACCGAGTATTATGTAATTATTCGCTTTAAAAAAATAGCTTATTTTATTTTATTTTCACGTTTGATGCGGTTTGGAAGTCCCTGTCCGACTCCGAAAGCCAGAAAAGGCCATCTCGCCGCATTCCCGCCACATGATCCCCACCATCAGAATCTTACACCGTCAGATCAATCAACGTCTACTGCGAGCCGTTCATCCGATTCCCCCACGTCACTATATCGAATCAGCGATATTTTCCCCTTTAAGCCGGATTCCAAATTCTATCAAATCGAATTTTTTAGAAGTCACTGGAAAGCGAGGTGTTCGGCCGGTGGCTGAACCGAGAGTATCTATCGTGGTCACTCTCCCACGCGCGGTTCACTGACAGTTATTTCGTTGGGCCGCTACAGATCTCAACCGCGGCAATCCTGATGAACGATCAGGATCTTCAACACAGGAAACACATTGTAGATGGTACTTCAGAGCGGGTACAACACGAAGATGGCAGAGCCACCACTCCAGGGTACACATGATGCAGTGTGATTTGTCATTCAGACCGTCCATCTAAAACTATACTATGGATCGAACGTTGTTCAAAATATGTAAATCTCTGATGATCATAGCCGTATGATGATTGACCTTGAAAGCAACGGTAGAAAACGTAAAAGATTAATGGGTTGATTTGCAGTGCAGGAAACTGACATTAAGTTTGTCCAATCGATGTAAATTTCGAAATTAGCGCCATCCATGGTAGGGCACACTTTATGAACGGTCCCGATTGATGAATCATGCAGAAAGTCATGCCATAGAGAGATGGCTCTACCATCTTGAGGGTTCAATCTTCCAATGTGGGATGGAATTACCGAAGTGTAAGGATTACATTGTGTCAGGGATCGCCTTCACTTCATGTTTGGTAAACAGCTTGGCTACCCGTCTTGCCATTACTGGTCGGTGCTCTGTGGGCCCCACCATGATGTATGTGTTTCATCCATGCCGTCTACCCATTCTTCCATGTCATTTTATGGTATAAGCTCAAAAATGAGTTTGATCCAAATCTCAAGTGGACCACATAGTTGGCCTTAGGAGATTTTTAATGGTGTAATTCAATCACTACTGTTTCCCATGGTGTGGTCCACCTGAGATTTATATCTACCTCATTTTTAAATTACGCCCAAAAATTATATTTCAAAATGAATGGACGGCATGGATAAAACACATACATTATGGTGGGGTCCACTGGCTATACGAATCTTTGCGGAAACCCTTGCCTAGCGCTGATTCCACGAAGGAGCTTCCATCCCATACTTAGGACGCGGATTAGATACTGACAGGTTAAGTGGTGAGACTCGCTACTGAAGTGACGTCACCAAGTTCTGTGGCCCACACTATGATGTATATGTGGTATCCACGGCATCCATTCATTTGGAGATATTATTTGAAGGCTTGACCTAGAGTACAAGGCATATCAAAATCTTTAGTGGAGCCCATCACAGAAAACAGCGGGAAGATTGATGTCTACTGTTGATACCTTCCTAAGGCCCACCATGATATTTTTTTCAAAATCTAACCTGTCCAAAAGTTAACAAAGACATTAAAGAATGGAAAACATAAATATCAGCTTGATCCAAAACTTTTGTGGCCTTTAGAAGTTTTTAATGATGGTTTCACTCTTCCCGGTGTTTTCTTTAGTGGGGTCCCCTGGAGTTGTGGATATGACTCATTTTTTAAATCTTACCTTAAAATGATCTCCATATGGATGAACGGTGTGGATACAGAACATCCATCATGGTAGGGCCTGCAGAACTTAGTGACGTCACTCCAGTAGCGGTCTCGCTACTCAACCTATCAGTAGCCAATCCGAGCCCCATACCTTAGGGGTGTTTAGCGCATGGTATCGGGAAGGATGTGGGATGGGATTAAAAAAACATAATTAGTTTGTACGACAGAAGCTTAACTCCATACTATGTTTGTAATTCGGTGGTACGTTGAATGGATATACCCACCATCATTTGAAACTATTGAGAATAACAGATATGTGTTACATCCACACCCTTCATCCGTTTTGTAACCTCATTTCATGTGAGTCCCAAATAGGCAATGCAATGATCCATGGGATCTTAAAACCCTCTACCACCGAATCCCATTCGCCAAACACACCCTCAGGTCTATCGGAGTTGAGCACGGATCAGTCCGACGGCATCTTAGCAAATGTACGCACAACTTCACTTGTGGCAAGTGAGGCCATGGTTGGGCGATGGGTGATTCATTCCATTCCGACTAATGCTTCTGCTTATCAGAAAAAAAAAAAAAAAAAAAAACCAAATATCAGGACTTTCTCATGTTGTTTTTGCATTTGATGTTCTTAACCGTCCAACCCTGGTCCATCAATTAATAGTTGAAGAATACATTATCAAGGTTAATTAGATCCATAGTCGATCCATGGTGGGAGACGAATGACCAATGGTCATGATTACAGAAAAAATGGGCCTCACTTTCCTGAAATGGAAACCCACGTGTACTGTACAAGATGATGTGCGATGATATCATAATAAGCGGTAGATTCATAGGATAGTGCACCACCATTTTGAAAGTGATGAATGGCGGTGATTCATCCTCCACATATCGGGCACTCATCATGGATATCCAGACCATCCAAATTGTGGGACACACTGTGGATGAGGCGAACCTCTAAAAGGAGATTAATTGAGCAAACCTAACCGTCCAATTGATGGCTGTAAAATGGATGGATAAAAGTTAAAAAATAAGTGGTCCTAATTCCAAAGGCAGAATCAGATACCAACAATAATCTTTTCATTGTAATTTTTGGATTATGTTCCATCCAAAGTCGGTCAGCGATTTGGACGGTCAGGACTTAATTAGAATCTAAGTACGTGATGTGATCATTACTCATGAATACGGATAGACGCGTACCTGTTTCCAAGGGAAGTGCCGGATAGCGGCAAAGGCAAACGTAACCGCAGGATTCATGTGCGCACCCGAGATGTGGCCCACTGCGTAAATCATGACCGTCACAATAAGCCCACCTGATATCGATGCTCCCAGCTTTGGAATTGCTTGTTCGCTATTTACACTCAATGCAGCCGAACCACAAGTCACAAATACCAGTAAAAACGTTGCTATTATCTCTGCAAGAATCTGCAAAAAAAAATTTTAAAAAAATACATGAGCCAAATTCACTACACGTGCATGAGATCAGATACGTTCATTTGATGGACCTAACCAGGATTGTCTGTACCCAAAAAAAAAAAAAAAAAAACAGTAAATTGGATCGTTCTGATATAGATCAGATGAGTAACATTCCTCCATTATAATACTTAGAAAATCCTGATCAGTGTTTTTGAGTTGGGGTTGATCTATAGTAAGGTCCAATAGATGAACAGCTCAGATCATGTATTTAATTTCTGTATAGAGTGGAAAGTAAGAAAATAATCTTCCTTACACCGGATCATTTCTAAAAAGAAAGGAAAGTCAAATAAAAGAATGATAGTAATTAGAAGATTGCAATTCCTTGATGAAAGAAAGAAATCATTCTTTCTAATTACAAAATTTCAAACTCTTTAGAGTGTGTTTGGTTGCACCAAATATCAGTTCTTGATGAGTTGCCGAATTTTAACGGTCTTCGTTCTCTTCTTCTAAATCGTGAGGTGCGCTTAGACTATCTCCGTTCTGATTGTTGCCTTGCAGACATCTCGGACGCGGATTTCCTGCGAAAGGAAGTTCCTGCGCTGGGAACCCAGGTGGGGTCCACCGTGATGATTTTCAGAAATCTACCCCGTCCATCCGTTGTTTGAGCTCATTTTAGGAGATAAACGAAAATTGAGAAGGATAGCAGACTCAAGTTGGCCGTACTAAAGGAAAAAGGTGGTTAGAGAAATTTCCACCGTTGAAACCTCCCTAGGTTCTATAGTGATGTTTACATGCTATCCATACCGTTCATAACGTCATTTGTACTGGGATGAACTGAAAACACAAACAATAGCATGATTCAAAACTTTTTTGGGGCCACGATTATTTCAACTGTGGACGTTCAATTATCACGTTTTCGGCCCACTTAGCATCGAATAGAGTTCATTTTTGGCCCCATATCCTAAGATGAACTCAAAAAACGGATGGACGGAGAGGATTTCCCACAAATATGAGAGTGAGCCCCACCTAGGTTCCCAGCGCAGCCTGCGAAAGGCTTTGGCAGGAAATCCGCGTCCAGATTTCTCCATGGCATCTCTTAATAGATATTTGGTGCAACCAAACGTGTCTCAAGAAAGAAAAAGGTTGCATTCAATGCAAAAGAATAAGAAACTCATAAAACCAAACTAACATATAAATAGAAAGAAAAGAGAAGAAGTGGGAAATTAAGGAGAGATAAGAAGAAGGCCAAAAGAGAAAAGGAACCTTTTTGGGAAAGGAAGGTGGGTAATGCTCCTGGTAGAGTTTCGAGATGTATCCGACCTTTGAATTTTCGGATGAATTTCCACCTTGTAACATGTCATGGATCTGGTTTTTGGTCTCATGCATCGAAATCAAAGCCATTCCCTGGCAAGGACAAAATTGTATTTGCAATGAAGGAGCCGGCTA
Source organism: Magnolia officinalis (assembly GCA_021015155.1). Classification (NCBI taxonomy): domain Eukaryota; kingdom Viridiplantae; phylum Streptophyta; class Magnoliopsida; order Magnoliales; family Magnoliaceae; genus Magnolia; species Magnolia officinalis. The sequence continues at coordinate 3,258,032 of JAJHSJ010000009.1, forward strand.
CTTATTATATTGAAAACTCTCTCTCTCTCTCCGGCTACTTATAATATTGAAATCTCTCTCTCTCTCTATCTCTCACTCACACACACCACACACACATATATATATATACTACTTTTATTGGACATCAGTATCACTAAAATGGTGGACTCCAATATGAAAATCATTCTTCTCGGGAATCTGGCTGATCCACTAACTGGTGGGCCACAAGTGTATGTTGAGTCAGCCCCATGTCTGTCGATTGATTCGAAAGTGTGGCCCACCTGATGAACCGAACGGCCTGATTTTGTCCCGGGTGATTTTCATTGTGGCTGGCGTACCTTTTCCACGGTACTGATTTCCTGTACAAGTGGCACTGTGGCCAAAAGGATGGCAGGTACCTCAAGCTGTGCTACATTATCTGCAAGTGGTGAGTTTTCCCGTGCGTGGCTTCGGTTGATCCCGGCATCCATCGAGGGAAATCGGATTAGCTGCTGTACCGCATGTAGAAGAGCCTGGCGGTCCTTGAGTCCAACGGTACAAATTATGGAAAAAAGTTCAAAGTTCATTTATTATATCTACACCTTCCATCCATTTCATGAAATTATTTTTGGGCATGTGCTGAAAAAATGAGTCATATCCAACACTCAAGTGGACCACACCACACCCTGATCTATAGCTCAAGTGGTAGACAGAGTGAAAGATACCTCATTTCAACACTGAGGTCATGGTATCGATTCCCCAGTCGGGGTGGCTACCTATGAAGTGTGAACTGACAGGGGATGTGCTAACAAAAAAAAAAAAAAAAGTGGACCACATCACAAACAACATTAGGAATAATAATTTCCACCTCAAAACATTAGTAGGGCCCACTTCCGAGAAAGGTTCAATCTCTCACTTTTTGATTCAGTGTAGTCCACTTGATATTTGGACCTATCTTATTTTTGAGCTCAACTCCTAGAATGATTTAAAAAATAGGCAGACGGTTTGGATATAACTTGTACTTCATATTGGGCCCACAAAACTTAACGACATAGGTGAATCCCTAACTGTAAGGCCCACCTTTTATGTATGTACCATACATCCGTGCCGTACATCTGTTTTAACAGCTCATTTTAGGACATGATTCCAGAAATAAAGTAGACCCAAATATCAGGCGGACCACACCACTGAAAACAGTGGTGATTAGTGCCGTCCCTTCATCCACGTCTTTATGACCTTATCAACCGGTTGGATGGAAAATAAACGTTCAGTGGCCCTAACAAGTTTTTAATGGTGGGTATTCAATCACCAACGTATCCTGTAGTGTGGTCCACCTAAGATTTGGATCTACTTTGTTTTTGGGATGATGCCCTAAAATGAGCTTTTGAAACTGCTGGACAGCGTGGATTTAAGTCACATACGTCACGGTGGCCCCCACGATCTAGCGATCCACTGAAGCAGCCGCCTTCTCCCCATTGCAGGGAGTTCTCGTCGGAGGAGTTTTCCTTTTTCTTGTGTGGGGCCAGTACCATTTATTTATAAATAATATCTAATCCATCCAAGTTTCCACTGCCATAAATATTGAACGCCTAAATCGGATTGCGTATTGAGCTACGAAGTACGCTCTTATTGTAGTGAGTAAACTCAGTTGGGCCCACCATGAATGTATGTGGTCTATCCACGCCGTCCATCCGTTTTAAATTTCCATCTAATTTAAGTGGTTAAGCCCAAAATTGAAGCATATCCAAAGGTTAGATGGATCATACCACAGAAACAGTGAGGAAAATGATTTCCACCGTTGAAACCTTTCTGGGCCCCACAGTGATGTTTCTTTGTCATCCAACCTGTTATAAGATCATACAGATATGGATGAAGGGAAAACACAAATATAAGCTTGATCCATTGACATTATATTCAATTGTTTCCTATAGTATGGTCCATTTGAACATTGTATATGCTTCATTTTTGGGATCAAATCCTAAAATTATCTGGTAAAATGGATGGAATACATAAATCATGGTGGACCTCACAGAGTTGTACAGCGTAGTGTGTTACTCGCTAGTCCAATAATTAGTGGGCCACACCTGCTCGAAAACCTCTAAATTTATGTGGTGAGCTACTGATAGTTGGATGGTTCATATCTTTTGGGTTCCGCATTTCAAGGTGGATTCAAAATGTTAAACAGGCTGGATGTAGAGGTGTACATGAACCGAGCTAGCTCGGTTAGCTCGCGACTCGAAAAAGCTCGATTTGACTCGGTTCATAGCTAAGTTCGAGCCGAGTCGAGCTGATTTTTTGAGTTCAAAAATGAGTTCAAGCTGAGTTCGATCTGGCCCTAGCTCGACTCGACTCGGATCGAACCCAGCTCAAATCGAACTCAGATTGAACTAGTTCGGTGACTCGGTTACTTTGATATTGATGTTGCTCACAAGTGTCTGATGAAATGACTCAAAGAAGTGTGGCTGGTGCCAAGAAAGGTATGTACATGAAACCAATACCCTTTATTTTTTAATTTTTATGTTGCTTAGAAGGTATTTGATAAAATACTTGTAAAACAATTGTTATTGTCTCAAACACAGTGAGATTTTGAAGGTGCAGTCCAGGTGTTTGTGAAAATACTGCAATAGCAAACTCCGCTCGATCTTGGCTTTAACTGCCCGAGCTACTGACCGAACCGAGCCGAGCTAGCCAGTCAGGCTCAAGGAGCAAGTCAAGCCCAGCTCGACTCGGTTCGACTCTATGTACACCCCTGGCTGGATGACATACACTGTTGCAGGCCCATCCGTCTACAATGCTACCGTACCAATAGACCGTGCGGGAAAACCAACAAAGTGAAGGTACTTGCAATATTCCAAACATACAGGACTTCTAAACAATTTTCAGAAACCGGAGGGGAGGTATTTACAATTATCCAACACCATGAGGGGGCTAAAGGACAATGTCCGCTTGCCACAACTCACAAATTCACGGACGCGGATTTCGTTTGGAACGCAGGTGGGACCCACTGTCATGTTTGTGAGAAATCCTCCACGTCCATCCGTTTTGTGAGTTACTTTTAGGGCATGAGGCCAAAAATGAACCGTATCCAATGCTCAAGTGGGGTGAAAACTTGGTAATTGAACGTCTACAGTTGAAATATTTGTGGGGCCACAGAAGTTTTGAATCATGCTAATATTTATGTTTTCAGTTCATCCCAGTAGGAATGACTTTATTAACGGTATGGATTGCATGTAAGCATCATTTTAGAACCCAGGTAAGTTTCAATGGTAGGAATTTTCCTAACCATCTTTTCCTTTAGCACGGCTCACTTAAGTGTTGGATCCTTCTATATTTTGGTATACTCTCCTAAAATGAACTAAAAAAATGGATGGACAGAGTGGATTCATGAAAACATCACGGTGGACCCCACCTAAGTTTTCAGCGCAGGAACTTCTTTCGCAGGAAATCCGCGTCCCGAATTCACGTCAACTCCGCCGTACGCCTGGATAAGATTCCTGCCGATCGAAACCATACAAAGCATGGGAACTATACACAACTCTTTGAACATGTAAGATTTTCGTGCCCCAAATCAGACCATCCATATAGTGGTGGGCCTCACATTAATTGGTCATAACCCAAGGATGGTGTTGGAAAAATAATCCTAAATGGCTGATTGTGTTGTCCACACTTTAAAACAAAGAACAGTTAACAATTCAAACTAAGTGGCTGTTTGACACTTTGTATTTTATTTTCCCAAATTCATTTGGCGTTGTATGTTGGATGGTAATTAGAATCAAAGACATTTGAAATACATGTCAGAATTCTATAAGGTGGGCCTTATTGACCAACGGTTTGGATTGTCCTATGGGTTAGATAATGGATAATGCAATCAGTATACCAGTGGCCTCACTAAATTGTGATACATTCAGAAATTCTGGTAAGGGACGGAGTGCTACAACTGATACACATGTAGTATTGAACCAGGACTCTTGCTCGGGTGGTAGACTCCCAGGAGTTTCAAGTTTCAACTCCCGGTCAAGGGTCAAGGGTCAAGGGTTCGGGTACCATAGGTGTGAAATTCCACTAGCTTGAGTGTGTAGGGGTGCGTGTGCGTGTGATAAAATTTAAAAAAAAAAAAAAAAAAAAAAACTAGGACTTGTGAGCCATAGGAGAGGGGAGGCTGATTGCGTCCTGCCCCGGGCCCACCGTGATAAAGTGTTTTATCCAAGCCGTTAATCGCTTTTCTCAAATCATTTTAAGGAATGAGCTAAACACTGAGCAAGGTACAGAGCTTAAGTGGACCACAAAGTGGGGATTTAATGTCCACCGTTAAAAACTTCTTGGGGCTGGAGAAGTTTCGGATCAAGCTAATATTTGTTTTTTCACTTCATCCACGTCTACGTGACCTTATTATAGGTTGGATGATAAAAAAAACATCACGATGGCCCTTAGAAAGGTTTCAACGTCCAGTGTGGTCCACTGGAGCTGTGGACCTGCTTCAATTTTCCATACAAATCTTAAAATAATCCGAGAAAAGCGATTAACAGCTTGGATACAACACTTACATCACGGTGGGCCCCACAGAGCCCTGCCCGGACGGAGTAGGACACAATACGCGTTCAGGTAGAGGAGTTTTGATGGATTGAAACTCCTCTCGGTTGGTATCAGATCCGACATATGCAATCAGCGAAACTCAATCAACGGGGCTATTAGATCTCACGTTTAGGCAGCCGGATTCCGGCAAAATTGGCAAGGGAAAAACCGATTGCTGCAGAAGTATTTGGCCCCTTCTCTCGGTTACAGAGGGTTTACAGAAACCCCATCAAGATATTAAAAATAAAAAAACAAAGGGAATATCAGAAAAGGGATGAAAGGTCCGCACCTCTGCCGCATATCCTAGTCTCCCATATGTTTCTGTTCTACCTCTTCTTATGGCGCGCGTTAGCATGGCAGCACCATCGATTGAGAATTCCAATGAAACATGCTGGCAACTATTTATTCCGGCGACTGATGATTGCTGGATTTTTTTGACATATGGCAAAATCGGAATCCAAGGTAACCGGCGACCGCCGTGGTGACCGAATCAAGCTCAAAATAAATAAATAACTCCCATGGATGCCTGTCCATTGTTCGAATTTGGCATTGGCTGCCATATTCTAGCTTGGATCGCATTTCCTGGCCGACGATTGCGGCCGAAAATCGCTGCCTTGATCGCCACTTTTAATCGCGTCTGTTTTCCGGCGTTATCCTCAGCCGTCGTTGAGAGCAGATCTTCACCTCCATCCTTGGCTGGAAAACTCGATGGAAGCTAGCCTTCAGGGAGTTGCGGGGGCGGCTGGTTTGCAGTCGGTTAGGGTTAGAGATTTCATAAAACCCCCTCTTTTTTTGTTTTGAATGAGAAGGAAGCGGATTGGCTGGTGTACTTCACACCAGCTTCCGTGGGTCTGATCATGAGGTATGTGTTATATCTAAACCGTCCGTCCATTTTTGCGAGCTCGTCTTAAAGCTTTGGACGAAAAATAAGACAGATCTAACTATCGATTGTACCACACTGCAAAAAGCAGTGTGAGATTAAACGCCTATCATTGAAATCCTTTTTGGGTCACGGGAGTTTTGAAAATTCTTTTGGGTCACGGAAGTTTCGGATGAGTGTGAATTTTTTTTTCGTCTTCATTCAGGTCTTTTTGACATTACGAATAATCGGATGGAAAATTAATGTTATCCTAATCCCTTGGATAATACTCTAAAATAATTCTAAAAATAGATGAACAACGTAGAGATAATGAATACACGAGTATCGAGTCCATGTAACTTTGATCTCTTTTAAACCGTTCGTACAACTCACAGAAGCATTAGTGCTCGTCTTTGTACGACACACGTACCTACAGCAGCTATATAGCTGCTATGTGGTACACTAGCCAATCCGCGCTTCCGATAAGAGCCCACCATAATCTGTTTCTCTTAACTGGGCTTGTTTTAGTCATCCAGTGGGAACTTAACTGGGCTCGTTCTACAATATATTTGTGGGTCCTGTTCACAATATGATGAATGGCCCAATGCTCGTTCCAAATCTTGTGTTGGGGCATATTAGTGGATCTTTTCTCGTGATCATCCAGTAGGCCATATATGCGGGGCTATTTCAGACTTTTAGCGTGGGCTGATTTTAACTTTCATATTGGGCTCGAATTAGGTCCATCTGCAATGTTATATAGCTCATTATGGGGGTCTATCGGCTATTCACCTAAAGTGTCACCTCTTGGGGCTACTTTGGTTACGCCCAATCAAACCATGCAACTAACCAGGTGATAGTTTAAATTTATGGCCTATTGGTTGACCATTTATTGATTATGTATGGATCTTCTCTTTTAAGCATGTTCATGTGCCTTTACTTAAGATCCGGACCATCTATTCAAGTCACAATGAGTATACAATCTGGTTCATTTACTAGATGGACAATAATGAATATGGACCTTTCATCATGTGGATATTAAATATTGGATCTGATCTGTCTATCTTATGAACACTAATGTAAGGATCCAACCATCCATCTGAATCATTTCATGCCAGACTTGTAATGCTCATTGATGATGACCAGATCATACAGAGTCTTGATTCGGCCCTATTGTGGGCCCATTACCCATTCTTTAGGAGTTGATATAGACCGTTAGAATGAGGAATGTGAAACTTTCCCATCTGTTTCTCTCTAAGATTCCTCAATTCTCCCGACAATCAATATAGACCGCCTTATGAGTCAAATTAGACTAATTTATATAGTTAATCCATTGAGGGCAGGATTAAAATCGCAATCCCAAGTCAAATTTTGTGGGATCGAATCTGGTTGTGTTAGCCACCACAGTTACCTCGATTGGTGAAAATCTTCACGAATCAGGACTTGTGACATTGGGAATTTAGTTATAAGATTGTATTCATTTGCATTTATATTTCATATGAACAGTGACGAAAACACAAACGATCACAGTTTGGCAGGGGCATGAACGGGGTGAAGTAAATAATGCTAGTGATGTAAAGTTGAAATACTCATCCTACCCGCAGGTGTTGAGTATCTCAGATTTACATAATTGGCATCACTTAACTTCATGTTCAGGAGAGTCACTTACATATTATCGCTACCTCCCACAAGAGGAGTAATGATGATATAACCGACTCTCAGCAAGATCGGATGTTTAGGCCCATCTTCATCCTAGACAGATCAGCTGAAAACCCCAAATCAATTGAATTGAATAGTTTGCCTGATATTTCGTTTTAATTCATGAATTATTTTAAGTAAACAATTTGCTGATGTGAGTATATTTTGCAACCAGTTAAAATTCAAACTCGAATGCATCAAATTCCAACTCAAATATTCAACAGATAGAGGTCATAGAGACAGTTATGGGATGTTTACATTGAAGATTACTCCATAAAATTCTGAACCGTCAAAATCCTTTGAAAATAGTTAAAATATTGATCTTGTAGCCTCAAGACATATACCTGAATATAATGGAGGAAAAAAAAAAAAGGAAACATGGTTCTAACGAGGGATCCTCAGGACCTCACGGTCCCCCGGGTTATCCAGTTGCAAACCGATCTGATAATGGATCGAGCCACAGGCGGGCTAAAGGTAATAATTACTTCTTTTACAAGAAGTTGGGCCATCAAAAGAAAGATTGCGTAAAGCATAAGCAACGACTCGTAAAGAAGGGTAATAATTCTGTTCTAGTCTGCTGTTTAATCTAATTAACTGATGTGTCGATGAATTCTTGGTGAGTAGATTCGGAAACCACTATTCACATATGCACTTCTATGCGGGACTTACTATAGACCAGGCCACCAACTGATGCAGAGCGCTCAGAATACGTAGGCAATGGTGTTAAAGTTGACGTAGGGACAATTGGAATCTATAGGCTTAGGTTAGAGTCTGGTTATTTATTGGATTTGGTAGATACATTTTGTGTACCTTCTATACGGTACAATCTAGTCTCTATTTCTCGTTTGGATAAATTAGAATATTCATTTTAATTTGAGAATAAATGATTTAGTATTTACCTTAATTCAATTAAAGTTGGGACCGGCTCTATGGTGAATAACCCATACCAGCTAGACTTGATTGTCTCACTGTAACACCCCGTACTTTTTAATACTCGAGTGTTACCATGTAATCTAATTTAGTATAAATACAAACATAACTTAAGTAAACATTCACATTCATTTTAGTCTAAATCCAACCGTTGAAAACAATCCCCATCCATATATCAAGCTATCCATCCGTCGATTTCCAAGATGGATCATCATGCCACTAGAGAGACTTATTTTTAGGATCCGAATTTCATTGATGGATAAATCTAGCCGACTATTTTGGATTTACAACCCTAAATCATGAAATCCACCGTTCACTAAGTTTACAATGTCCCATAGGATGATTCATCATTTAAAAAACACATATCGGATTATCTAGTTTCATATCCAATTCCCAAATCACACATAAACGTTCTTTAGGATCCGTAAGGTTATCGATAGGTAAGTTAAAGTCAATCCAACTGTCGGATTGTTGGAATGGCCAGGGAATCAAGAATTGATATATAGGCGTTCATGTGGTGTGGCCCACTTAAGAGTTAAAATACTTTGAGAATTAGATGCACGAATCATAGATTTTAACCTACTGCAAGGGCAACTCTGTTTAGAAGTAGGCCCTACAACTTTAAATTAAGATAATAATAATTTATAATAAAGTAATAATAAAATTAATATTAAAACTATTATTTGGTTACTAATGTATTATGAAGGCCTTGAACATACACAATGGCCCATTAGTACCTTTTAACGGTTGATAATCGGATTGAAATTAATTCAACCGTCGGATTGTTATAATAAACACTTGAAAATCATAATTCAGTTGGTATGGCCCACCTGAACTTTGGATCTACCTCATCTTTAGTCAGAGGCACTGGTTGGGACCTCCAAAGAGAATGGATGGGGTAGATTTTGTCTAGCATCAATGTGGACCCCACATTACACAGGGCATGTACCGAAGTGCGCGTACATCTTGGTGCACCGGACCATCGTTCCAGGTCAAACGGGTTTAACCCGTGTGTTTCCCGCAAATGGGAAGAAACTTCCCTTTTCTCTTGTTTTCGCCAGCGGACGGACAGATGTCTGTGGTTTTTATCGGGGCCCACAGATCAGGGCCCATTTCCATGATCTGAACCGTCCATCTGGTGCGGACGTCTCTTCTGACCAAACTCCGCCTAATCCCACACCTGGGAGCACGTGTGCATGCATACGATTCTTAATATAAACAGGGCCTACAAGCACACTGTTTTCCAAAAAAAAAAAAAATTGTCTCTGTGCGACAGGTTGGCGATCCATGTAAGGGGTGTATGGAGTGATCTGGATCGTCCAAACATACCCATCTCAACCATCCGTAGCTTCACATGGATTAGGGCTCCTGTAAGAAAACCGATGTAGGTCTCTCCGCACAGTTTTAGAAAACCAAAAAGCGAGATTTGATTCAGGCCCTCTAATCTTCATTTGACAGCTCTTAGGGAATTTAGGGCGTGATATAAGGCAAAAGGATCGGATGTAATGTCCCGTCCAACCAGTACAGTGTCCTGTGGCATCCACGTAGAATTTGCCGCAGGACCATTCGTTTAAACTACTCATGGTGAGATACCGCAAGTAAATTAATATAGGGTTTAGCCCAATTGAGTGGATCAGATGGGTCATGATAGGACCTAGAGCGGGCCGCCAAGCCAGATGGTCGTTTACTAAGCAGCAGCCCGCGCGGGCTATACCGCGACCGGGAAGGTCAGAAATTTATGAAAATTTAGGGAAGCATAGATCTCACTGGGCTTGTGGTCCATCGCGGACCACGAACCCAGTAAACGTCCCGAAGTTAATTATCCACGCCATTCCAGCGACACTTGCAAAGTGCGGCTCACCCCAGCCCACTAGTCTCAGAATCTGACATTCTTAATTGAAACTGAGATATAAGGCACTCCAGCCGTCGGATTTCTTCTAAATTTATGGTGGAGGTTTAATGTATTTTTCTACACCCGTCCACCAAATTTGGGACCCGATCATGGAACGGTGACCGTTGATCTCGAATCGGACCCGTGCGATCAAACCCCATATCCGATCGTTCCCAAATTTTGCATGGCCCTTCATCAGGCCATGGATCACCTATCCTATAAGTTTCATGGCTAGAGGGCCACCAGAATTGTTCCAATCACCGGAATGGACCCCATAGGGCCATTTAAAGATAAGAACCGTATGATCAAACCCCATATTCGCTCATCCGTTTATTCTCAAATTTTGCATGGCCTCTCATCGAGTCACGAGTTACCTACACACCAAATTTGGTGGCCAGAAGGGTGTTAGGGCCGCCCCAACACCAATAGGGAGTCCTAGAGGGCTATTTTGAGAATTTGTGGAAACTTAAGGCCAATTGACCCAATCCTAGGAAATAAAGCCCTAGCTCCTTATCTCCTAACTCCCACCACAACTACCACCACCAAAGGAGAGCAAAGGAGAGCAAGAGAGTAAAGAGAGAAGAAAGTGTGTGGGAAAGTGAACAAGGTGGACCCTAGATCAAGGTGGGGCCCAAGGAAACCGATCTTGCATCTCCCTACCTCTTCTCCAAGAAGAAAACCCTCCACCACGACCTTCATTCATCCGTTGATCGTCTAGGTAAATCCCTCATCCCTTTTTCTTAAAACTCATGTGTTGAGAAGGGTTTAACATGGATCTCTAACATGCAAGTGCTTGCTTTAGGGATTCCGGCCGATCGACCTCAAAGCCCTCATTCGTAGGTCATTTTCCAAGCCTCCAACGATCCATAAGTGCAGACTATTATCCTTAGGTGGCCTAGCACCAATTATAGTAGGAGTTTAATGATTTTGTTTGTTTGTGATGTTGAATTGAAGAATCTAGAGGAAACCTATGAATGGTATGTTTGTTGAATTGTATGGATTGTATGTTTAGTTCTCATTTGAAGTTGATCTTGCCTCTCACATGATTTAGTATATGGATGATAACATGCTCATGTTTGTTTAATTTCTTCTCATATATTTTGTTTCATGTTGTGCATGATTTTTTACTCTTGTGTATTTGATTCCTTGAGGTGTAGGAAGTGCCTAACTTCCTTCCCAAATCCACGCCACTCACAAGCACCTTGTTCATGATGATGTAGCTTGCTTGTTAGGAGTATTTGAAATCGTATATGGAGATGTATGCAAACATGATACTGTTATACTAGATGATATCCTTGATGGTTGACATGTTATAAATCGTCCTCAAGCCCTTAGGGTTGGTCAGGAATATGAGGAGAGACGGTAGTCCCATCGGTAGGACTATGTTAGGGCTAGACCCGTGGGTTTGGGCGGGTGAGTACGGGTGGCAGTAGTTTGACTACATGGGTCCCTTGTACCCGATATCGCTCATCACGTGCTCGCCTGACTCGTGCGGTCTAGCCTACTTACTGACCAAACTTGTTCGTTAACCCTGTTTGCTCACATATGTATGGAACATAGAACACCCTACAACCATTGTAGTCCATCATTAGCCAAATAGAAATCGATCCACTGCCTCGTGAGCCGGGCATGGTGGAATGGGATACTGTGTCCGAGCTGTCGGCCTACACTGGGATGACTTGCCTCCCCGTAGTGACCGCGAGCAATCCCACATTTCAGCACTCCCCGTGTGCTTGAAGTCGGGGATGGAGAACTCAATGGGATCACGGATCGCAGGGTCTTGGTCTCACACGTTGGGAGGTCATGGCCTCGCAACCAGTTAAGGGCATTGATACGTGGGGTGTATCGGATTCCCCACCTGTTGGATGAATGGACATAACTAAGAACTCGGCTAACACGATCACATTGCATCGCACTAGTTAGGGTGGTGACTCGACAGTAGAGGTCACTCTGAGGGAGTGTTGGTCATGCGCAATCGTTATATGGAGTCGCTCGAGGGAGTGTTGTGGCGAGGGCATGCATCATATCATCCATCATGCATTCGTATTAATAAGATTAGTTAAGTGTTTATGATTGATTGTTTTTCATTAAATTCATATTATAATTAATGTTTGTTACAATTTAAGACTAATATTACCCACTGAGTTGATCACTCACTCTCACTCTGGGACGGTGTTTTAAAACACCAACCAAATTCTTCATCAGCCGTAGGTAGTGATGAGTTCGAGGAGCCTGACGGTGCGAGCCTTGATAAGGAGGAGGACGAGTTCTCCTACTTTCAGCTGATGAGCGGGTCTTCTTCGGATCCGTAGATGGAGCGTTGGATCGCTGAATAGCGAACTCAGCGTTATTCTTTTGGACATACTATTCTTTTGTGATTTTGTTGGGCGACACCTTGTGCGCCCGTTTATATTCTTTTGGACCTGTATATATACATCTCTTTCATTCCAGTAGGCTAGTTGCGGTTGTGTTTCATGCTCCAAGTAATTTTAAGTTGCGCAATTAAACTTGATAATTCATAAAACCATAAAATTGATGATAAGTGACACTCGGGAACTCGGGAGTTGAGCGTATGTACGACCCCCGATTTCTAGGGCGTTACAAGTTGGTATCAAAGCAATAGTTTGGAATCTCTTCAGCCATGGGTCATGAACCCACTAATGTGTCCGCTGACTTGAGAGTAAACGCAATAGAGACTTAGGAATACAGGAACCATCCTAGACCCCGAACCGACAATCGTAGATGAAAGATAGGACTTCCAATGAGTTAAGGATGGGTAGCAAGAGAAGGTAGCAATGTCAGAGAAAGGGTCTAGGAGTCGTACAGGACCTCAACCCATTGATAGAAACGAGCCGGAGACTGAAGGATTGGACAGTCGAAGCCCTCGTCCACGTCCAAATGAACTAATATCGGGCCGAACACGATAGTTTCGACCCGTTCGAGAATAGTTAGGTAAGGGTGAAATTTTTTTAACCAAAATTAGTGGAACGGGAGAAAAATGGAATTTTGGCCCTTAACTGGAAAGAATCTCATGAAATTAGTAAGCCCATTGCGTAAATCGGCTTCTCCTACCCCAAAATCATATATGACATTTACCGGAGAGCTTTTCCTCCGCCTGGAAATGCCGAAAGGTATCCGGACCCCTGATCGGCGTGGCCCCCTACAAAACCGGGTTGCCCACGCCAATTGGTCCGGGGATCGTGTTGCCCCCGCCGCCCGGATGCATTCCCCCCTGCTGCTGCCGCGTTGCCCTCGCCGTTTGGTCCAGGGGACCGCCTGGCCCCTGCCGATTGGCGTTGCCCCGCCACTGTGTCCAGGGGGGCGCGTTGCCCCCGCCGGACCACCTTGGCTGCCCCCTTTTGCAAATCTGGAAATTGGGTGGGCCCCACTGTTTTGTGCACTTAAGGCCTCCACCCCTCTACTCTCTCTCACCACCCTACTAGCAAACATAGGGAGAAAACTTCCTCCCCTCAAACCTAAAAAACACACCTCCTCCATCTCTCAAAGCCCCCTAAAACCCAGCGCATCGCCCCGGATCGTGCAACAAGGGGCTTCGGCCCGCAAGCAATGGGGCCCGCAACAACAAAACAACCCAGCGGTCCCAAATCCAGTCTTCAAAGGCCACCACACATTTTAAACAACCCATCCAAAAAAAAACTCAAAACCTACATCAAACCAGGGGTCTCCTCCTCTACAAACCCACCTCATCTCAACACCCATCCTCAAATCCTCCTCCATTCAATCATCTACTCTTAAAATCCATTTCCTAAACCTTCACCTTTCACCTACTTCCACCCTCTTTAAAACCCTATTCCCAAACTCCTTTCCAAGCTCCATTCCCAAATCCTCCTCCATTCACTCATCTACTCTTAAAATCCATTTCCTAAAACCTTCACCTTTCACAACCTACTTCCACCCTCTTTAAAACCCTATTCCCAAACTCCTTTCCAAGCTCCATTCCCAAATCCTCAATTCCATAACCTATTTTCAAACCATTCTCAAAACACCATCCTAAATCCATACCTAACCCACATTTCTCCCTCCATTAACAAAGTCATTCCCAAAACCCAAGCTACAACCCCATTCTAAATACTCATTCCCCTTCGACCGAGTAAGGTGGCATTTTTTGCCACCATTGCCTCATTCTTTACTATCTCGATGGTCTTTTCCCTTATGGGTAAGAAAAGAGCGGCTCCCGAGGAGGCGAGGCCGAGCCAAGAACGGCGTGGTAAGAAGAAGGCCGATCCGAAGGGGAAGACACACTCGGAGGTCCGATCCAAGAGGCGAAATGATTCCCAAATAGATGAAACGCTCGTTGAATATTTGAAAAACTTCCACGTGCGCCAAGTCACTTTTGAGGCCTCCGTGGAGGAACATCTGCTAGGTAATAACTCTCTACTCAATCGACTTATGAAGAATAATTGTGGTCCCATGTTTTATGCGAGCGAGCAGGCCGATGTGGGGCAAGTTAGGATGTTTTACACTCGAATTAGAGATCCTCAATTCGAGCTGCTTAGACTTGATATTTAGTACGTTGCAAGGAAATCTACTTGGGAGTTGCGGACTTTGCTGAAATACTGAGAGTGCCACCTGGGGAGGTGCAAATTGATGAAATGTATCTCGACTCGAGAGAAGCCCGCGATGAGCGAACTCGCTTCTTGTGTCGTCGAGCTACCCACTGGAAGCGGGATGTCGGCCTGTACGTAACGGCCCTAGCCCCCGAATATTGGGTACTTCACCGCATTGCGACCTACAATATATACTCGAGATTGAAAAACCGCACAGAGTACACCCACTACATGGTGGAGTTCATGTATCAGGTGGGTCAAGGAGCGGATGTGTGTGCCCCTAGCATCGTGCTCTACCAAATTGTGAAAGTCGCAAGGGCGGTACGGAAGGACGTAGCACTCCCATTTGGCCGTCTAGCCTGCTATGTAGCCGGACAGTATGGGATAGGCGGATCAGATGGGGACCCTATGCCAACGAAAATCCTGGGGGATAAGATGTTAAACTTCATGGGTTTGGGACCCAAATAAAAACAGGCCCACATCGAGGAGTTTGGGGACCCCGATGAGGAAGGAGAGGAGGGCGACAAAGATGATGAAGGCAATGACAACAATGGGGGTGAAGAAGGAGCCGAGGAGATTGAAGAAGTTGGCAGGGAGCCCCTTACAATCCCGGATATACGCGAGCGCTTGGATGCACTCAAGGCCGAAGTAGTGGAGGTCAGGGAGAGCCAAGCCAGGTACCAAGCGAAACAGGAAAAATGAAATAAGAAGATATACCGAGCCATAAAGGCCCTGATCTGCTGCAGCAAAGGAGAAGAAGCACCTCCACTTTCGCCTGACTCAGACGAGTAGCACAACGTCCTTACTGCTAACTAGTAGTTGTTTGAGCCGAATAGGTCTAATTGCATGTACTGAAGAATGATTAGAACTTTTGCTTAGTTAGGTTGTACTTCCTTTACGTTTAAGCGTATGCACGACCCCCGATTTCCAGGGCGTGACATCGGATGGCAACCAGTTTTCTCTGGTTGTGGCAGCCGCCCGAGAAAATCGAGCCGGGAGCTTCCAATCTCGAAACCACCATGAGAGATTCGTGAAGCTTAGATTCTCTGCACTCGCAAGCTCCATATGGCCCACTTGGACCTCCCATAAATATCAGTAAGAGAATGACGACCCACATCCAAATCCGCCATTAATGACCACCTTCTTCTTCCTCGTCATTCTACCGCACCAAGTCACCTCGAGTTTGGGCGGAATCAGGTCTAGCTAGGGGATCTGTTAGGCCTCCAGTGATGCAGAAAAGTAGAAAAAGAAAATAGGAGAAGAAAGAAGATGAGAATAAGAGAATGGAATCGAGCTGGTGTCGCACTACATTGCGACTCGCTGCCGAGTCAAGCCGTACGAGTCGGATCTTTCCTGGGCGTTCAGTTGTTGTTGCTGGACCTCCAGCAGATGGAAAGAGAAAAGGAAGAGAATAAGAAAGAGAAAGAGAGAGCAGGTTGTTGCTGCACTCACATCAACTGCGTGGGCATTGTTGTTGCCGCACTGAACTAGGCCGACTCAGTGGCTGAGATCTGACCCGACAAAGTTGCTGGAACGAGTCCAGCCATACCGTCTGGTCCATCCAAGCTTCTTATTGAGCATTCCCAGTGGTGGGGATAGAAAGAAGAAGGGAATGAGAGAGCTAAAGCTGCCCTCTACTGTGTTGCACTGACTCGACCCAGCCGAGTCACAATTCGAGTTGTGAATATGGTCAAGGTCTGGGCCAAGTTGGGATTGTTCCTGCCCAAACAATATGGGAGACAAGAGGGAGAGAAAGAGAGAGCAGTGGAGGGAAGTCGAGAAGAAAAGAGAGGAGAAGGAGAAGGCTGTTTAGCCAAACCGAGTCAACTCACTGAGTCGGGGGTTGACCCGAATACCGAACCATTTTGGGGTCGTGCTCAGTCAGTAGACTTGCTGGACATGTTTGAGGAAAGAAAGAAAAGAAGGGAAGAAATGGAGGAAGAAGAAGAAGAAGAAGAGAAGATACAGGAAAGGAGATGGGGTGCTACCTAGTTAACTCGGTTCAAACTCACTCAAGTCATGACTCTAGGCAGAGTAAGGACGGGTCTGACAACCATTACTGGACCTTTTCCCAGCTAGAAGGGAAATGGAGAGAGAGAGAGAGAGAGAGTGAGAGAGAGAGAGAGAGAACTGACCAAGTTGGGAGCCTGACTTCTTACTGAGTCGACTAATGTGAGTCCACGCTTTTTCTCCAAATCAAAATTCTTTCGATTACAATTAACATTGTTACCATTTCTATCATTATTAGGATTATTAATATTAGAAATGAATAGCCGTTAGTAAATTATCTATACTGATATTAGTTATTACATATAAAAAATTATCATTATTAAATTTTAGTGTTTTATTTTGTCATTATTAAATATTATCATTGATGTTAGAGCATACTATTTATTTTTATCATAATGATTATTAGTGCCATGTTAGTTAATATTAAGTATATTATTAATATTAATGGTTGTTTTGAAATCATTAGTATTATTAGCATTACGATCGACTATAAATCAATTAGCATCCAAATCCTAAAATCTAAGCACAGGACTAAGCTCTAGGTTGAAACCCTAATTCTACATCAAAACCCTACAAATAAGTAATCCAAACCCTAGGTTATAATCCTGACCATAGATAGTTCGTATGACCTTGATCTAACCGTACGATCTCATAATTTGTGGTAGGATTCAACTATAAGTGCACATGCACTTTTAACGACAATGTAGGTAGTTCAAAACATCAGGTGATGATTTATTCCCCTTGAGCTTTCCATTTTCTCATTAGCTTAAGTAATAGTTTTTGTTTTTATTTCGGTTGATAATTGATATATTTATCTTATAATTACATGTGTTGGTTGTTGAGATTGAATGCTAGATTACATGCTCAATATTTATCTTGCATAATTTCTCATGCTTGTGAATTACTTGTGTATTGCTTATGGAACTTAGACTGGTACATAATTAGTTGAAAACCCCACTTGTAAATGTACACCCATACTTGGGATGTAACTTGATTGGTTGTGATTGTAATAGACCTTCGACTTAGTGGTTACTTGAATGATGGTTTAAATGGAATATTAATGTGGGCCTGCCATCCAGGGGTTGTTGTCTCTAAGTGGTTTTCGAGGATGATCTTTTATCGCATAGTTTTTGATATTTGCCCTATGTGGCTTAGTTTTGATATTTGCCCCATGTGGCTTAGTTTTGATATTCACCCTACGTGGCTTTGTTTTGGTATTTGCCCTATATGGGTTCGATACATTATTTTGTGCAACCATGCAATGACAAGCCCCATATACTAAATATGATTGTCCACTAGTCGATGGGTTCCATTAAACATCCTAAGGTGGTAGCCTCATGAGCCAGGGATAGTGGTATGAGACGCTATGCCTGAGTTGTCGGCCCATGTGAGTGATGAACCCCCCATAGTGACTTTTAAGCTTTATTAAACTGGCTGATTATAAATGGAATAATGATGGTTGGGCTAATCATACATTCATAGCATACGTGCAATGACAGGTGACTAATTCTGGTTGTTGTAGCACGTTCCTATAGGATTTAGTTGGGGTATCGTTTCGCCAGCTCCCAGACCATCAACTATCAACCCACCTTCGATGAGTTTGGCACTACGTATGTACCATGTACTTTCACTGGTGACCAGTCACATGCATGGATTTTGCCCAAAAGCCAACCTGAAAAGCATCCCCAGTTGATGTACACTCATGTATACATGCATTTAATAAGACTGTATCATGTATTGCTTTGTATGCCTTGTTATGTTTTTATAATTTTGCTTACCTAATGCGGCAGTGTGTAATCTTGAGGGGAATTCACACTGAGCTGGCCACTCATTCATCGAATATATAACCGTACAGGTAGCACATGTGGCCCAGTCGATATTCATATTCATATTAATGAGGAGTATGGTGCAATTGTCAAGGATGCATGATTGTATTGCTAAGAGTTGCTACAAGATTTTATAGCTCAAGATTAGTTATAATTTATTTTGCTTCACATGCAATAATATTTCATTTTATAATTATAAGTATTGGGATATTAGTTTGTATAAGTCATTATGGGTAGCCGATCGTATAATTTGAATGTATATGCAATTTCCTTTATGTTTGGTTTATTCTTATTCCGTTAAACTGCTCACTCTGAAAAGAAATATATATGTGTGTGTGTGTGTGTGTGTGTGTGTGAATTTCGCTATCCTTAAATATTAACACTTGGGTTTTTGGAAAACGAGTCATATACTCGAGTTCCGAAAACACGGGGCGTTACACTCACACGTCTATAATATCAATGACTTGTATGAAAATAAAACAAGATCTAAACGTAAACTAGACTGTGAGAATTCTATCATGTTGCGGCATGTGATTGTGTCATGTATCTCGTGAGAGATTAGACAGGCTTATGCGAGAAAGGATTCTTCATTATCTACACTTATTCGACTATAAAATGTGCATTGATTGTATAAAAGGAAAATAGACCAGACCCAGAAAGAAAGGTGCAACAAAGAGTGTAGGACTATTAGAGGTGATACATACGAATATTTGTAGACCATTCCCTACGGCATCCTGGAGTAGACACAAATAATTTATTACTTTCATAGATGACTATTCTCATTTCGGGCATATTTATCTTATCAATGAAAAATAAGATACCTTAGATATTATTTTTTTAAAAAAATAAAAATATATAAGGCTGAAGTTGAAAATCAACTCAATAGGAGGATTAAAGTTGTCAGATTTAACCGTAGTGGGGAATATTATGGTAGATATGACTAATCAGGTCGCAATCTAGGGTCATTCGCTAGATACCTACAAAATTATGGCATTGTCGCATAGTACACTATGCCTGGTACTCTATAGAAGAATGGTGTAGCTGTAAGGCATAATCGTACCCTTATGGATATAGTACGAAGCATGATTAGTAATTCGACATTGTCAAAATCTCTATGGGGTGATGTAATCAAAACTGCAGTTCATATCCTTAACAATGTCCCCGATAAGGTAGTAAGTAAAACCCCTTTTGAGTTGTGGAATGAGAGAAAGTCAAGTCTTTGATATATGCATGTTTGGGGATATCCTATTGAGGCTAAAGTTTATAACTCGCATGATAGAAAACTTGATCCCAGAACCATAAGCTATTTCTTCATAGGATACCCGGAAAAGTCTAAAAGTTATCAATTTTACTGTCCTTCCCACTCTATCAAGATTGTTGAGACTGAGAATGCCAGATTCATTGAGGATATTGAAAATAGCGGGAGCATAAACATTATAAACTTTGTATTTAAGGAAGAAATGACTGTGACTTCGGTCATAGTCACTCAAGATCACGTGGATATAAATGTTGCAGTCGACCATACAGTTACTATAAAATATCATGTTAAACCTCACATACAACCCACTGATGAGGAAAATTAAAATTACACCCAACAAGCTGAACCATTAAGAAGATCCGAAAGAGAGAGAAGACCTGTAAATCGAGATGATTACATCATATACTTACAGGAGCACGAGTTTGACATTGTGATGAAAAGTGATCCTGAATCATTTGCACAAGTCATACAAAGTACCGATCCTTCTCGTTGGTTTCATGCCATGAAAGATGAGTTGAAATCAATGAGGGACAATAAAGTATGAGATCTTGTTGCGTTACCCTCTGGAATAAGACCGATTAGTTCTAAATGAATATTTAAAACCAAGCAGGACTCCAAGGGTAATGTCTAAAGATATAAAGTTAGACTTGTTGTCAAGAATTTTAACTAGCGTGAGGGCATTGACTTTAAGGAGACTTTCTCATTAGTATCTAAAAAAGACTCATTCAGGATTATAATGGCCCTTGTAGCTCATATGGATTTAGAGTTTCATCAGATGGATGTAAAGACAATATTTCTCAATGATGATCTAAATGAGAATGTATATATGTTACAAGCCCAAGGTTTTGTAGCTCATGGCTCAAAACATTTGGTTTGTAAACTAAAGAAATTCATCTATGGGTTGAAACAAGCATCACGACAGTGGTACATAAAGTTTTATGAAGTAATCTCCTCATATAGCTTTATAGAAAACACTGCAAATGAATGAATCTACATTAAAATTATTGGGAGTAAGTTTATTATGATGATTTTGTATGTTGATGACA
Organism: Magnolia officinalis; assembly: GCA_021015155.1. Taxonomy (NCBI): domain Eukaryota; kingdom Viridiplantae; phylum Streptophyta; class Magnoliopsida; order Magnoliales; family Magnoliaceae; genus Magnolia; species Magnolia officinalis. The sequence goes on from JAJHSJ010000009.1 coordinate 3,278,645, forward strand.
TTCAATTAGTTAGCAATGACATCAGGATATTGAGCGACACCAAGAAATTCTTATCTCAAATATTTGAAATGAAGGACCTTGGTGACGCCTCTTATGTCATTGGCATTGAGATTTGTCGTGACAGATCTCGTGGACTGCTCAGCTTGTCACATGGGGCCTACATTACAAGGATACTCGAAAGATATGTCATGCAAAATTATGCTTATGGACAGTCACCCATTGTAAAGGGTGATAAATTCAGCCAATTCCAATGTCTCAAAAATGATCTGGAAAAAAATCGAATGAAGGAATTTTTGTCGCGTCGGTAGTAGTGAGCATCATGTATGCTTAAGCCTGCACGCGGCAGAATATTGCCTTTGTTGTTGGAATGTTGGGAAGGTATCTATCTAATTCAGGAACGCAACATTGCACAACTGCAAAGATAGTGTTACATTACCTAAAAAGGACAAAAGACTTCGGACTCACTTACAGGAGATCTAACAATTTTAAGTTGGTTAGATACTCAGACGCAGATTATGCTGGCTACGTTGATACTAAGAAGTCCACATCAGGCTATATCTTCATGATGGTTGTGGGGTTGTATATTGGAAAAGTGTAAAACAATCAACTACAACCTCATCCACCATGAAAGCTGAATTAATTACTTGTCATAAAGTATCTAATCAGGCATTATGGTTACAACGTTTCTTATCTGGTTTGCGGGTACTGGAGCATATCCTGAAACCATTAAAAATATTTTGCGATAATTCAACTGTGACTTCCTTATCTAGTAACAACAAACACTCATCAGGGTCGAGGCATATTGACATCAAGTATCTTGTTGTAAAGGAAGAAGTTCAGAATCATCAAGTGTCCGTGGAGTTCATCGGCACTAAGCAGATGATTGCAGATCCACTCACTAAATGGCTCCCTATCACGCCATTTCAGAAGCATGTAACATCTATGAGAGTCATTGATCCTACAGATGTTTTTAGTTAATGGGAGTTGAGCATTTTTTTCACGTATATTAAAGAGATCTCATTTAATAAAGTTGTTTGATAATTCTAATATAAAGTTAAGTTCTACTTCTCTCTAAGTATGCGCAATATAATTTGAGTAAGTAGAACTACAGTCATGTCTCATTGGAGACATTTAAAAGCTTCAGGACCTCTTAAGGAAAAACACACATCATCACATTACCTGTGTAATCCTTATACCACACTTCTTAGTTCCAAATATATGTCATTAAGACTCTTAGTATATGTGACCGTGCTTAGCCTCACTTCACTTAGATTAAATGTTGTGATGACTACCGTGATTCGATACTGACAGTCTTAATGGATCAGATTGTCATAGTACTACCCATATTATCCAATAATATAATTGGTTAACCATTCGGGTATTTCTTCAAATCAAAACATGTTTTTTAAAATATTTCAAAAGATTAATCATTGACATTGATCAAATGTAGCCCAAGTGGGAGAATGTAAGAATTTTATAAGGTGGGTCTTATTGATCAACGGTCCGGATTGTCCTAATGGTTGGATAATGTGATCAGGTATACCAGTGGGCCCCACTAAGTTGTGATACATTCAGAAATTTGTGTAAGGGGTGGAGTGCTACAACTATGATACTCACAGTATTCTAGAGGAACTAGGATTGTCAAATTCGTGTGGAGCCATAAGGAGATGAGTTTTGATGGGTTTCAAACTCCTCTACTCTCTGCATTATAAAACAGGGCTGGGTCCCCAACCAACACCACTAACAGAAGTTACAGCCCCATCACAACTTCTCTAAATGTGTAAGGAGATGAAGAATCCAACGATCCTATTTACAACAATGGCGTCTCAATCAGGTATGCCATGAATTCAATATTCTTGATCTCCATGTCGGATGCACAGTTCAGTACTTGCTATTCTGCATTAAGAAAACTAACAATACATACTTTTAATGTGTTTTAAAATCTTAGATTTTTGTTGTGATTTGACCATTATTCACTTGTAATCAAAGTAAAATACTTTTTTTTTTTAAAGGTAGAAGAGCCACAAGTATAACAAAAGTATAGATAGCTATTAATTTGTTGTACACATTGCATGTTAATGATACATCAAAATAATTTAATTATCAACCATAATATTAAATTTACATTAATAGAATGATCTGCCTTGTCCAGATTGGTCATCTAAATGAATGGTTAAAAAATGTGAGTCAATTATTTGTAGGCCATTTGAAGCTTGGATTGTCCTCTTTTTTGTGAAAGTTTACATTTCTATATGTTTATTACAATCATTCGAAAAATATTAATGTACATTAATTTGGAATATACACATGAATATTTTTAGGCCTTTTGCACTGTCCAAATGTTGGTCATCTAAATATACGGTTAAAAAATGTATGTAAGCCGCTCATTTGTAGCCTATCTGAAGCTTTTTGTGTGTGTGTGTGTGTGTGTGTGTGTGTGTGTGGGATGTTGTGGCAGATTTAGTTAATTGATTTTAAGTGTAGTTAATTAATTTGAGGTCCAATGAATATAATAAAGAATTCCAAATGTAAGCTCCTATGCAGGCAGCTTGGATTCCTGTGCATTTCAATTACAAGCAGACAAATGTCATTGATAATTTGGACCGTCCTTTCTCATGTAATTGTAATTTAAAATCCCATCTATTCCAAATATAAGCTCTCAAATGAGCCCTACCAGTCCTGATTTTACAAGTATGCTCCATCCATAGTGGGTGCTAGTATTTGGATGGCTAATATTCCAAGTGTACAATTTGAAAGTGCATGCCGACTCACATATTCACTGCCTATCAATTCTCTCCGGCACAACTAATGAAAAAATAAAATAAAAAATAGATGATGCCCCGCAGAGAGTGGGAGCAGATTGGGTGCTATCTTATCAAAAAAATTCATGATGCCTATGGAGGATGGAGTGAATTAGGTGTCACCGGGTAACATCTTAACGGGTGTTACCCTTACGGTGGGGCCGACCTTGATGATGTTTTGTACATTGACACTGTACATCTGTTTTCCAGCCCATTTTAGGACGTGGTTCCAAACATTAAGCAGATCTAAAACGCAGGTGGACCAGTACACCACAAGAAATGTGGTGATTGAATGCCTACCATTAAAAACTTCCCAAGGTTTACCGAAAGCAGATTTATAATGTTTATTTGCCATCCAATCTCTTGATAAGGTCAACCAGACCTGGATGGTGGGACAATACGAAGATCAGCTTGATCAAAAACTTTGGTGGATTACAAAAAGCTTTTAGTAGTCATTTACCATTGTTTTGTGGTGTAGTCCACCTGTGATTTGGATCTACTTAAGTTTTGAGATTACGGGCACATTTGTTAACAATGAAAATTTTGACTTAACGAGAAATTTGGAAAGCTTTCAATGTTTAGAGTTGTTTGTTAACACCGAACGAGGAAAGCACTCGTCATTTTATATTGAAGTTTTTTGGTTACAGAGGTTGAACTTTTTTTAAAAATCCAAAATTACCCAATGGGCTATATTTTTTCTCCTTTACCTAATACTAAACCCAACTTTTAACGTGTGGCACTTCTCTAGGCCCACACAATGATTTATGTGTTAGATCCACACTATTCATCAACTTTTCTATATCATTCTAAAGCATGATTAAAAAAAAAAAAAGGCATATTCAAAGCTCAAGTCAACCACATTGCAAAAAGTTGTAGGAATGGAACGACTACCATTAAAACCTTCCTTAGCTCCACCATGAAGCTTATTTGCTATCTAACATCTTCATAAGGTCACACAGACCTGAATAAAAGGAAAACACAAAAGTAAGCTTGATCATAGCCTTCCGTGACCTCAAGAAGTTTTCAATGGTATGCACCCAATTCCCAACAGTTTCTTGTAATGTTGTCCGCTTAACCCTTAGATCTGCCTTATTTTTTGTCTTAATTTCTAAAATGAAATGAAAGGGGTGTGTGTGTGTGTGTGTGGTGTGTGTGTGTGTGTGTGTGTGTGTGTGTGTGTGTGTGTGTGTGTGTGTGTGTGTGTGTGTGTGTGTGTATATATATATATATATATATATATATATATATATATAAAACATCCCATGAGGTCGAGCTGTATGGGCCCCACCGTGATGCGTTTCGAACATCTACCCCATCAGTCAGATGCACCATTCCATCGTGGGCCTAGGTTTCGAAAACCAGCTCGATCCGTGACTTGTGTGGGCCACACCACATACAGAAGTGGAGAGGGGTCGTGCACCATTAAAACATTCATGGGATGTTTTTTGGGCCCACCGAGATGTGGTTTACAAATCCAACCCATCCATTATGTGTTTCCCACTTGGATGAGGGTTCGGACTAAGTTTCAGCAGCATTCAAAACTCAGGTGGGCCCCACCAAGTGCTTCTATATATTTTTGGCATGTCTTCACATGATTTTAGATGTATGGCCCACCTGAGTTCCGTATACGGCTGATTTTTGGGATATCCCATAATTTAAAGGGGACCCATCAAATGCACGGTGTTGATGGTCGAAACGCATCACGGTGGGGCCCACACAGCTCGACCTCACGGGACGTTAAAATCAGCTCGAGCGCATTGTACCTTTTCCATACACACACACACACACACACACACACACACCACGGTAGGCCCCACAAAGCCCTTGAAGGTCATCTCTAAGCTTGATTTGGGTGGGGGGTAGTATGTAATCCATGCCCATATTTAGGGACATGGATTTTGGGACGCGAATTTTTTGCAAAAGCCTTTCAGATGAAATTCCTACGCTAGAACCTAGGAGGGGCCCACCATGATGTTTGTGATAAATATAACCTGTCCTCCCGTGTTTTGAGCTCATTTTATGACTTGAGACAAAAAATGAGCAGAATACAAGACTCAAGTGGGTCGCACTAAAGGAAAAGGTTAGTAGTGAAATTCTTATCATTGAAACCTCGCTGGGTCAACAGTGATGTTTACATGCCATCAATACCGTTCATAACGTCATTCCTACTGAGATGAACTGAAACCACAAATGCTAGCGTGATTCAAAACTTGTGTGGCCCCATCAATATTTCAATTATGGGCATTCAATCCTCCTGTTTCCGGCCCATTTGAGTATTGTATCCGGCTCATTTTTGGCCCCGTGTCCTAAAATGATCTCACAAAACGGATGAACAAGGTAGATTTCTCACTGACATCACGGTGGGCCCCACCTAGGTTTCCAGTGTAGGTCGCTGGAGATCTGCATCTCGTATCTGAGGGGAGTGGACTAGGTGCGACCCCGGATCCACCAAGGTAGGTGGCACTCCTGATTGTGGGGCCCACTGTGGTGTATGTGACTACATCCACACTGTCCATCCATATTGAAAGCTCAATTTAAAGCATGATCTAAAAAATAAAGCAACTCCAAATCCTAAATAAACCATGGTATAGGAAATAGTGGTGATTGACCATTTAAAATTTCTCATGGGCCACAAAAGCTTTGGATCAAGATGGTATTTGTGCCGTCTCTTCATATAACTATTTGTGACCTTATCAATAGGTTGGGTGACAAATAAACACTTTTGTGAAATCCGTGAGGTTTTTAATGGTAGGGATTCAATCACTATTGTTTCATATGGGTAAATGTGTCAAATTAACATATTTCAAATATTTTAGTCACTAGTTAACAAATCGGTTCTTATAGATTCATTACTAGTTTTCCGACTTCAAATTCAAAATTTAGATTCAAATTTTAGACTTAGGCCACGTTTGTTAAATCTGAAGTCTAAAGACTGAATTTGAATTTGAAATATGAAGCTTGAATTCAAAATCTAAAGTCAAAAAACTTGTTTGATAATTATGGCTGAAGTCTGAAAATTAAGTACTGAATTTGAAACAACCGATTTGTTAACAAACATGTGAAATGTCTAAAATATGTTAATTTGACACATTTGCCCCTATCTCCCGTTTGGAAATATTTTACATTATAAAGAAATTATATTTTATTAAATAAAAATAAAATCATTATATTTAATTCAAACAAACTAAAATACTTAATAGAAAATTAAAATATCATTATTCATAAGGCCCTCAATTCCTCTTAGTGGGAAGATTGTCACTATGTGTTGTGTAGGCTTGAGCACCAATAGCAATAAAACCTTCAAATAAGGCCCATAGAACTGGTGAGACAATGGTGCCTACCTCGGGTGCATCCGGACGCATGCAAATGGAGAAGGACGCGAAATTCCTGGGAAAGGTTTTCACAGGAAGCTCCGGCGCTGGGAACCTAAGTGGGGCCCACCATGATGTTTTTGATAAATCCACTATGTCCATTCGTTTTGTGAGTTTATTTTAGGAGAAGAGGCCAAAAATGAGCCAGATCCAATACTCAACTGGGTTGAAAATGTGAGAATTAAACGTCCACAGTTGAAATATTCGTGGGGCCACAAAAGTTTTGAATTAGGCTAGTATATTAGTTTTCATCTCATCCCATTATGAACGAAATGGATGGCATGTAAGTATCACTATCAACCCTTGGGAGGTTTCAACGGTAGGAATTTCCCTACCCACCTTTTCCTTTATTTTTCATCTCCGTTCATCCATTTTAAAAGATAATTTTAGGTCTCGATTCCAAAACGTAAGTATATCCAAAGCTCAAGTGGACCACACCACAGGAAACAGTGTGATTGAACTTATACCATTTAAAAGTTATTGGAGGCCTCCGAAGTTTTGGATAAATCTGATGTTTGTGCTTTCTCTTTATCCATATCTTTTTTATATTATGAATGAGTTGGATAACAAATAAACATCATTGTGGGCCCTAGGAAGGTTTCAACCGTGGAAATCATTATTCTACATTGTTTTCTTTGGTATGATACACTTGAGCTTTGGATATACTTCAATTTTTAGATCAACCCATAAAATTAGTAGGAAAAATGGATGGACGGTGTGGATAAACCACACACGTTCACAGTGGGCCCAACTGTCACGCCCCAAACTCGGAGACCGGGCTCACAAAATTCCCGATCGCCGAATCCGGCGCCGACAGCCTCCGTAGAACCCCATTCTCGGCTCCCAGCGCCCATACGCCAGGTTCCGATCCTGGGATGCTACAAGGAGGATTTCTAATAATCAATTTGATTCGTAATGAGCATAACCACAAACATAACCCACGAACAATAACCACAAGAACACCATCACAAAATCCACTATGAACAAAAACTTTGAGTACAAGGTGTATAAAAGGGAAATACAATATACTGAAAATAACAAAAGCTCCAGAAGACTGCTGCACGCTCCGAGCTAAACGCTGCTGCAACCTAACGCCACCTGCACGCATCTATCGTGCATAAGCTTACAAAAGCTTAGAGGGTGGTGAAAGTGTGTGTAAGGCGAGTACCAAGTGTACAATATCAGAGTAATGCGGAAATATGCGGTAAGTCCATGAATGCTATCAACTTATAATAAAGCTATGTAATGCAAGGCATGAATGCTGTCGGTCATACCAAGACCATGCGATGCGAGGCCTATGTAGCCAAATGTCATATGCGAGATGCAAAGCAAGCGTGCCAGTACCCATAAGTACACATATCCATGCGATGCATAATGCAACTCAAGTATGTCAATCCTCATGTCAATATAGTTATCAGTCTGGATAATCACCGGGGTCTAGTACACTCAAACCAGCTTGCCGCCCCTATCCGAACGCACAACTGGGAGAGTGAAAGAGACCTCACTATCCGCCTGCCAATATCGGGCCCGGCTCGTCGATAGCGGACCGATTCCTCAAGCTGGTCAAACTCAACCTAGAAATTGCCCCCTCACTCAGGCGGGTAAGGTCACACCCCTTTCCAACCGACCACGACACAGTGGGAGACGCGGCCTCCTGGTATTCGGCCCTCATGCGCTCGTACATCCACTCGGTCTCGACGTTGGAGTCATCCTCTGGTACCATCGGGTTTAGGGATTTTCACCCAGGGACATCTATGGCGCCCGTATGCTAGAACCAAACATTTCCGGTATCCAATCCAGCCACCCACGATGTGTCTGTGGAGGCTATGGCCCTGGTATCGCTAGGGCATACAGTAACTACAATCACATAATGCAAGTGCATGAGTCACACTACCAGTCATGCAACAGTCCTGCGTAATCCATGCGCTCATGCAAGGCAACTCCGCCTATCAGGGAGCCCGTAACAGTCTGCCCGAAGGCATATGCTATGATCAGTCACCCCTCATCTCAAGCATGCATATGATGCGTATGATCATGAATAATGAGATTATACTAAGCATTTTATAAAGTAATGAACTATCTTTTCAACGCAGATGGGCATAGACGGCTTACACACAGCAAGTACGGGCCTATCAATGGGCCCTAAGGAGAGTCACAATGCGGACATTTAACCAACACTGTACTTACAATGTGGACGTCAAACCAACATTGCTCCCAAGGCATAGCCCACCATAGAGTATCATTACACAAACCATAGGGAATTACATATTGCAATGGACCAATATACATCTCATTAGGCCTCGACCCATAGTCCTCAGATACATCAAATGGGCCGTCTCATATGGGCCTTATATAAATTAAGTGGGCCGCATTAGTGGGCCTTATGTACATTGCAATGGGCCATATCCCATGGGCCTTTAAATACATCAAGGGCCGAATCACATGGGCCTTGTATACATCAAGGTGGGCTTCACAGATGGGCCTCAACAATGGCCACAAATACATTAAGATGGACCCACAATACATGAGCCTTATGTATGTCAAATGGACCATAACAATGGGCCACAACAACGGACCATACCCGAACACAAGTATAATGAGTCCCATCATTAAAATTCTTAAGGCCCACCATAACGTGTATTTCCCATCCAACCTGTACCTAAGTTAACATAGGAATACATGAAGTGGAACAAACATTAGCTTAATCGAAAGCTACAAAAATGGGTGGGCGGTTTGGATGCAATACAAGCATCATGGTGAGGCCCATAGAGGCCCAATAACAGGAATATTATATAAAATATAATATATATATATATATACACACACAACTACCTCACACAGGCACACATGCTCACACATGCACTCACACACGCATACACACGTGCACACTCACACATGCATGCACACACGTGCACACACTCACGCACATCCACTCACAGCAGGGGGGGGGTCCCACCGTCCAGGGTGGACGGTGCAGACAACACATACATAAGGTAGGCCCCACCGTCCGTCTGGACGGTGGGCATGCAACACATACATCAGTGTGGGTCTCATGTGGGGCCCACCAAAATGTTTATCATCCATCCAACCCGTTCATAAGGTCACGTGGACCTGGGTGAAGGGTGAAAACAAATTTCACCTTGATCAGAAACTTCTGTGGACCCCAAATGGGTTTCAATGGTAGAGTTCAATCACCGCTGTTTCTTCTGGTGTGGGCCACCGGAGATCAGGATAGGCCTGAAATTTGGAGGGGACCCACGTCACGGGGTGGTCCACCTCATGGACGGTGTGGATACAAAATATACATCATGGTGGGGCCCACGGCTGAGGGCCGTGGGACGTTGGCGTCCGCCCGCCCGTCTCTGACACAGCAGCAGCAGCTGCTGTGATTTTTTTTTATTTTTATTTTTATTTTATTTTATTTTATTTTTTTATTTGGGGCCCACCGAGATGTGATTAAAAATCTAGCCCATCCATTATGTTTGTACCACTTGGCTGGCCGTCCAGCCCTAGTTACAGCTTCATCCAAACTTCAGGTGGGTCCCACCAAGTACTTTTATATGTTCTGGCATGTACTCACCTAGTTTTAGAGGGTATGGCCCACCCGGTGATCATATCACCCTAAAACTTTGGCTCAACGCCTAAAAGGATGTGGAGAAGAGGAGGGACGGAGTGGATTCAACATATACATCAACGTGGAGCCCACATGAACAATACTCAAATTTTTATTTTTTTTTAAAGGAATCTCTGTCACGTACAGCGTACAGGGACGCTGGATGTTAAATTATTTATTTATTTATTTATTTGGGGCCCACCGAGATGTGATTAAAAATCCAGCCCATCCATTATGTGTGTCCCACTTGTTTGGCCGTCCAGACCGAGTTTCAGTTGCATCCAAACTCCAGGTGGGTCCCACCAAGTACTTTTATATGTTCTGGCAGGTATTCACCTAGTTTTAGAAGGTATGGCCCACCTGGTGATCAGATCACCTTAAAAATTTGATTCAACGTCTGAAATAGGCTGGAGAATAGAATGGACAGCGTGGATCATCAACATACATCAATGTGGGGCCCAAAAGCATATATAAAAAAAATATATAACCTTTTTTTTTTTTTAAAGGCTCGTCAGTACATGCCCCATGCCTGTACACACCTCCATGTTAGCCACTAGCCACTCCAGTGACTTCATGTCCAGCGTCCAGGGACGCTGGACGGCGTGTATACAACACAGTCATCATGGTGGGTCCCTCATGGTGGATTCCACATGGACGTGGCCCACCATCCTTACATATATATACATATATAAATATAATATAAATATAATATTAATACATTATTGATTATAATATACTATATATGCTATATAAACGGCGGATCCCTCCTAAAATGTGGTGGGCCACACCATCTAATGGATGTAGAAGATTTAACATAAATTTGGTGGGGCCCACTACATTCAAGGGAGAGGAAAGAGGAGAGAGAGAGAGATAGAGAGAGAGACGGTAATAGAGGGGAGGGACCCCGCCACTATGGGCCCTCCATTGATACAATACATAGATCAAAATGGGTCCCACCTACAAGTGGACCCTTAAATGGAAATCAACGGTGGATCACCCACCTCTTGTACTCCTCCTTGATCCCTTAGCCTCCTTAGCTCCTAGCCTCCACTTTCAATGGTGGTTGATGACGATCCAACGGTTGAGATGAGAGATGTGAGAGTGTAGGGAAAAGTGGGCCACACTTGTGGCTTGGAAGGAAATGGGGAAGGGCTCATACGTATGGGGGTTTTTTTTTTTCTTGCTTGGGGAATGGATTTGCAAATGAAGAGAGAGAGAGGGTTGTTGTAAAGGGAGAGGAGTGATGGATGTGGTGTGATGGATGTGGTGTGATGGGGTGTAAGAGCCACTTTTCTTGACTTTTGTGGCTTTTGGTGTAAGAAAGGCATGGTGGTGTAAGAACTTTTTGACTTTGGGGTTGCTTGGGGAAGAGTGTGAGTGATGTGTACTTGACCCTTGAGATTGATGGTTGATGGATTGATGGATTGATGGATTGATGGATTGATGTGACACATCGTAGAGATTCTCTTGGGTTTCGTAACGCGCGGCGTTTTCCTCGCACCGAACGCTAGCCCACATTTCCTAGTCAGGGTATCGGATCGGTGCGTGAGTCGCGGCGTTGGAACCGCGGCGATGGTACGGTCGCAATGATACAGGTCTCGGATTAAACCGACTCGAATCTAAAGGATACGATTTATGATCGATCGCAACGTCGATTATCAGTCGCGGATTGCCGGACTTCGACGGAAATGATCGCAGGATTCATCGGAACAGTGCGAACTAGGATACGGGTCTTACAGCTCTCCCCACCTAATAAAAAATTTCGTCCTCGAAATTTACACTAGCATCGCAACTAAACGTAACTCATAAAAGGATAGGGAACATAACATTATGTATGATCAAAACACAGTACAACATACATAAAACATCAAAAGATGGGGATGACGCCCATGAATCTCAAGCTTCTAACTTCTAAGGCGTATCATTTAGGAGCAATCTAGCAAGATGGTGTAGGGGCCAAGTCACATGAATCATCGACGACTGCTCCTGATGACTGAGGGTCCTGCTGGACGGCATAAAATCTGCCCTGGGCCTGCTGGCGAGGTGCAGGTCCCCTCTGAGGCCTCTGCTGCTGCGTGGGAGGTCCTGGAGGCTGGTGCTGCTGCTGAGGGGGCCTCGGTGGTGGAATCTGCGGTCGCTGCTGCTGCGAAGGCTGCTGCGGTGCTCTCGGCTGCTGGGGTGCTCTCGGCTGCTGTGGAGGCTGCTGTGGTGCTCTCGGCTGCTGCTGCTGAGGTCGGGGACACTCCCACCTACGGTGTCCTATCCCACCGCATCCATAGCAAGTGTCAGGAAGCTGTCTCTGAGGTGGTGCCGCTGGGGGTGCCGTCGGTGCTACTGGTGCTCCGGCGGATGGGTGACTCCTGTATCTCTGCGGTCGTCGGTGCTGTTGGGAGCTACTGGAGGGGGTCTGCCTCTTCTGACCCCTCCTCTGATCTCGATCGCTCTGTCCGCCGGCCCACTCGGCCTCATAAATCTGAGCCCTCCGCACTACCGCCTGGAAAGTCGGGAGCTCATGTCCAATAACGCGGCCTCGAAGACCGTAACGTAAGCCGTTCTCGAAACGGCGGGCCTTTCGCCCCTCATCATCAATCATGTATGGCGCAAACCTCGATAGCGCCACAAAACGGGCTGCGTACTGCGCCACAGTCATATCCCCCTGCACCAGAGTCTCAAACTCCAGTGCTCTCTGACGTCGAATGTGGTCAGGGAAGTACTGCTCCTCGAATCTATCGATAAAGTCATCCCATGTCCAGACGTAATCAGGTCCTGCAACACGGGTAACGGAGGTCCACCAATGCTCTGCCTCGCCCTGGAAGAGGAATACTGCTAACCGGACTCGATGCTGGGTCGTGCATGACATAGTATCGAAGATCTTTTCCACATCAGAGCGCCATCTCTCTGCTGCAGTCGGATCTGGCTCGCCCTGGAAACGTGGAGGATCAAGCCGTCTGAACTCGCGAAGAAGAGCACTCGCACGCTCCTGCTCAGCCTGCTCTGGTGAAACAACCGGGCGTCTGCCCTGCCCCTGAAGTGCAGCTGTCACAGCCTGTAACATCTGCTGTAACTGCGAGGCACTCACAGGCACGGTCGGATCCGTATCCACATCAGGTGGAGGAACGTCATCCTCAGGAAAGGGAGCAGGGATCTCTGGCGGTGGAACGGGAGGCGCAGGTGGTAAAGCTGGAGCCTCGGGATCCTCAGGTGGTGGGACGGGAGTCGATCGGGTCACTCGCCTACGCGGCATGTCCTATAGGAAGAATAATGACGCCAATCAACCTTGAGAATCGTACGTTAGGGAACTAACTCGGAAGGTTTCGCACTCGGAACCTAATCGCCTTAAACTCATAGTAAACATGTGATACTGTTCTCGGTTATTCCCAAGTTATGCTTTGATACCAACTTCTGTCACGCCCCAAACTCGGAGACCGGGCTCACAAAATTCCCGATCGCCGAATCCGGCGCCGACAGCCTCCGTAGAACCCCATTCTCGGCTCCCAGCGCCCATACGCCAGGTTCCGATCCTGGGATGCTACAAGGAGGATTTCTAATAATCAATTTGATTCGTAATGAGCATAACCACAAACATAACCCACGAACAATAACCACAAGAACACCATCACAAAATCCACTATGAACAAAAACTTTGAGTACAAGGTGTATAAAAGGGAAATACAATATACTGAAAATAACAAAAGCTCCAGAAGACTGCTGCACGCTCCGAGCTAAACGCTGCTGCAACCTAACGCCACCTGCACGCATCTATCGTGCATAAGCTTACAAAAGCTTAGAGGGTGGTGAAAGTGTGTGTAAGGCGAGTACCAAGTGTACAATATCAGAGTAATGCGGAAATATGCGGTAAGTCCATGAATGCTATCAACTTATAATAAAGCTATGTAATGCAAGGCATGAATGCTGTCGGTCATACCAAGACCATGCGATGCGAGGCCTATGTAGCCAAATGTCATATGCGAGATGCAAAGCAAGCGTGCCAGTACCCATAAGTACACATATCCATGCGATGCATAATGCAACTCAAGTATGTCAATCCTCATGTCAATATAGTTATCAGTCTGGATAATCACCGGGGTCTAGTACACTCAAACCAGCTTGCCGCCCCTATCCGAACGCACAACTGGGAGAGTGAAAGAGACCTCACTATCCGCCTGCCAATATCGGGCCCGGCTCGTCGATAGCGGACCGATTCCTCAAGCTGGTCAAACTCAACCTAGAAATTGCCCCCTCACTCAGGCGGGTAAGGTCACACCCCTTTCCAACCGACCACGACACAGTGGGAGACGCGGCCTCCTGGTATTCGGCCCTCATGCGCTCGTACATCCACTCGGTCTCGACGTTGGAGTCATCCTCTGGTACCATCGGGTTTAGGGATTTTCACCCAGGGACATCTATGGCGCCCGTATGCTAGAACCAAACATTTCCGGTATCCAATCCAGCCACCCACGATGTGTCTGTGGAGGCTATGGCCCTGGTATCGCTAGGGCATACAGTAACTACAATCACATAATGCAAGTGCATGAGTCACACTACCAGTCATGCAACAGTCCTGCGTAATCCATGCGCTCATGCAAGGCAACTCCGCCTATCAGGGAGCCCGTAACAGTCTGCCCGAAGGCATATGCTATGATCAGTCACCCCTCATCTCAAGCATGCATATGATGCGTATGATCATGAATAATGAGATTATACTAAGCATTTTATAAAGTAATGAACTATCTTTTCAACGCAGATGGGCATAGACGGCTTACACACAGCAAGTACGGGCCTATCAATGGGCCCTAAGGAGAGTCACAATGCGGACATTTAACCAACACTGTACTTACAATGTGGACGTCAAACCAACATTGCTCCCAAGGCATAGCCCACCATAGAGTATCATTACACAAACCATAGGGAATTACATATTGCAATGGACCAATATACATCTCATTAGGCCTCGACCCATAGTCCTCAGATACATCAAATGGGCCGTCTCATATGGGCCTTATATAAATTAAGTGGGCCGCATTAGTGGGCCTTATGTACATTGCAATGGGCCATATCCCATGGGCCTTTAAATACATCAAGGGCCGAATCACATGGGCCTTGTATACATCAAGGTGGGCTTCACAGATGGGCCTCAACAATGGCCACAAATACATTAAGATGGACCCACAATACATGAGCCTTATGTATGTCAAATGGACCATAACAATGGGCCACAACAACGGACCATACCCGAACACAAGTATAATGAGTCCCATCATTAAAATTCTTAAGGCCCACCATAACGTGTATTTCCCATCCAACCTGTACCTAAGTTAACATAGGAATACATGAAGTGGAACAAACATTAGCTTAATCGAAAGCTACAAAAATGGGTGGGCGGTTTGGATGCAATACAAGCATCATGGTGAGGCCCATAGAGGCCCAATAACAGGAATATTATATAAAATATAATATATATATATATATACACACACACAACTACCTCACACAGGCACACATGCTCACACATGCACTCACACACGCATACACACGTGCACACTCACACATGCATGCACACACGTGCACACACTCACGCACATCCACTCACAGCAGGGGGGGGTCCCACCGTCCAGGGTGGACGGTGCAGACAACACATACATAAGGTAGGCCCCACCGTCCGTCTGGACGGTGGGCATGCAAAACATACATCAGTGTGGGTCTCATGTGGGGCCCACCAAAATGTTTATCATCCATCCAACCCGTTCATAAGGTCACGTGGACCTGGGTGAAGGGTGAAAACAAATTTCACCTTGATCAGAAACTTCTGTGGACCCCAAATGGGTTTTAATGGTAGAGTTCAATCACCGCTGTTTCTTCTGGTGTGGGCCACCGGAGATCAGGATAGGCCTGAAATTTGGAGGGGACCCACGTCACGGGGTGGTCCACCTCATGGACGGTGTGGATACAAAATATACATCATGGTGGGGCCCACGGCTGAGGGCCGTGGGACGTTGGCGTCCGCCCGCCCGTCTCTGACACAGCAGCAGCAGCTGCTGTGATTTTTTTTTATTTTTATTTTTATTTTATTTTATTTTATTTTTTTATTTGGGGCCCACCGAGATGTGATTAAAAATCTAGCCCATCCATTATGTTTGTACCACTTGGCTGGCCGTCCAGCCCTAGTTACAGCTTCATCCAAACTTCAGGTGGGTCCCACCAAGTACTTTTATATGTTCTGGCATGTACTCACCTAGTTTTAGAGGGTATGGCCCACCCGGTGATCATATCACCCTAAAACTTTGGCTCAACGCCTAAAAGGATGTGGAGAAGAGGAGGGACGGAGTGGATTCAACATATACATCAACGTGGAGCCCACATGAACAATACTCAAATTTTTATTTTTTTTTAAAGGAATCTCTGTCACGTACAGCGTACAGGGACGCTGGATGTTAAATTATTTATTTATTTATTTATTTGGGGCCCACCGAGATGTGATTAAAAATCCAGCCCATCCATTATGTGTGTCCCACTTGTTTGGCCGTCCAGACCGAGTTTCAGTTGCATCCAAACTCCAGGTGGGTCCCACCAAGTACTTTTATATGTTCTGGCAGGTATTCACCTAGTTTTAGAAGGTATGGCCCACCTGGTGATCAGATCACCTTAAAAATTTGGTTCAACGTCTGAAATAGGCTGGAGAATAGAATGGACAGCGTGGATCATCAACATACATCAATGTGGGGCCCAAAAGCATATATAAAAATATATAACCTTTTTTTTTTTTAGGCTCGTCAGTACATGCCCCATGCCTGTAAACACCTCCATGTTAGCCACTAGCCACTCCAGTGACTTCATGTCCAGCGTCCAGGGACGCTGGACGGCGTGTATACAACACAGTCATCATGGTGGGTCCCTCATGGTGGATTCCACATGGACGTGGCCCACCATACATATATATACATATATAAATATAATATAAATATAATATTAATACATTATTGATTATAATATACTATATATGCTATATAAACGGCGGATCCCTCCTAAAATGTGGTGGGCCACACCATCTAATGGATGTAGAAGATTTAACATAAATTTGGTGGGGCCCACTACATTCAAGGGAGAGGAAAGAGGAGAGAGAGAGAGATAGAGAGAGAGACGGTAATAGAGGGGAGGGACCCCGCCACTATGGGCCCTCCATTGATACAATACATAGATCAAAATGGGTCCCACCTACAAGTGGACCCTTAAATGGAAATCAACGGTGGATCACCCACCTCTTGTACTCCTCCTTGATCCCTTAGCCTCCTTAGCTCCTAGCCTCCACTTTCAATGGTGGTTGATGACGATCCAACGGTTGAGATGAGAGATGTGAGAGTGTAGGGAAAAGTGGGCCACACTTGTGGCTTGGAAGGAAATGGGGAAGGGCTCATACGTATGGGGGTTTTTTTTTTTCTTGCTTGGGGAATGGATTTGCAAATGAAGAGAGAGAGAGGGTTGTTGTAAAGGGAGAGGAGTGATGGATGTGGTGTGATGGATGTGGTGTGATGGGGTGTAAGAGCCACTTTTCTTGACTTTTGTGGCTTTTGGTGTAAGAAAGGCATGGTGGTGTAAGAACTTTTTGACTTTGGGGTTGCTTGGGGAAGAGTGTGAGTGATGTGTACTTGACCCTTGAGATTGATGGTTGATGGATTGATGGATTGATGGATTGATGGATTGATGTGACACATCGTAGAGATTCTCTTGGGTTTCGTAACGCGCGGCGTTTTCCTCGCACCGAACGCTAGCCCACATTTCCTAGTCAGGGTATCGGATCGGTGCGTGAGTCGCGGCGTTGGAACCGCGGCGATGGTACGGTCGCAATGATACAGGTCTCGGATTAAACCGACTCGAATCTAAAGGATACGATTTATGATCGATCGCAACGTCGATTATCAGTCGCGGATTGCCGGACTTCGACGGAAATGATCGCAGGATTCATCGGAACAGTGCGAACTAGGATACGGGTCTTACACCAACCGAGTATACTCAGTACGATAAAAGCGTAATGTGATTTCGTGGGATGGTGAGGAAGCGGATTGGCTGGTGTACCTCACACCAGCTATATAGCTGTTGTAGGTACGTGTCGTGCGAAGATAAGCACTGACACTCCTCGAGCTCTGAGTTGTACAAACGGTTCAAAGGAGATCAAAGTTACATGGGCTCCATAATGATGTATTTATTATATCTACACAGTTCATCTATTTTCAGAGTTCATTTTAAAGCATTGTCCAAAAAATAATCATATCCAAAGATCATCTGGACCACACCATAAATAACAACGGGGATAATGATTTTCACCATTAAACAATTTGTAGGGCCCACCATAACGTTTATTTTACATCCAATTTGTTTATAAGGTCACAAATACCTGAACTAAGAGGAAAAACAAATTTCATATTGATCCAAAACTTCTATGACCCAAAAGGGTTTCAATGGTAAACGTTCAACCCCTCACTGATTTTTGCAGTGTGGTCCACTTGATAGTTAGATCCGTCTTATTTTTCGTCTCAAGCCTTAAGATCGCCAAATGATGGATGAAGAGAAAACAGTATCAGCTTATCCAAACCTTGCTTGGCCCCAATAAAATTTTAATGGTGGTTGTTCAATCTCCACTCTTTACTATGGTGTGGTCCACTTTAAACTTTAGATCTGATTTATTTTTAGGATCATGCCCTATAATCATCCAGTAAGATGTATGGACGACGTGGATATAACACATGCATTACGATGGCCTCAACAGAACTCAATGGAGCCAGGTGCTCCAGGTGATGCGGGGTATGCAGCTCTCGGCTGGAGGGATTCATGTGGGGGTGCACACGGGTTGGTTCGGTCCGGTTATGGGGTGAAACCGGAACCGAACCGTTCCTAACGGTTCTACCATTTTGGAACTAGAACCGAACTGTTGGTACCCTGGAACTGAACCGGAACCGGACCGTGAAAAACGGTTCGGTTCCGAATCGGTTCCACAGTTCTAGAGTGGTAAATCAGTGCAATCTTCAACGAGAAATCATCTTTCCTATCGTTTCCCTCTTACTTGACAAGACAACATATATTCAGAAATCCTTATCAGCATGCTAAAATCACAAAAAACACCCGCCCCCTTTGATAGATGTAACCACCCTTTCTACTTTTGGTAATAAAACAATACAAAGATGCACAATTGCATTACCAAAAGTACAAAAAGTTAAGGGTACACTTATCAATCAGGGCAGATTCCAATTCCTGAATAACAGAAATCCAAAACAATGCAAATAAAGAATCAAATGCTTACCCAGTCCTTTGGCTGCCATTTTGAGACCAGCCTGCTCTCTGAAGGCCCGGACGACAAGCTATCCTCAAACCCCTCATGCCGCAACTCACAAAACACCATCGTTTGCGGCAAATACGCCATGCACGTCGTCGGTGTCGTCGCTGCCACATTACTGCTACTGCTCGCAGTCGGCGAGAGAGAGGGCAGGCAAGGGCGCAACAGTTGGGCTACGAAATAGAGAGATTAGATATTTAAGGTTTTTTTTTTTTTTTTTTTTTTTTTTTTTTGAAGGTTCAGATCGACTGTTCGGATCATCTATTCGGTTCACGGTTCAGTTCTACGGGGCCTTAAATCGGAACTGATCCATATCCAACGGTTCTCGAATTTTTGGAACTGGAACCGAAACCGGTGCTGTCTAGAACCGAACCAAACCAGACCGATCCAACGGTTCGAGTCCGGTTCCACCGTCGGAACCGATCCAATGGTTCCAGTCCGATTCCACAGTTCCGACGGTTCGATGCGCACCCCTAAATTCATGTAGCAATAAGCTCCCTGGGGCCAACATGATGTATGTGTTACCACGCTGTCCATCGGTTTCAGCGGCTCATTTTAGGGCATGAGCTCAAAGCTGTTTTTAACGGTGGTTCTTCAGTCCCCATTGTTTCCTATGATGGTGGTCCATTTGAGCTTTGGATCTATCTCACTATTGGGCTTAATGTCCCAAAAGAATCTAGAAAAAAGGATGGACGGCATGGATATAACACATACATCACGGTGCTGCAAAAATCCGCTGCAGCCGGGTGCTGCAGGCAATCTAAACAGAGACCAATCCACCCAATCAGAGACTGCCGCGTACCTGTCGGAAATCAAATACTCGTAAGGAAGGGCGCGGATTTGGTACTACCCTCGCCTGCTCGCAGCTCGGGACAGGCGGAGGCTTCAAGGGGCTACTGAGGCGCCACCATGATGTATGGACTTTATCCACACCGTCCATCCAATTTTTCATATCATTTTAGGGTATTACAATAGAAATAAAGCATTTTGAAGGCTCAAGTGGACCACACCACAGGAAGCAGCGGTGCTTAGGACACCCGCCATTAAAACCTTCTTATGGCCCATCATGTTGTTTATTTGCCATCCAACCTGTTGATATTGTCGTATACACATGGTTGAAGTGAAAAAAAAATCATCTTGATACAAAACTTCTGTGGTCCCTAATAAGTTTTCAACGGTAGGAATTTAATATCCTCTGTGTGGTCCACCTGAGCTTGGATCTTCCTTTTAATTTTTTAGTAATAAATCCTAAAATCAATTGGAAAAATGGATGGACGGTATGGATGGAATCCATACATCACACAGGCCCCTCGGAGCCTAACCTGTCCTGAGGCGGGTGCAGTACCTAATCCGAAACGCCGCGTTCCCCTCTCTTTCTCGTCTCGTCGAAGGAAAAGAACCTCTTCTAACCGAAGACAACGAGAGCATCGAATCCAACCCGTCCTTACTCATTCATCCCTATAAAAACCCCTTCTTCATCCGTCTTTCTCCTTCTATTTCTTACTACATCTTTCCATGCCCTAGAAAAGGAAAAGATCTTCCCAGGTTCGTAGATCTCTCTCAAGATCTCTTTCTTTTCGATTATGATCCAAAACTTTGGTTCTACTTGGATTGGATTCGAGAAATTTGTGGATTTTGGCTTTAATTAGAGGTAGAGATCAGCTATTTCTGCTAGGTTTGGATGAGTTTTCGTTTTTCTCCTGGAAGGTTCAGGAATTCTGGATTCTAGGGTTTTCAGGGAATATCTGCTGAATTCGAGCTGCCTAATGCTCGTTGATTTATCGGATTTTCGTTTTGTGGGAAATTTTAGGGTTTGGAGTCAGGAACTCAGTAGAAAGACATTCTTTTTCTTTTATTTTTTGATTGTTTCAGTAGTTTGTCGTTTCGGATTAGAGATGTATGATTCTGCTTCTCGTGATTGGGTGCAGACTCTTCAGTCCATGCCGTCTGTATCTCTGATCATGTTGTGGACACTGATCAGATGGTCTTAACCATCTTGTCGTGATCGCGAAACAGGCGGTTGGAATAAAGTGGTCGGTGCCGATAACTGGCAGAGTTGGATGGTTGGGATCATCCAATTAGTGTGATTTCTGTGCTTTGGCCCCACCTGTTGTGGTCCCTTAGAAAAGTCTGGGATTGAGGCACTTGTAGGTTATGCTTATGGTGATGTGTAGTTCATCGGTAGTTGCACGAACCTTCTAGCAGGGTCCTGGTCCCGCTACGAACCACATTTCAGAACTGCGCTTCTGCTCCTGCTTCCTAGCTGTTTATAATAGCAATTTCAAACAGGTGCTTCCCCTCGCCCATACCCAAGACTACTGCTGCTTCTGTTGATGCTTTATTCACCTAGAGGTTCACCATTCCCTGCTGGAATGTTGAAGTAAATTCCATATTTTGGATGGGGAGAAAGGATAAATGCTTCTGATTAGAATGCTTTGTCATCCTATGTCAATTGAATGTTTTCAACTGGTTGCATTTTACTGCCCAAATTCTGATTTAGTTGAATTCAATTCCTTTTTACACTGGAATTCGAGAAACTCATTATTTTGGTGGTGGACTTTTTCCGAACTTGAAACATAAAAGGTACACTGTTGTGACAAATTATGAGTTTCCCAAGTTTGGCACAAATGCATCCTTATTTATTATCAGGCGATTGATTTCTTTCCCCATAGATTCTCTCTTAAACATTATTCGTTTGTTTGATTTCCATATTAGGTCTGGTTGCATGAAATACCATGGCGACAGCAACCATGGCAACTGCAGCTGGTGCCGCTGCTCTTCTTTACTATACACTGAGTCGTAGGTTGCAATCAACTCCATCGGATGATGATGAGGAGAATGGTGGTGATGTTTCCAAACCTGCTCCATCCGTAAGAAGCCGATTATCGCGCGGTCCTGCTCAAGCTCCAGCAACTTGGTTGGAGACCATTTCAACCTTGTCAGAGACATTGAGATTTACTTACTCGGAAACTCTAGGGAAGTGGCCAATTGGCGATCTTGCTTTTGGTATCAGCTTTCTCTTAAAGAGGCAGGTAAATGTCAATGACCTAATCTCTTAATGCTTCTCTTCTACCATGGTTCTCATCTATAATGGTGTTGATGTTCCTAATGTTCCTAATATCCTCCCAATGAGGCTGTTGCCTACCCATCTTTGTCCTGTCACGTTTTGTTTTTCAAGTTTCAACAAGGCATTTTGGATGCGTATCTTCATATTCCATGTGCCTTTCATTAGCAGGCATTACAGCACCAAAGAAACTAACTAGTATTAGCAGGAAGTCATTTTATTGTGGCATATAGAGCACAGAACTATAAAGAATGACTTAGTTGCTAACTAGTTTGCATAAAGTTTTGATATAAGATTTGCAGATTTATGATGATTCATGAGATATTGATTGACTAAGACTAAATCCTTAAAGATAGCATCCAAGGATGGGTCGATATTGATTTCATGATTTCTCATAATCAGATATGTAGCTTTTTATTTGCGCTTATGGACCAAAATTTTGTTTACCTTCAAAGAGAAAACAAAAAGAGTGAGGATGGTTGATATTGAGTGATGCTTGATGAACTCCATTGAGACCAATTCCTGGATTAGCAGAGATTGATTTAAAAATCCCACAAATGCTTAGTATGCTTGCCAATGCACGTAAGGCATGCAAGGAGACCTAGGTACATAGAGGGGAGATTACCTATCTTGCAACCAAATAACCCCACCAATGCTTGTACTTCCTTGCTTGACATTCTAACACCATTTTTGTGAAGATTAATCTTCAGACCTGAAACCACTTTGAAGCATCTGATTACCTTCTTTAAGTTGTCTACTTGCTTGACATCAGCATCGTAAAAGAGGAGGGTATGGTCTACAAACTGAAGATGGGATATTTGAAACATAGGGCCCTCCACTTTAAGCCCGTTTACTATGCCCCCATTGACTCCTTTTTCCAACTTTGCTTGATGCCTTTGCCACCGCCAGAAAGAGGAAGCCCCTTGTCTAAGACTTCTTGAGGCTTAAATAAAAAACCTTTTTATTGACCCATTCCCAAGCTTTGAGAATCTTTTGCAAAGATATACTCCATAATCTACTTTCTCTATTTTGTACTGCAACCCAATCAGACAAACATATAATTGAAGAACTCTCATTCAACACGATATGCTTTCTCTATATTGAGCTTGCAAATAATTCCTTTCCTACCTTTGTTGTATCTCGAATCAATGCACTCATGTGCTATCCACAGTCCACACACCATCTATAATTTGTTTGCCATAGACAAATGCTCATTGCGCCTTAAAAATAACCGGCCCCAACACTTGTGATATCTAGATGCGAGGTTTTAGACATAATCTTGTAAGGACTCCCGATTAAGCTAACAAGTCTAAAGTATTTCAAATGTCCAACACATGCTTAGGAATGAGAGCAATGAATCATCATCATCATCATCATCATCATCATCATCTAAGTCTTATCCTAACTAATTGGAGTCGGCTACATGGATCGTTCTCGACCATTCCACTCTATCAAGGTCCATAACTTTAGTTCGACCATATGTCAAGTCTTTACTTACTTCCTCCGCCCGCATCCTTTTGGGCCTTCCCCTTGCCCTTTAGAGCCTTCAACTTGTACAAACTCACTCCTCTTAACTGGCTCAGTTCTTGGTTTCCATTGCAGCTAACCAAACCATCTAAGCCTACTTTCTCTAATCTTGTTACTTATTTGTGCTACTTCTAAATTTTCTTGAATGCATTCATTTCTAATTCTATCCATCCTTTTCTTGTCACTTATCCATCTCAATATCCTCATTTCAGCTAAACTCGTCCAATGGACACGTTGTTCCTTAATTGCCCAACTTTGTGTCCCATAAAGCATGGCTTGTCTTATAGCCTTCCTGTAAAATCTCTCTTTCAGTTTGAGTGGTACACGATGATCACATAAAACTCCAGTGACGCATCTCCATTTCTTCGACCTTGCTTGAATTCTATGGGCAACATCCTTCTCAATCAATCTTTCAAAAAAAAAAAAAAAAAAAAAATCCTTCTCAATCTCTACTCCCATGAATTATTGACCCAAGATATCAAAAGTGGTCATTTTGGGAAACTTCTTGGTCAGCAATCTTTACTAATTCTTTGTTCCCACTCATATTGTTACTAAAATTAACCATTTCCCTATCTACGGACTGAATTTTAGTTTCCTGCAAGGCTAACTATTGCACCTTTTGGTGCTTATAAGTTATAATACATCCTGATCTGGGCTCTTTTGCAGGGACAGCCCATGCCCTGACATTCCAACTCAACAGCTTCATGGAAGTTTGAATCTTAGCCATTTCCTCTTCTTCTGTCCTCAATTCCTTTCTTGTAGTTAATAGATGAAACAAGGCCAGCCAGCTCCCTTCTTCCCTTTGGCGATTTCAGTGGCTTGCTCGGCTGAAGAGCCGCTGCCTTTTGCATACCCCCTTCCTCTACAAACTTGAACATTTACTTCTGAATCTTCCTCTCAAACACTGAAAAGTTACTCCCACCCTGTGACCAACATTGAGCCCTGCTAATTCTGCCTGCTTCCTCTTCCCCATTTGATACCTTCCTATAAAATTTGATTATATTCTGGCCTAACAAAAGAGTAGCTCAGTTCGGAACCTCAGCAATTCCCACCTCTTGTCTGGTCCCTGTTTTTGGTTTGTAGTCGGTGATGGCACAAACTATAGACCAAAAAGGCTAGCTGCTTGGATGTGTGGCATGTCGCTTGTCTAAGGCGGTGGAGGAGAGGAGCGGTGTTATCTGGGTACTTCTTCCTTCTGGGATTTTGCCGTGCCAACACTTGGACACCCCTAGACATGACACGACACTTCATTATCTATATGGACAAAGTGTTGTATGGATGTCGTCCAAAAGTGCTGTGTTGGAAACTTCGAATAAGGTGTCCAAGGTCCAAACATAATTGTTGAATAATTACTCATAAGGGCTTACTCTCACTCTCTAGATTTTGAGTCATTTTCATCACAGGTGCCAGGCCACATATAACAAAAAATCACAGGCTTTGTATATATAACCAAGAAAAGCACAATATTTGTTGTTTATTTTTGTTCTTTTGCTGCCGTTTTTGAAAATTTCAAGAGTGAGTGATGCTTACACAACAAACTTTTTTCTTGAGATGATTATGCATGATTTTTGATGTTTTCTTAGTCAATTACTTATTAGTTTATGTTGCAAATAATTGGACTTCATTGGAGCTATGTGAATAACATTCTCAAATTTCCATTGTTTTTAAGTTTCAATTTTACTCCGCAAGAAAACAAAATAAAATAAAATCCATTTTTAATTATTTGTTCTATTTTCTATTTAAGTAAATTATTATTAATTTGTGCACGCAAGTGTTCTCATTTTGAAGTTTGCTGTGTCGGACACTTGGCACCTGTACCACATGTCCAAGTAAGACCGGAGAGGACAAGCTTCTTTTTCTGGATTTTCAATGTTTTATGGTAGAAGATATAGTCCTATGAGATGTTGGCTCCCATGCAGAAAAAGAAAACGTAGCGCTCCCATGCAGATGTTATCTTATGACTGATAGGGGATCTTTACGTTATTTTGTGCCTTCCCACAGGCAACCTTTAAATGAAATTTTCTTAAAGCTACATGGCTAGCATGACTATATGTGATAGAGCTGGCATGATGCTTGTCTACAATGGTCAATGGGATGACTCTGTATCTTAATAATCCATGTATTATCGTGCATAGACACTAGCCTTTATATAATTGCCTTCTAATGTTTTTATCCTCAATGTTTGGCTTGCATCCTCCTTCATTCTCAAAGCTGAAATTTTTTCTTAACTTACTGGTTTGCCATGTGTTCCTGCTTGAAACTTAGGTGCTAGTTCTTGTTATCTAGCTATCACAATGTGGTGCTTTCATCTATCTGTTTTTTTTTTTTTTTTTTGGCTTTAGCATTAGTTTGATATTTTTGAGCCCTTTCTTTTAAAACTCTGATGGCGGCTTAGGTCTATGAAAAACATTCTAAGTTGCTATTCATGTCTGTCTCACTTTTCAGGGAAACTTACCTGTTGCAAGTATATATGCTGGTAAAGATAGTGTACAGCTTAGAGGAGCTGAAATAACAACTGACCTAAAATATCTCTTGAAGTTGCTGACTCTTTGTTGGCATTTCTCAAAGAAACCATTTCCATTGTTTTTGGAGGAAACTGGCTATTCTCCTGAAGATGTTCTCCTTCAGGAACCTAAAGCAGGAGTGAGTCATGCTCTGAGATGTACTCTTGAATTTCACGGGTTCTTTTTATTTTATCCTTTTTTTTTTTCTTTTTTTTTTTTAAAAATTAAAAATAAAAATTTAAAACTATTTAACAAGGAAACTGCACTTTCAAGTTGATCTATTTTTGGAGAATAAATTGTCTTATACTTGCATTCTATTGACTTTACTGTTTATGTTGTTATTTGATGTAGCTTTTGAAACCTGCTTTTACAATTCTGGTCAACAAGAACACAAAATGTTTTCTTCTACTGATCCGGGGAACTCATAGCATCAGGGACACTTTGACAGCTGCAACTGGCGCTGTTGTACCATTCCATCATACTGTTGTATATGAAGGTGGTGTCAGCGACTTAGTTCTAGGCTATGCACATTGTGGGATGGTTGCAGCTGCTCGTTGGATTGCAAAGCTTGCGATACCTTGTCTTATTAAAGCACTCAGCAAAAATCCGGATTACAAAATCAAGGTAAATCACGTCATAGGATTTCTGCTCAGTGGCCTTCGCATGTCAAATTTTGTGTCCTGCTCTCTACGCATGATTTTCATAAAATTAGTATCTATCTTAACAATTAAAATAATAAATAAATCATGTGTTGAATGGATGAATTTATTTTACGAAGTGGTGTTTGGAACATCTAACCAATAAACTCAGGTCCTTGGGTGGAATGTGTTGAAAAAGTTGCTGCTCCATTTGGTGCTTCTTTGTCATCCAAAGCTTGTCAATGACTAGGAATAATTAGATTATTAATTTCTACATTGCTGTTTATGAGCAGCGGTTGTGTCTCCTAACTTCTGTCAAGTTTTGATTGGTCGGCCTGTGATCATTCCTTATTCCATGTTGATGTTAGTTCTTGGTTGTGAGCTGAACCATGATACATGCATGCCACAGCTGCCTGGCATACTATAAACTCGGCCTCATAGAAAAACCTACAAGGTTTTCTTTTTAAGGCAATCAGAATATTGTTGCCGTCATATCTGGTATCGAATGGTTTATTGGATTCCTGTGCATGTGTGTGTATGGGTGCACACATGTCCATGAGCAATGCTGGTCCTTTCGACGAAAAAACCGAGTCTTATGCCTACTTTTATAGGTTTATGCAGGCTTATCCTGATTTATACCAGGGATGTCCTTAAATACTATGGTTGTTTGAAAATACTTTTAATTTATTTGGGAAATTCTGGTTCACCTACTATGAAATTGCAAGGGTGATTGCTGAGATTTTTCTTTGTGCTGGATGCGTCTTGAGTGGTGAAAGAACATTTATAAGGTCATGTAGGAATGTGTACGTCATATTCGTTTTAGATTTTTTTTTTTTTTTTTTAAAACAGCTTATTTTTTAAAATGAATTTTGGTTATAAGGTCAAGTAGAGGAATAGGTAAGGCATATTACATAGAATCAGTTCATTTTTAAAATCTTACATGGCACCCTACTAAAAAAATTGACTTCTTACATGGCAGCAGAATCTTTCATTTTCCTTCTATTCTAGTATATTTGTTTTTAAATATATATATATCTCATTATTTGTATTTGTGGATATCTTTACTTCCTCTGCAGCTTATCTACTTCATATTGCAGGCAACAAATTTTTATTTTTTATTTTTTCCCATGTTGTAACGTGTTTGTGGACATGCGTAATCATTTATGTTTCCTTCATCCAAAATGCCTAACAAGAACTGGCAGGATGTAATTCTTGAACACACAACTGTGTGTGAGTTAAATAGGTTACATCATAGTGTGCATCATTTAATAGCTAATTTTCACTCGCGAATGAACATTAGATAACAGCAATAGGTCACATGATAGCACACATCATTTAACAGTTATTTTCACTAATGCATGGACATTCAACGAAGGCGGTAGAGAAGTGAAGAACAGTGACTACTTACTACTTACTGTCTACTTTCTGTTTTGGGGATTCTGGAATTGTCTTATTTGTTTTGGTTATATTGACCGACTATAGTTTTGAATGGACTAGTCCATTTATTCTTGAAAGTATTTTTATGAATGTTTTGTAATTCTTCAGATTGTTGGACACTCTTTAGGCGGAGGTACTGCAGCACTTCTGACATATGTACTACGGGAGCAGCAGGAGTTCTCCACTACTACATGTGTTTCATTTGCTCCAGGTTTGTGTTTTTTTTTTTTTTTTTCCGTTAATTTTACTTTTGAAGATACTCTTATATATTTATTTTTTCCATTTACAAGTTATTTGTAAGGCAATGTTGTTATTTAAATTACAGATGATATTTCTGAAGAAAAGAGGAATTGCATTGTTGCACTCTTTCTTGGATAGGATGAAAGCTATATATTATATGAGCATTGGTTGCCCCATGGATGATATGAAAACTCAGAGATGGCCTGAAAACTCTAGGAACTCTGCAAACCATGTGCTTGATAGGTCTAGATTCCTCCAGGATAATACCCACACACTTTATGAGAACCATGATCCAGTGTGGATACATACTAGGTGACCAAGCGAGCTATGCATATGATCAATAAAGGTTGTTGGGTTGGAGGAATCACCTGTAGATTGCACATGACCCAAAAGTAACCGTGATTGGATAATCACAGCCATAATTAAGGGCACGCAACATGGACGGGGAGCGTACGACTGGTCTTAATTCTTACCCTCCATTTCTAGGCTCATACTCGAGCGACTGTGATCGCACATTCAGGGTGATACTGTGGCCACGTGCGGTCCATGGTTGACCCCTCTTTAAGTCTTATGCAATGGTCCATCGTGATCATAGGTGGACCCACTTGGGCCCTGCATGCAAATTTGCATGCACTGTAATAAGGTCCAGGTGATTCATATAGGATCATGGCTCCACTTTATGAGTTGGCTCGTAATGGCTTTATTATGATTAAAATATAAGGAAATTGTTATGATTTACAAGAAATGAACCTAATACATTAGGATTTCATCAGAACATATCCCACAAGTGTCTAATGCCAGTATTGGTGTTGTCATGTCTATCAAGGTACATAGCATTCACAAGTATTAGTATCTGTATGTGGTTTGTAGGGTTCCAGATATGCAGAGGCTTGAAGCCATGGTTAAGTTCGGACTTCAGACTCTGCTCTGATGAGAGCAATCGTTAGGACCCAAGACCATCTGTTTTTGCTGGCCCTTTTCATGTACTTCTGGATCATGCTGGAGGAGGTAGCTGCGAGGAACTCTAAAACAGACTACTTTTCTTGAAAATGTTCCATAGTTCACAATTAATTAATTGTTAGGGGAGATCCCCTTAATATAATTTAATGTCCACCGCTTTTCTTCCCTTTGAGATACTATAAGCCTTTTTTGTGGTTTTGATTATTTAGAGGATGTGTCTAGAGCATCATCATTCTCATTAGGTGAATCAAACCATTGAGATGAATTCCCAGATATACCAATTTCAGTATAGTTGGTCTCAGGTTGTAGTAGCTAGAATCATCTATCTTGGCTTCCTTTGTTTGAGATTATAATGTAGCTTATCTTCTACATTTTCTTGTGGCTCCTACATCCTGCTGCTTCTCATGACTAATGTTGGGCGGTCATTTGCTTAATTGTAATGTAGGTTTATCAACAAATTTGGGTCTCCAAACTCGAGGGCTGCCTCGAATAGTGTCCTGGCCACGTGTTAGGAGGCAAGTTCCCTTTTACTTGAGAGGGTTAGAGATGTAGCTGTTGCCTTCAATGTTCTCAAATCGCATATGTGATCACATTTTTTAAAAAATAAATAATTGAAAAAGGGAAAAAATCGAAAAAAAATTCTAAAAAATTAGGGAAACTTGCCTAATTAGTGCACATGATTGGATTGGGTTATTTTACTTATTTCATTGTAGTTTGAGTGTTTCAAAGTTATATATTTAATTACTTATATTATATTTACATAAATTTTAACAAAACAATCAATAAGTTACATTAAGAAAGAATTAATTATTAAAAGCTTCGAACATAGAAATTTTATTGATAAATTGATCACTTGAAACAACTTACAAGCTACTAGTTACAAATACAATTACAAATATAAAAATAAACATATTTGAAATAGTTGTAGAGATATTAGAGTAAGAGAGAGAGACGTTCTTATCGGACGCGCGTTCTCATCTTTTGGTCGTTGAGGCTTTTGATAGTAGCTCTGATGGAGACTCTTCCCCTATTGACATCTCTCCCTCTCTATATGTCATCTCCCCTGTTGAGTTCTCTACTCGGGTTAGCTCCATGGATTTCATTTAGGGTGTTCTTCCCTCTCGCTCAATCGTGGCCTCTTCCTTTCTGGCTTTAGATGTCTTTTTTACTCCTTCATCGCCAGTGCACTTGGATCCTCTTTGTTCTCTTCTTGGTCCAGGTGTTTCCCCTTGTGCGCAGTTGTCGGAGGCCATTGGCCCTTTGGCCATAGTTGCTTTATCCTACGAGAGTCCCCCTTCTCCTTACCCTAGATGAATTCGTTTGGGTCTAAGGTAGCAAGGTCGGGAGGCTTGGTTATGGGTCTCCCAGTGGATGCTCTGGATGTTTTCCTGCTTTGGCCTTCCTTCGGTTTTGAAGACTTTAGGAATCATCCGGGATCATATTCTCTCTCTGCCATTCCACTAGAGCTCTTGAAGGGTTTGGTGGAAACGGTTAAAAGGAAAATTTCTATTAGGGATGCAGTTTACCATGTCCGTAGACTCATGAGGGAGGTGTTCGACAACAGGGATGAAGACTACATCGCCTTGTTTCAGTTGGTGGCCGAAATGGGCCTTTGTTCTTCCTCCAAGGTTTCCCCAAGGGGTTCCCCTAGATCGACTATAGGTACCAGGGAGCTTGTCAACTTAGGGGTGGACTCAGATGGCCTTCTCGAAGCCGCCTCTAGGAATGAGAAGGGTATAGGGGTCAATCCAATCTCCCAATGAAGATTCTTTCTTGGAATGTTAGAGGGCTAGGATGCCCTAGAAGTGGTCTCAAGTTAAGGAAATGTGATGCGGACGTCAGACCATTCAAAGCATATCAACGCAGGAGGCGTGCGTTACCCGTGTCAATGTGGTTAGATGACGGATACGAGTCGGGTCTCTAGAGGTTGAAGACCTTACACATGTGTTCGTGACAAGTGTAAGTTGCTTAAAGGAGACATTTGGACTGTTGGATCGCGAGGATGGTGTGATCGGACCGTTGGATCGTCACGACCTACCTTCATTACGCCACTTACACGACGCTATCATCAGGGCCTATCGGGCATCTTAAATTTGAATTTAGTTTATGAACATTTGGTTTATTTAAGTTTTGAGACAGTTTGCACACAATTTTTGTGCGATTTTTTTTAAAATAGGGGTATTTTGGTAATTTCATGTAATTACGAATTTATAAGGGTTGCCCTAAACCCATAGCATGTTATGTTATGTTTATGAAAGAAAAAAAAGGCTTTTTGCTTCTGACGATTTCGTCTTCGACTTCCAGTGATTGGAAGAGTGCGTGAGGCCCAGGGAAGTGATTTCTCATCCTCTACTTCTCCTTCTTTCTTTTCTGAAGGTACTCTTTTTCTTTAACCCTATTCTTGTCCTTTTCTCCTAAAATCTTTAGATCTAGAAGCCGATTTTGTTTCTTTTTATCTAAATCATTAAATATCAAAAGACTTTCATCTCTACATAAAACCCATCACCCAAATCTAAATTTGAAGAACCACCAATTCTTTTCTTAATTTTTCAGATTTCCCAATCCAGGAAATTCCTATTTTTCTGGATTAGAAATTCCACTTGGATCGTTAGACGGACCTATTACATGACGAAAGTTCTATCTTTCGCCGGATCCAACTAAACTCAGATTTTAAGATTCAATACTTCGTGTTTGTGATGGATGGCCATAATAAATGTTATATTAACCTTATTTTTTTCTTGTGTTTATGATGTATAAGGCTGAATATTTTATTTGTGTTTTTAAGATTGCATAAATCTGCCCCTTTCAAATACCATGCTCATTTAAGGTTAGATTAGGCCGTCCTACATCAAAATGTCCTCTCAATCCAAAGCTTGGTTGATTATTATTTAGGAGACCAAGCTTTGATCAGTTGATAAGGGGAATTATTTGTTCTGTTTGGGGTTGTAAAGGTATAGAATGGGAGGCCCTTGATGCTGAGTGGCTGGTGGGTGGGATCTTTGTCATGTGGGATTCTACCTTTTAACGTATAGAGGATAGTTGGTCGGTGTTCTTTGTGAACATGGTTTTCCAGGAGGTGTCTTATGGTTTTCTTTGGCTCTTCTATGGAGTTTATGGTCCTACCCAACCATCTCTTTGCAGTGCCTTCAGGAGGAAATATTGTCTACTTGGGAGAGGTGGCACCTGCCTTGGTGTATTGGGGTGACTTTAATGTCGTTTGTTTCGCTCACGAGAAAATAACTAGGAAGTGGGTGACCTCTAGTATGAGGGGTTCTTTGATTGGGCCGGAAAGCATGAACTGTTGTTGGATCTTCCCATGGGGGATGTTAAATTTACTTGGTCCAATGATTGTTTTCCACCTGCTATGTCCTTGTTGGTTAGATTCTTGGGTTCAGTAGTTCATGTTTGCTCGCCAAAGAGGCCTCCCAAAACCAGTTTCAAGACCATTGCGCTGTTCTCCTAGAAGTCAATGAAATTAGCTGGTGTCCGAAACCATTCAGATTTGAGTTGACTTGACTTGAAGTGGAGGGTTTCACTCCCTGATCTCTAACTGGTTGTCTTATTGTGGTTGAGGTTGCCCGGGCCTTATACTCTTTAAAAAGTTGTAGCTGTTGAAGTTGAAGCTTAAAGCTTGGCATTGCGTGAATTTTGGTTTCCGCAGCTAAGGTATTGTTCCTGCATTAAGGAGGAGGAGATCAAATGCAATTTGGCTGAAAGTGGGTGATTGAGGGATTGCTACTGCTAGGGTGTGCGCCAGTTGCATTTCCTCCCTTATGGATGATGGCAAGAGAGTGATTGACA
Source organism: Magnolia officinalis (assembly GCA_021015155.1). Classification (NCBI taxonomy): domain Eukaryota; kingdom Viridiplantae; phylum Streptophyta; class Magnoliopsida; order Magnoliales; family Magnoliaceae; genus Magnolia; species Magnolia officinalis. Next base: position 3,311,926 of record JAJHSJ010000009.1, read on the forward strand.
AAGGCTGCATTTGCAGGTCCATTGTTAGTTTCTATTCCCACCTATTATTAATGAGGGCAAAGATCGTCTGAAATTAGATGATCTGGTGTTTGATTGTATATCCTTGGAGGAGGCAACCTCTTTGAGAAGCCAATCCTTTTGGATGAGATTAAAGCAACTGTATTGGACTTGAGGAAGGATAAATCGTCCGGACCTAATGGCTTCCCCTTGGCCTTTTTCTAGTCCTTCTGGGATCTGGTTAAGCTGGACGTATTAAGTTTTGTCGAGGAATTTTTTTTAAAAAAGATCTGTCATCTACCCTCTGAAATGGGATGGACCTTTATCACCCTCATTCCTAAGTTGGAGGGCGCAGAGAATCTTGTAGACTTTCGGCCCATTAGTCTCGTTAGCAGTTCTGATAAAATTGTGGCGAAGGTTCTAAGTCAGAGGTTAAGATTGGTCGCCCTGAAGATCATTTCTCCCTTTAAGAGTGCTTTTGGCTTTGGGAGGCAAATCCTTGACAGTGTGCTGATAGCTCACAAATGCCTTTGGCTCTTGTTATGGAGCAGGTATGCCGGGTGTCCTTTGGAAGCTTGACCTTAAAAGGCTTCTGACCATGTGGATTGGTCTTTCTTGGATTATATGGTCGTTCAAATGGTATTTTGGAGACAAATGGAGAGCCTGGATCCTCTCATGTGTCTCATTTGCAAGATTCACTGTTCTCATCAATGGATCGCCTTTCGGTTTCTTTAGAGCTTCTCGAGGCCTCTGGCAGGGGTGATCCTTTGTCTCCTTTCCTATTTGTTCTTGTTTCGGAAGCTTTAAGTGTCGTATGTTATCCAGGGGCCGAAATCGGCCTCTTTTGTGACATCTTGTTTGATAATTTTCCATAGCGCATATGTCATCTCCAATTTGCCGATGATACATCGCTTTTTTGCAAAGCTAATGATTCTGTGTTGGATCTTTTGAGTATGACTATCTGCTGGTTTGAAGTGGTTTTAGATCTGAAGGTATTGCTCTAAAAGCGAATTTTATAGGATTCATCTTTCTAGGAGGAAACTATCTATTTGACAGTCTTTCATACGTGGTGTTGGATCCCTCCCCACCACCTACCTTGGCCTTTACCTCCACGTGGGAAATCAGCCTTGTACATGTGGGATAAAATTATCGAAACCTTGCCCTTCCCAACTATGTCGGGAAAATGGCCTTATACCTGTGGGATAAAATTATCGAATAAATAGAGAGAGTTATCCCTTGGAAAAGCAAGCTCCTCTCTCTTAGAGGCAGAATCGAAGGCTTTTGTTTCGAATATGCCTCTTTAGTACATGTCCCTTTTCTACTACCCTAAATTGGTTCTTCTTTGGATTGATAAACTCTGTAGAGATATCCTTTGGTAAGGGGATTCTCTAGAAAACTTTTGCTTCTAAATTGGAGGAGGTTTGCTCTCCTTTCTCTGAACTGAAGGAGGGGCGGGAATCAAGCATCTATCTTGTTTACGAGGCTTTCTTAGGTAATTGGCTTGGCGATTTGGTATTGGGGTTCTAGTCTTTGGAGGTTGATTATTGTTGCTAAATATGGCTTGACTCTGTTGGGAAGGTGGACAAAGTCATCCTCCCTTTATCTCTCTTGCCTTTCTATGGAAAGGAATTGCCCAGGTGGCCCCGAAAGTCTTCGATGGCCTGGTCTTTGCATTGAGTGATGGGGAGAGAATAGTATTTTGCGAGAATAGTTGTTGTGGCGGCTCCTTCCTCATATCTTCCTTTTTGGCTTTGGCCGCTCTGTCTAGTCTTAGAACTTCTGTGGCCAAGGTGAGGGAGGAGTTTGGCTTCCCTCCGTTTAGGAGGAATTTATCAGATTCTGAATTTTTGGATTTAATTGGTCTTTTGTCTTGTTTGTAGGGGTTTTTGCCCAATTCGGGAGTGGGAAATTCTTTGGTTTGGAGTCTAGCTAGCTTTGGTCTCTTTTCGGTGCAGTCCTTCTACATCTCCCTCTCGAAGCCTGTTGCTAGCTACTATCACTCAAGTGTCACCTGGTTTTATGTGGCCCCCCCAACACACACACAACAAAACAAAAACAAAACCCAAAGTAGTGCCCTTCATGTGATTGGTTAGAAAGAGCCGAGTCCTAACTATGAAAACCTCCAGAAAAGGGTTTTGATCTTGTCCAATGTGTCTGATGTGCTTCCATGAAGTTGAATTGATAGGCTATCTTTTCCTTCATTGTCCTTTTGCTTCAGATATCTAGTTTCTCATGGGTGATGCATTCCTCCATTGATGATGGACTCTTTTGTTCATGGCATGCGGGTGTCAGGGGGTCTCTCGGTTGAAAGAAGTGGAGGACCATCTTCTAAGTTGTTCCTTGGGCTATTTGGGCTGAAAGAAACAATCGCTGTTAGATGAGCTGGTGGAGACAGTGTGGTGTTTTATAGTGATCCAGGGTTCAAACCCTAGTTGTGTTACCTTCCCAAAAAAAAGAAGAAACAATCGCTGTTTCCATAATTTAAGTGTCCCCTTAGTTGGGGTGTTTTGCTGGGTCTTGCTGTTACTTAAGGATTGGGCACCTTGAGGGTTCCCGTGTTGGGGCCTCTCCAGCCTTGGGGCTGGTTCTGTTGTATTTTATTTTTCTTTTCTCTCTTTATTTTCCTTTTATTTTTTGTTGTTTTCTATTTTTGGCTCTGCTAATAAATTGCTTCACTTTCATTTTTTTTTTTTTCCTTGCTGGTGTCTTAGAAGGAACTTTTGCAATATAGCTCAGATTACTTTGTTATAGGTTGGGGGCGGATGCATTGTCAGCTCCCCCTAAGGGTTGTATTTTGCCTCCACTTGGTTTTTAATAAATCTCTTTATTGTTAAATAAAAAGCTGTATCAACACATTTTTTTTTGTCTGTAGGGTTGCGCTCATCATCATCTAAGCCATATCCCAATTAATTGGGGTTGGCTACATGATGAAAGTTATGGCATAAGTATATGATGCCGGCTGCTGGCCTGACACCCTCTGGGGACCCCCATGAGAACACAAACCTGACACAACCCTCCGTTATCCATGCTAATGGTGATGATGTAGGGTCATGTTGCAGTCTGTAAATGAAACGTCATATAGCAAGAGAGTCAAATCTAAGGGTTTCTAATTTAGTTTGTGTTAGATTTTTGTTCATACTCCAGTTTTCTTTTCTTTTTCCTCCTCCATGTTGCAGTCTTTTCCTTCCCCCCCCCCCCCCCCCCCCCCCCCCCCCCCCCCCACAGTTATATGCTTGGTGTGGTCTTTTATATTGGTGTATGTGTACTTGCACCAGATGTCTGTAACACTTCTTTTCTTCTTCCCAGAACTCCATTAATCTGGAGAGATTTCTTGCACACAAATGCATCACTTCTAAGGTATCTATTTTACATTGGGAAATTACTTGAATACTGACAGCATATTGTGTATGCAGCTGCTTGTATACTTGGGAGTTGGCAGAGTCAGGGGTGTCATTTATTACTTCAGTCATCAATGGAGCTGATCTGGTGCCTACATTTTCAGCTGCTTCAGTAGATGACCTGCGCTCTGAGGTCAGTAACTTCTCTATCTTGAGATATTGCTGCTGTTGTTATTGTTCTTCAAGGGATTCTGAGTGCACTAATTTTCAAGATTCCAAATTGCATCCAGATGCATGGGCTAAAGGAGGAATTATCACACCCGCAACTGTTTGCTCGTGAACTTATCATGAACCCAGATCCTGTGCCCGCATATCATGTGTAGGATGTCCTGGTGATGCATGAGGTACCTGACCCAAGATCAGGCTGGTCCACTCATTAGGCTGGGGCCGCACATGAATCAGATTTTTGTCTGGTTTAGTTTAGGTTAATTTTTTTTTTTGTACAGGGGTTCACCTGATCAGTGGAACTGCCAAGTTTCGCTTAAGGTGATCTTTCATGGTGGTGCTACCTTATGCATGCCTCAGATGTTCTACGCATGTGACACATTTGCATCTGAGCTGGGTCCTATGACATGCAAATCATTCCTCAGCTAAATATCATATGACCTGGCATTCAATTTGCCCTGGCCATGGTTTTTTTTTTTTTTTTTTAATCTAACAATATGGTGTTTAATGCCAGATACATGGTTTCTTGTTCCAGCCAGCATATGATGTGGTTTTGTTTCATATCAACAATATGGAACACTAAATTAGTTAAAATTTACACAGATGTGGATGATCTGTAGTGCATACAATACATAAAGCACAAAAGCTCTTAATGGTAGTAGCAAACCCACCGAAAGTGCTTATGGACATGGTTGCAAATGTCAGCTATTTCCCCCCAAAAAAAAGAGAAAAAAAGAAAAAAAAAAAGGAATGAAACCTTTGATCTATTCCCTTAGTTCTCTTGTGGAGTTTCGTTATTACTGGGTTTCCTTACGAAATATTTCCTCACACAGGTGACAGCGTCTGCATGGCTTAACGATCTAAGGAATCAGATCGAGCAAACAAGAATCCTGAGCACCGTCTATCGATCTGCTCCGCCTTGGGGTCCCGTCTTCCATCCATTGCCAGTGCTCGAGCACGAGTTGCCGGTGCTGGTGCTATCCTACGTCCAGTCTCTAACAGTACGCAGGTAAGCCTGCCCTGGCTAGCTACTCCTTGGAGCTGTTTAGGCGTATTTCACTGTTGCTTGGATGATTTTAACCATTCAATTTTTATTTTTATTTTTCACATCTAATTTTGACTTGGAGTATGTTAGTTCTTAACCGACCATTTGATGGCCACCGATTGAATGATTTTGATAGTTCAATCAGTACAAATTTCAGGCTATGCTCCATCCACAATGGGACGCGAGTTTCTGTGGTCGGAAGCTATGTGGGATTGACGGAGATGCCCGTGACAAATCCATTCCGTCCATCAGTTTTGCAAGGCCACAATAGTATAGGAGTAAAACATAAAGGTAGATCCAAAACTTAGGTGCGCCACATCACATGAAACAGTGGGGATTGGATGCCTACCATTGGAAGCTGTGGGGGCCAGAGAAGTTTTGTATCAGGATGATATTTGTACCTACAGTTTATCAGAGTGGTAATAACCCTATGAACAATTTGGATGACATAAACATCATGGCCCGCTCCGGGAAGGGTTCAAAGGTGGACATTTCCGGTATAACTGTTTTGTGTGGCGTGGCCCACCTGAGTTTTGGATCTGCCTAATTTTTGGACTCCTGTACTTGTGGTCTTGCAAAACTGGTGGACAGAGTGGATTTGACGCGGCCATCTTTGGGCCCACAGCTTCCAACCACAGGATCTTCCGTGGCAGGGTGGCACAAGCAACTCATGTCTCCACAATGGGGTCTATGATTTGGACTGTCTGGATTGACTAGTGTATGCTGTGTGCAGTGGACGAGTCACTGACATTAAGGAGCTGTTAGTGAATCATGGTCTTTCTTACATTCTAGTTTTCCATCGACTGATCTCAATCCCCCTTTTTTACTGTGCAAGAATATGTGGAGCTCAGCATGTTTGGAAGCGTAGGAGAACGATTTTTTTTTTTTTTTTGCTTGTATTAATTACCCAGTATCGAGTTCTAGATTGCAGTATATCAGTGTGACAAATATCACTGAGTTTCAACACGAGGTCATGGGTTCGAGTACCCATTGTGGTGAAATCCCACTGGTGTGAGTGCGTGGGTTAAATATATATATATATATATATATATCTATATATATTATATATAACTATATAATATATAACTGATTTTTGAAAATCTCATGATAATATTGTGAGAATATGCCAAATATGTAGTCACGAGATTGTCGAAATCTCGGCAGATATTAAAAAATTCTCATTTTTATCGTGATGTTAACTAGTAAAAACATTTGGGAATTTGTTACATAACATATATTTAAATTTAAATTTATTTAGTAATTACAATAAACATTTTTATTTTGGTGAGATTACCCTGATAATATCCCAAGAAAAACCTCAAAATTTGAACATCTCCTGAGAAATTTCCAGCAGAGAAATTGCTGAGAACAGGATTTGTCATATGCTGTAGACTCCTCCCTTAAATCTGGGTTACAATGTCATTAACCATGTGCTTACCATTGCCCCTTCAAACTATGTAGGTGTGATGAGAGAGCTCGCAACGTGGCTCAGGCGGCATTGGCCCGTCCATCCCTTCGGCTATCCTCATGGTCATGTATGGGGCACGCCAGCCTCGGATAACAGCTGCTGCTTCAAACCCTAAAATGGATGAAACCATACAGAAATTTCCACCACCACAAAACAGGAGCTGCTGAGCCTCTTCTGATGTCCCATGAATCCACAACCATTGTCGAAACCACAGAGCTGCCATTATCAACATCTGAACGCAGGTCATGGAATTTAGAAAATGACTGCTCTAGTTCCGCGAAATGATAACATGTGCTGACATGGACAGTGATGGGGCCGACGGTGAGGAACTCATGGGCCATGGCAGAAGTGAGGACCGCATGACGGAAGAAGAGCTGTGGCAGCAGCTCAGTCACGAACTGTACAGGCAAGAGGAAGGCGAGGGAACTGATGTGGTGAATGAGATGAGGGAGGAGGAGAGAGCCGCTGTGGCGGAGGTGGCTGGGAGCTCATCAGAGAGCTCGGTGCTGGAAAGAGCAGACGCCCACCGTTTCTTTCCTCCTCCAGGAAAGATCATGCACATTGTCAGTCTCGTTCATGAGGGGAGCCTATGAGCGAGGAAGCCGATGCTACAGATGACGTGAAGACCACCGGCCCGCTGACTCAAAGGTGGGGATTTTTCTGACACCGAGGTCACTATACGGTAAGCTGAGGCTATCGCAGACCATGATCAGTGACCATTTCATGCCGATTTATAAGAGGCAGATTGATCAGCTAATCAGTGAGCTAGAAAAGGAAGTCAATGGATGGGAGTTTTATTGAAGAGGATGTATTGTGATATTATACATAAAAACTATTTTTGTGAAATTCCACACGTGTTTTTGAGCCTTTTCTTATTTATATTTGTAAATTAGTTTGGGGAATTTTACCAACAAAATGTTGGGATTGATTTTGATTTCCTTCTGATTGAGGTGGTTGTGCATTCTTTTTTGTACTTAAATTTGACACGTGCGCCAAATCCAGTCTGTTCATCAGGTGGGCCATGTCTGGAGTTATTGGAGTTATTTAATAATCTGAAGGTGCGGTGGTTGATAAGCAG
>JAJHSJ010000009.1:3319176-3392345 GCA_021015155.1 Magnolia officinalis
GCCCATCCAAGACACCAATAAAAAGAGAGCATGAGGCCCACTTGAGAGAGAGAGAGAGAGAGAGAGAGAGCTTCTTCTTTAAACAAGGTAATTTACACACAACTCAACAAGCAATTAGGATAATTACAGCTTATAGCTTAGCCTTCTGAAATCATGGGCTATCGGAAAAGTTCGATTCGGTAACTGGTGTTTCGCTGTTCCATATGCTACGGGCATTGTGTGAAGATGATGGTTGTTTCGCTGTTCCATATGCAACGGGCATTGTGTGAAGATGATCCTGAAGGGACATCATGCAGATGCTTATCCATCACACGTATTAGATTGTAGGACCACGCCCGAGCAACGTCCCTGCGACGGGACCCACAATGTACACCCATATCCCATGGTATCTCTTGCTTGCAATTGCGGGGCCTAAAGTCCTTGCCGGGTTCATCGATCCTCCGGAGATTGGCCTAAGATGACTCGATTCCGGATTAATCATCATGTAATTCCAAATATTCATAATTTTTTTCTATTCTAGGATGTGTTTGGTTGCACAAACATATATCATGAAATTTCATGATGTTTGGTGCAACCTAAGAACCCTTAAATTGTGTGGTCATTTATTTGATTTGCTTCTTCTAGAGAAATTGGTTGCATTTGTGGCATGTGCTAATATGTGGTGTTCGAGATCCAGAGGCCCACCATTCCCTTTGGGGGGCCCAAATTTCAAGCTGGTCGAATTATCGGATGGGTGTGACTTTATTTTTCTGGAACCTAACTCATAATCTAGATCCAAAAGCCAATGAGTACTACTGACTGGTAATCAGAACTGATTGGATCTGGGTTGAAATCTTCAGGAACTAGACCTAGCCCAGCAATGCCCAAAACTAGATTGGATATGGGTACTATAAGACCCAACTCAAACTTGGTTAGCTTGATGAAGGTTCTATAGGACCCAACCTTACCCCGACCCATTGACTGCCCTAGATAGAGATGTTCCTGATTACCTAAAATGTTAAGGATTGGGTACGGATTGTGAGAAGATGGGAATGAGGTCAGGTCTATTTTTTGGGTGGTTCGAAACAACCAACTGGGTTTGAGGTAGGCTGGGTCAACTTTGAGACGATTAAACCCAAACCATTAAATGAGTTTTGTGATAAACCGGCCCATCCAATATCAGACACGTACCTTTCGGGAAACAAATAAATGTGACAGTAGGTTGGGTTGGCCTGTGGGTCAATTGGTCCAGCCAACTAATGAGGCAGGTTCGTGTTAGAAATGTAGTATGTTAAGTAGATGGGTCAACCTAACCTGCCCTGACATATAGGTTATGGATGGACTGAGTTAGACGACCCAGCCAGACCACCCCAAAACCAGACTAATAACAAAAGATAAGGGCCTGTTTGGCCGGGCGGATTGGATTGGATAGGAAGGTAAATCCAGGTTGGCCAGGCGTCCCAAACAGACTCGGGATTCTGATCCCGGGATATAGCAATCCCATGATTGCTAGCAATCCACTGACATCACCATCATTACCTTAAAATTCATCCAATCCACCCTAATCCCATGCAATTTTGCCTTGGACGTGTTTGGTTCAACGGATTGGAAGGGATTGGAAGGTGCAATCCCAGGATTGGACGGGTGTGCCAACAGACTTAGTGATCTAATCCCAGGATATAGCAATCTCATGGATCTTGCGCCAATCCACTGACACAGTCATCATTACCTTGAAAGTGATGCCATCCACCCTAATGCCATTTAATCCCTTCCAATCCACAGGCCAAACGGGCCCTAAGCATACACACATACATATGATGTATGTACACTGGGATTGGTATACCTTTCTTGATACTTCATTCTTGAGCCTGGGTTGGGTCATGCCAAGCAGATCAGGTAAGGTCAGGTCGAGTCTGATCCATTTACAATTAAATACGATGGCTAAGATTGGGGCCCGTCAGGCTTGATTATTTTTAATTGGGTTGAGTCGTGTCGAGTAATGGGTAATGGGTTGGGTTAGGCGAAGGGAATTTTTGTTATTTAAGAGAAAAAAGTCACTCTGTGAGTTGGGCTTACCCGGCGAAGAGAGAAGTTATGCAAACTGCAGAACCAACGGCGATCCCTGCAAGCTCACCCACCTGTTTTCAAACGAGTAAAACACAGAAAATAGTCATGCAATATCAAAAATTAAAAATCGAAATTTTTTTAAATGTAAGTAGAAAGACTCGTGGTCTAAAAACTCTACGCCACTGGACCAGAATTCACGAAAACTCGATCTGGTCATGACTTGGTCAGAATTCGAGAAAACTCTAGAAAGCTCAATCTGGCCATGACTCGGTCAGAACTCGAGAAAACTCTTAAATAGGCTCGAAAATACTCGGAATAACTCAGATTTGACTGGGCACAAATGATCATGATTTATATATTATTATATTTAGAAATATTTAATAGTACTCAGAAAAAACTCGGATGAGTTTTCAAGAAACTCGACTCAACTAGGTGTTTTTAAACTATGGAATGACTAAACAAGCCCTTGTTAGAGTTTAAGGAAATTACAGCTTTGGAATCGGTCGCAACTGCAGACGTGACAAACATCATGGAAAACGTTATGACTATCTCCATCACCAGAGCTTGAGCATCTGTTCCAGAAGGAGTTGTGGTCCCCACATTAGTTATGGGGTACAGCACCTCGAGAAGTAAAAACGAGGCAACCATTGATCCTGTTAGCTGAGCTATCATATAGAAAGGAACCTGCCAGAGAAAAAATTAAATTATATTAATCAGCATTTATTTCTCCCTACCTATGTGTGGCACTAGTGAAATGTCCGGTCACTCTAAAAGGTGGGGCCCACCACGAATATCAGCTGGTACTGATTTTCTGAGTGCCTGTGTATGTTAGGGGCTGAAAGTCGGGCGGACTGGGTCAGGTTGGTGCTCGGCCGGCCCTGGCTCAACCCAAGGTTCCTGTACCTCAACCCTAACCCAACCTAACCTAACCTAGGGTTGAAAATTCTCAACCCAAGCCCAAACCAAGTGGGCTTGGTCAGGTTAGTCGGGTTGGCCGGGTGGATACATACTAATATTTTCATTATTATGTTAGTCTATTATATTTCAATACACACTTACATATATTTATTATAAAGAATTTCATTTTTTTTTCTAAACAAACAAGCTAAAATATAAGACTATTCCTCTAAAAGACATGTTGTGTTGTGTGGCTAACCAATGAAACTCAATGGCACTAGAATTTAATTTATTGTCCCTTCAACACTGATGATCCATGCTTAATTATTTTATAAGTAACTTACATATTGAAGGCTCAGGTTGGGTCAGCAACCTGAGACCTCAACCCAAGCCCGACCAAAGTTTTATCGGGTTGGTGTTTGTATAGCCCAATGTCGGGTTGGTCACGGGTTGGCTGGGTTGAACCTGCCCAACTTTCAGCCCTAGTGTGTACGGGACGTAGACAATTTCTGAGTGCCCGTGTATCAAGAGCCATACGCAACCGAGTATTATGTAATTATTCGCTTTAAAAAATAGCTTTATTTTATTTATTTTCACGTTTGATGCGGTTTGGAGTCCCTGTCCGACTCCGAAAGCCAGAAAAGGCCATCTCGCCGCATTCCCGCCACATGATCCCCACCATCAGAATCTTACACCGTCAGATCAATCAACGTCTACTGCGAGCCGTTCATCCGATTCCCCTACGTCACTATATCGAATCAGCGATTTTTTCCCCTTAAGCCGGATTCCAAATTCTATCAAATCGAATTTTTTAGAAGTAAGTCCCTGGAAAGCGAGGTGTTCAGCCAGTGGCTGAACCGAGAGTATCTATCGTGGTCACTCTCCCACGCGCGGTTCACTGGCCGTTATTTCGTTGGGCCGCTACAGATCTCAACCGCGGCAATCCTGATGAACGATCAGGATCTTCAACACAGGAAACACATTGTAGATGGTACTTCAGAGCGGGTACAACACGAAGATGGCAGAGCCACCACTCCAGGGTACACATGATGCAGTGTGATTTGTCATTCAGACCGTCCATCTAATAAACTATACTGGATCGAACGTGTTCAAAATATGTAAATCTCTGATGATCATAGCCGTATGATGATTGACCTTGAAAGCAACGGTTGAAAACGGAAAAGATTAATGGGTTGATTTGCAGTGCAGGAAACTGACATTACGTTTGTCCAATCGATGTAAATTTCGAAATTAGCGCCATCCATGGTAGGGCACACTAGATGAACGGTCCCGATTGATGAATCATGCAGAAAGTCATGCCATAGAGAGATGGCTCTACCATCTTGAGGGTTCAATCTTCCGAAGTGGGATGGAATTACCGAAATGTAAGATTACATTGTGTCAGGGATCGCCTTCCTTCATGTTTGGTAAACAGCTTGCCTACCCGTCTTGCCATTACTGGTCGGTGCTCTGTGGGCCCCACCATGATGTAGTGTTTCATCCATGCCGTCTACCCATTCTTCCATGTCATTTTATGGTATAAGCTCAAAAATGAGTTTGATCCAAATCTCAAGTGGACCACATAGTTGGCCTTAGGAGATTTTTAATGGTGTAATTCAATCACTACTGTTTCCCATGGTGTGGTCCACCTGAGATTTATATCTACCTCATTTTTAAATTACGCCCAAAAATTATATTTCAAAATGAATGGACGGCATGGATAAAACACATACATTATGGTGGGGTCCACCGGCTATACGAATCTTTGCGGAAACCCTTGCCTAGCTTTCCATCCCATACCTTAGGACGCGGATTAGATACTGACAGGTTAAGTGGTGAGACTCGCTACTGAAGTGACGTCACCAAGTTCTGTGGCCCACACTATGATGTATATGTGGTATCCACGGCATCCATTCATTTGGAGATATTATTTGAAGGCTTGACCTAGAGTACAAGGCATATCAAAATCTTTAGTGGAGCCCATCACAGAAAACAGCGGGAAGATTGATGTCTACTGTTGATACCTTCCTAAGGCCCACCATGATATTTTTTTTCAAATCTAACCTGTCCAAAAGTTAACAAAGACATTAAAGAATGGAAAACATAAATATCAGCTTGATCCAAAACTTTTGTGGCCTTTAGAAGTTTTTAATGATGGTGTCACTCTTCCCGGTGTTTTCTTTGTGGTGGGGTCCCCTGGAGTTGTGGATATGACTCATTTTTTAAGTCTTACCTTAAAATGATCTCCATATGGATGAACGGTGTGGATACAGAACATCCATCATGGTAGGGCCTGCAGAATTTAGTGACGTCACTCCAGTAGCGGTCTCGCTACTCAACCTATCAGTAGCCAATCCGAGCCCCATACCTTAGGGGGTGTTTAGCGCATGGTATCGGGAAGGATGTGGGATGGGATTAAAAAAACAATAATTAGTTTGTACGACAGAAGCTTAACTCCATACTATGTTTGTAATTCGGTGGTACGTTGAATGGATATACCCACCATCATTTGAAACTATTGAGAATAACAGATATGTGTTACATCCACACCCTTCATCCGTTTTGTAACCTCATTTCATGTGAGTCCCAAATAGGCAATGCAATGATCCATGGGATCTTAAAACCCTCTACCACCGAATCCCATTCGCCAAACACACCCTCAGGTCTATCGGAGTTGGGCACAGATCAGTCCGACAGCATCTTAGCAAATGTACGCACAACTTCACTTGTGGCAAGTGGGGCCCATGGTTGGGTAATTCATTCCATTCCGACTAATGATTCTACTTTTCAGAAGAAAAAAAACCCAATATCAGGACTTTCTCATGTTGTTTTTACATTTGCGTTCTTAACCGTCCAACCCTGGTCCAGGAATTAATAGTTTAAGAATATATTATCAAAGTTAATTAGATCCATAATCTATCCATGGTGGGAGACGAATGACCAATGGTCTTGATTACAGAAAAATGGGCCCTACTTTCCTGAAATGGAAACCCACGTGTTCTGTACAAGATGATGTGCGTTATGATATCATAATAAGCGGTAGATTCATAGGATAGTGCACCACCATTTTGAAAGTGATGAATGGCGGTGATTCATCCTCCACATATCGGGCACTCATCATGGATATCCAGACCATCCAAATTGTGGGACACACTGTGGATGAGGCAAACCTCTAAAAGGAGATTAATTGAGCAAACCTAACCGTCCAATTGATGGCTATAAAATGGATGGTTAAAAGTTAAAAAATAAGTGGTCCTGATTCCAAAGGCAGAATCAGATACCAACCATAATCTTTTCATTGTAATTTTTGGATTATGTTCCATCCAAAGTCGGTCAGCGATTTGGACGGTCAGGAATTAATTAGAATCTAAGTACATGATGTGATCATTCCTCATGAATACGGATAGACGCGTGCGTACCTGTTTCCAAGGGAAGTGCCGGATAGCTGCAAAGGCAAACGTAACCGCAGGATTCATGTGCGCACCCGAGATGTGGCCCACTGCGTAAATCATGACCGTCACAATAAGCCCACCTGATATCGATGCTCCCAGCTTTGGAATTGCTTGTTCGCTATTTACACTCAATGCAGCCGAACCACAAGTCACAAATACCAGTAAAAACGTTGCTATTATCTCTGCAAGAATCTGCAAAAAAAAATTTTAAAAAAATACATGAGCCAAATCACTACACGTGCATGAGATCAGATACGTTCATTTGATGGACCTAACCAGGATTGTCTGTACCCAAAAAAAAAAAAAAAAAAACAGTAAATTGGATCGTTCTGATATAGATCAGATGAGTAACATTCCTCCATTATAATACTTAGAAAATCCTGATCAGTGTTTTTGAGTTGGGGTTGATCTATAGTAAGGTCCAATAGATGAACAGCTCAGATCATGTATTTAATTTCTGTATAGAGTGGAAAGTAAGAAAATAATCTTCCTTACACCGGATCATTTCTAAAAAGAAAGGAAAGTCAAATAAAAGAATGATAGTAATTAGAAGATTGCAATTCCTTGATGAAAGAAAGTAATCATTCTTTCTAATTACAAAATTTCAAACTCTTTAGAGTGTGTTTGGTTGCACCAAATATCAGTTCTTGATGAGTTGCCGAATTTTAACGGTCTTCGTTCTCTTCTTCTAAATCGTGAGGTGCGCTTAGACTATCTCCGTTCTGATTGTTGCCTTGCAGACATCTCGGACGCGGATTTCCTGCGAAAGGAAGTTCCTGCGCTGGGAACCCAGGTGGGGTCCACCGTGATGATTTTCAGAAATCTACCCCGTCCATCCGTTGTTTGAGCTCATTTTAGGAGATAAACGAAAATTGAGAAGGATAGCAGACTCAAGTTGGCCGTACTAAAGGAAAAAGGTGGTTAGAGAAATTTCCACCGTTGAAACCTCCCTAGGTTCTATAGTGATGTTTACATGCTATCCATACCGTTCATAACGTCATTTGTACTGGGATGAACTGAAAACACAAACAAATAGCATGATTCAAAACTTTTTTGGGGCCACGATTATTTCAACTGTGGACGTTCAATTATCACGTTTTCGGCCCACTTAGCATCGAATAGAGTTCATTTTTGGCCCCATATCCTAAGATGAACTCAAAAAACGGATGGACGGAGAGGATTTCCCACAAATATGAGAGTGAGCCCCACCTAGGTTCCCAGCGCAGCCTGCGAAAGGCTTTGGCAGGAAATCCGCGTCCAGATTTCTCCATGGCATCTCTTAATAGATATTTGGTGCAACCAAACGTGTCTCAAGAAAGAAAAAGGTTGCATTCAATGCAAAAGAATAAGAAACTCATAAAACCAAACTAACATATAAATAGAAAGAAAAGAGAAGAAGTGGGAAATTAAGGAGAGATAAGATGAAGGCCAAAAGAGAAAAGGAACCTTTTTGGGAAAGGAAGGTGGGTAATGCTCCTGGTAGAGTTTCGAGATGTATCCGACCTTTGAATTTTCGGATGAATTTCCACCTTGTAACATGTCATGGATCTGGTTTTTGGTCTCATGCATCGAAATCAAAGCCATTCCCTGGCAAGGACAAAATTGTATTTGCAATGAAGGAGCCGGCTACTTATTATATTGAAAACTCTCTCTCTCTCTCCGGCTACTTATAATATTGAAATCTCTCTCTCTCTCTCTATCTCACACACACACACACACACACACATATATATATATATACACTACTTTTATTGGACATCAGTATCACTAAAATGGTGGACTCCAATATGAAAATCATTCTTCTCGGGAATCTGGCTGATCCACTAACTGGTGGGCCACAAGTGTATGTTGAGTCAGCCCCATGTCTGTCGATTGATTCCAAAGTGTGGCCCACCTGATGAACCGAACGGCCTGATTTTGTCCCGGGTGATTTTCATTGTGGCTGGCCTACCTTTTCCACGGTACTGATTTCCTGTACAAGTGGCACTGTGGCCAAAAAGATGGCAGGTACCTCAAGCTGTGCTACATTATCTGCAAGTGGTGAGTTTTCCCGGGCGTGGCTTCGGTTGATCCCGGCATCCATCGAGGGAAATCGGATTAGCTGCTGTACCGCATGTAGAAGAGCCTGGCGGTCCTTGAGTCCAACGGTACAAATTATGGAAAAAAAGTTCAAAGTTCATTTATTATATCTACACCTTCCATCCATTTCATGAAATTATTTTTGGGCATGTGCTGAAAAATGAGTCATATCCAACACTCAAGTGGACCACACCACACCCTGATCTATAGCTCAAGTGGTAGACAGAGTGAAAGATACCTCATTTCAACACTGAGGTCATGGTATCGATTCCCCAGTCGGGTGGCTACCTATGAAGTGTGAACTGACAGGGGATGTGCTAACAAAAAAAAAAAAAAGTGGACCACATCACAAACAACATTAGGAATAATAATTTCCACCTCAAAACATTAGTAGGGCCCACTTCCGAGAAGGTTCAATCTCTCACTTTTTGATTCAGTGTAGTCCACTTGATATTTGGACCTATCTTATTTTTGAGCTCAACTCCTAGAATGATTTAAAAAATAGGCAGACGGTTTGGATATAACTTGTACTTCATATTGGGCCCACAAAACTTAACGACATAGGTGAATCCCTAACTGTAAGGCCCACCTTTTATGTATGTACCTTACATCCGTGCCGTACATCTGTTTTAACAGCTCATTTTAGGACATGATTCCAGAAATAAAGTAGACCCAAATATCAGGCGGACCACACCACTGAAAACAGTGGTGATTAGTGCGGTCCCTTCATCCACGTCTTTATGACCTTATCAACAGGTTGGATGGAAAATAAACGTTCAGGTGGCCCTATGAAGTTTTTAATGGTGGGTATTCAATCACCAACGTATCCTGTGGTGTGGTCCACCTAAGGTTTGGATCTACTTTGTTTTTGGGATCATGCCCTTTGAAACTGCTAGACAGCGTGGATTTAAGTCACATACGTCACGGTGGCCCCCATGATCCAGGGATCCACTGAAGCAGCCGCCTTCTCCCCATTGCAGGGAGTTCTCGTCGGAGGAGTTTTCCTTTTTCTTGTGTGGGGCCAGTACCATTTATTTATAAATAATATCTAATCCATCCAAGTTTCCACCGCCATAAATATTGAACGCCTAAATCGGATTGCGTATTGAGCAAGTAGGCTTTTATCGTACTGAGTAAACTCAGTTGCGCCTACCTTGAATGTATGTCGTCTATCCACGCCGTCCATCCGTTTTTCCATCTAATTTAAGTGGTTGAGCCCAAAATTGAAGCATATCCAAAGGTCAGGTGGATCATACCACAGGAAGCCGTGAGGAAAATGATTTCCACCGTTGAAACCTTTCTGGGCCCCACAGTGATGTTTCTTTGTCATCCGACCTGTTCATAAGATCATACAAATATGGATGAAGGGAAAACACAAATATAAGCTTGATCCAAAACTTTTGTGCTTACAAAAACTTTTCAACTATTGACATTCAATTCAATTGTTATGTTCCATTTGAACATCATATATGCTTCATTTTTGGGATCGAACCCTAAAATTATCTGGTAAAATAGATGGACTGAGCGGATAAAATACATAAATCATGGTGGACCTCACAGAGTTATACGGCGTAGTGTGTTACTCGCTAGTCCAATATTTAGTGGGCCACACCTGCTCGAAAACCTCTAAATTTATGTGGTGAGCTACTGATGGTTGGATGGTTCATATTTTTTGGGTTCCGCATTTCAAGGTGGATTCAAAATGTTAAACAGGCTGGATGTAGAGGTGTACATGAACCGAGCTAGCTCGGTTAGCTCGCGACTCGAAAAAGCTCGATTTGACTCGGTTCGTAGCTAAGTTCGAGCCGAGTCGAGCTGATTTTTTGAGTTCAAAAATGAGTTCAAGCTGAGTTCGATCTGGCCCTAGCTCGACTCGACTCGGATCGAACCTAGCTCAAATCGAACTCAGATTGAACTAGTTCGGTGACTCGGTTACTTTGATATTGATGTTGCTCACAAGTGTCTGATGAAATGACTCAAAGAAGTGTGGCTGGTGCCAAGAAAGGTATGTACATGAAACCAACACCCTTTATTTTTTAATTTTTATGTTGCTTAGAAGGTATTTGATAAAATACTTGTAAAACAATTGTTATTGTCTCAAACACAGTGAGATTTTGAAGGTGCAGTCCAGGTGTTTGTGAAAATACTGCAATAGCAAACTCCGCTCGATTTGGCTTTAACTGCCCGAGCTACTGACCGAACCGAGCCGAGCTAGCCAGTCAGGCTCAAGGAGCAAGTCAAGCCCAGCTCGACTCGGTTCGACTCTATGTACACCCCTGGCTGGATGACATACACTGTTGCAGGCCCATCCGTCTACAATGCTACCGTACCAATAGACCGTGCGGGAAAACCAACAAAGTGAAGGTACTTGCAATATTCCAAACATACAGGACTTCTAAACAATTTTCAGAAACCGGAGGGGAGGTATTTACAATTATCCAACACCATGAGGGGGCTAAAGGACAATGTCCGCTTGCCACAACTCACAAATTCACGGACGCGGATTTCGTTTGGAACGCAGGTGGGACCCACTGTCATGTTTGTGAGAAATCCTCCACGTCCATCCGTTTTGTGAGTTACTTTTAGGGCATGAGGCCAAAAATGAACCGTATCCAATGCTCAAGTGGGGTGAAAACTTGGTAATTGAACGTCTACAGTTGAAATATTTGTGGGCCACAGAAGTTTTGAATCATGCTAATATTTATGTTTTCAGTTCATCCCAGTAGGAATGACTTTATTAACGGTATGGATTGCATGTAAGCATCATTTTAGAACCCAGGTAAGTTTCAATGGTAGGAATTTTCCTAACCATCTTTTCCTTTAGCACGGCTCACTTAAGTGTTGGATCCTTCTATATTTTGGTATACTCTCCTAAAATGAACTAAAAAAATGGATGGACAGAGTGGATTCATGAAAACATCACGGTGGACCCCACCTAAGTTTTCAGCGCAGGAACTTCTTTCGCAGGAAATCCGCGTCCCGAATTCACGTCAACTACGCCGTACACCTGGATAAGATTCCTGCCGATCGAAACCATACAAAGCATGGGAACTGTACACAACTCTTTGAACATGTAAGATTTTCGTGCCCCAAATCAGACCATCCATATAGTGGTGGGCCTGACATTAATTGGTCATAACCCAAGGATGGTGCTGGAAAAATAATCCTAACTGGCTGATTGTGTTGTCCACAGTTTAAAACAAAGAACAGTTAACAATTCAAACTAAGTGGCTGTTTGACGCTTTGTATTTGAGTGCATTTAAGAGGATTATTTTCCCAGATTCATTTGGCGTTGTATGTTGGATGGTAATTAGAATCAAAGACATTTGAAATACATGTCAGAATTCTATAAGGTGGGCCTTATTGACCAACGGTTTGGATTGTCCTAAGGGTTAGATAATGGATAATGCGATCAGTATACCAGTGGGCCTCACTAAATTGTTATACATTCAGAAATTCAGGTAAGGGACGGAGTGCTACAACCGATACACACATAGTATTGAACCAGGACTCTTGCTCGGGTGGTAGACTCCCAGGAGTTTCAAGTTTCAACTCCCGGTCAAGGGTCAAGGGTCAAGGGTTCGGGTACCATAGGTGGTGAAATTCCACTAGCTTGAGTGTGTAGGGTGCGTGTGCGTGTGATAAAATTTAAAAAAAAAAAAAAAAAAAAAAAACTAGGACTTGTGAGCCATAGGAGAGGGGAGGCTGATTGCGTCCTGCCCCGGGCCCACCGTGATATAAGTGTTTTATCCAAGCCGTTAATCGCTTTTCTCAAATCATTTTAAGGAATGAGCTAAACACTGAGCAAGGTACAGAGCTTAAGTGGACCACAAAGTGGGGATTTAATGTCCACCGTTAAAAACTTCTTGGTGGCTGGAGAAGTTTCGGATCAAGCTAATATTTGTTTTTTCACTTCATCCACGTCTACGTGACCTTATTAATAGGTTGGATGATAAAAAAAACATCACGATGGCCCTTAGAAAGGTTTCAACGTCCAGTGTGGTCCACTGGAGCTGTGGACCTGCTTCAATTTTCCATACAAATCTTAAAATAATCCGAGAAAAGCGATTAACAGCTTGGATACAACACTTACATCACGGTGGGCCCCACAGAGCCCTGCCCGGACGGAGTAGGACACAATACGCGTTCAGGTAGAGGAGTTTTGATGGATTGAAACTCCTCTCGGTTGGTATCAGATCCGACATATGCAATCAGCGAAACTCAATCAACGGGGCTATTAGATCTCACGTTTAGGCAGCCGGATTCCGGCAAAATTGGCAAGGGAAAAACCGATTGCTGCAGAAGTATTTGGCCCCTTCTCTCGGTTACAGAGGGTTTACAGAAACCCCATCAAGATATTAAAAATAAAAAAACAAAGGGAATATCAGAAAAGGGATGAAAGGTCCGCACCTCTGCCGCATATCCTAGTCTCCCATATGTTTCTGTTCTACCTCTTCTTATGGCGCGCGTTAGCATGGCAGCACCATCGATTGAGAATTCCAATGAAACATGCTGGCAACTATTTATTCCGGCGACTGATGATTGCTGGATTTTTTTGACATATGGCAAAATCGGAATCCATGGTAACCGGCGACCGCCGTGGTGACCGAATCAAGCTCAAAATAAATAAATAACTCCCATGGATGCCTGTCCATTGTTCGAATTTGGCATTGGCTGCCATATTCTAGCTTGGATCGCATTTCCTGGCCGACGATTGCGGCCTAAAATAGCTGCCTTGATCGCCACTTTTAATCGCGTCTGTTTTCCGGCGTTATCCTCAGCCGTCGTTGAGAGCAGATCTTCACCTCCATCCTTGGCTGGAAAACTCGATGGAAGCTAGCCTTCAGGGAGTTGCGGGGGCGGCTGGTTTGCAGTCGGTTAGGGTTAGAGATTTCATAAAACCCCCTCTTTTTTGTTTTGAATGAGAAGGAAGCGGATTGGCTGGTGTACTTCACACCGGCTTCCGTGGGTCTGATCACGAGGTATGTGTTATATCCAAACCGTCCGTCCATTTTTGCGAGCTCGTCTTAAAGCTTTGGACGAAAAATAAGACAGATCTAACTATCGATTGTACCACACTGCAAAAAGCAGTGTGAGATTAAACGCCTATCATTGAAATCCTTTTTGGGTCACGGGAGTTTTGAAAATTCTTTTTGGGTCACGGAAGTTTCGGATGAGTGTGAATTTTTTTTTCGTCTTCATTCAGGTCTTTTTGACATTACGAATAAATCGGATGGAAAATTAATGTTATCCTAATCCCTTGGATAATACTCTAAAATAATTTCTAAAAATAGATGAACAACGTAGAGATAATGAATACACGAGTATCGAGTCCATGTAACTTTGATCTCTTTTAAACCGTTCGTACAACTCACAGAAGCATTAGTGCTCGTCTTTGTACGACACACGTACCTACAGCAGCTATATAGCTGCTATGTGGTACACTAGCCAATCCGCGCTTCCGAATAAGAGCCCACCATAATCTGTTTCTCTTAACTGGGCTTGTTTTAGTCATCCAGTGGGAACTTAACTGGGCTCGTTCTACAATATATTTGTGGGTCCTGTTCACAAATATGATGAATGGCCCAATGCTCGTTCCAAATCTTGTGTTGGGGCATATTAGTGGATCTTTTCTCGTGATCATCCAGTAGGCCATATATGCGGGGCTATTTCAGACTTTTAGCGTGGGCTGATTTTAACTTTCATATTGGGCTCGAATTAGGTCCATCTGCAATGTTATATAGCTCATTATGGGGGTCTATCCGGCTATTCACCTAAAGTGTCACCTCTTGGGGCTACTTTGGTTACGCCCAATCAAACCATGCAACTAACCAGGTGATAGTTTAAATTTATGGCCTATTGGTTGACCATTTATTGATTATGTATGGATCTTCTCTTTTAAGCATGTTTATGTGCCTTTACTTAAGATCCGGACCATCTATTCAGATCACAATGAGTATACAATCTGGTTCATTTACTAGATGGACAATAATGAATATGGACCTTTCATGATGTGGATATTAAATATTGGATCTGATCTGTCTATCTTATGAACACTAATGTAAGGATCCAACCATCCATCTGAATCATTTCATGCCAGACTTGTAATGCTCATTGATGATGACCAGATCATACAAAGTCTTGATTCGGCCCTATTGTGGGCCCATTACCCATTCTTTAGGAGTTGATATAGACCATTAGAATGAGGAATGTGAAACTTTCCCATCTGTTTCTCTCTAAGATTCCTCAATTCTCCCGACAATCAATATAGACCGCCTTATGAGTCAAATCAGACTAATTTATATAGTTAATCCATTGAGGGCAGGATTAAAATCGCAATCCCAAGTCAAATTTTGTGGGATTGAATCTGGTTGTGTTAGCCACCACAGTTACCTCGATTGGTGAAAATCTTCACGAATCAGGACTTGTGACATTGGGAATTTAGTTATAAGATTGTATTCATTTGCGTTTATATTTCATATGAACAGTGACGAAAACACAAACGATCACAGTTTGGCAGGGGCATGAACGGGGTGAAGTAAATAATGCTAGTGATGTAAAGTTGAAATACTCATCCTACTCGCAGGTGTTGAGTATCTCAGACTTACATAATTGGCATCACTTAACTTCATGTTCAGGAGAGTCATTTACATATTATCGCTACCTCCCACAAGAGGAGTAATGATGATGTAACCGACTCTCAGCAAGATCGGATGTTTAGGCCCATCTTCATCCTAGACAGATCAGCTGAAAACCCCAAATCAATTGAATTGAATAGTTTGCCTGATATTTGGTTTTAATTCATGAATTATTTTAAGTAAACAATTTGCTGATGTGAGTATATTTTGCAACCAGTTAAAATTCAAACTCGAATGCATCAAATTCCAACTCAAATGTTCAACAAATAGAGGTCATAGAGACAGTTCTGGGATACTTACATTTGAAGATTACTCCATAAAATTCTGAACCGTCAAAATCCTTTGAAAATATTTAAAATATTGATCTTGTAGCCTCAAGACATGTACCTGAATATAATGGAGAAAAAAAAAAAAAAGGAAACATGGTTCTAACGAGGGATCCTCAGGACCTCACGGTCCCCCGGGTTATCCAGTTGCAAACCGATCTGATAATGGATCGAGCCACAAGCGGGTTAAAGGTAATAATTACTTCTTTTACAAGAAGTTGGGCCATCAAAAGAAAGATTGCGTAAAGCATAAGCAACGACTCGTAAAGAAGGGTAATAATTCTGTTCTAGTCTGCTTTTTAATCTAATTAACTGATGTGTCGATGATTCTTGGTGAGTAGATTCGGAAACCACTATTCACATATGCACTTCTATGCGGGACTTACTATAGACCGGGCCACCAACTGATGCAGAGCACTCAGAATACGTAGGCAATGGTGTTAAAGTTGACGTAGGGACAATTGGAATCTATAGGCTTAGGTTAGAGTCTGGTTATTTATTGGATTTGGTAGATACATTTTGTGTACCTTCTATACGGTACAATCTAGTCTCTATTTCTCGTTTGGATAAATTGGAATATTCATTTTAATTTGAGAATAAATGATTTAGTATTTACCTTAATTCAATTAAAGTTGGGGCCGGCTCTATGGTGAATAACCCATACCAGCTAGACTTGATTGTCTCACTGTAACACCCCGTACTTTTTAATACTCGAGTGTTACCATGTAATCTAATTTAGTATAAATACAAACATAACTTAAGTAAACATTCACGTTCATTTTAGCCTAAATCCAACCGTTGAAAACAATCCCCATCCATATATCAAGCTATCCATCCGTCGATTTCCAAGATGGATCATCATGCCACTAGAGAGACCTATTTTTAGGATCCGAATTTCATCGATGGATAAATCTAGCCGACTATTTTGGATTTACAACCCTAAATCATGAAATCCACCGTTCACTAAGTTTACAATGTCCCATAGGATGATTCATCATTTAAAAAAACATATCGGATTATCTAGTTCCATATCCAACTCCCAATCACACATAAACGTTCTTTAGGATCCGTAGGGTTATCGATAGGTAAGTTAAAGTCAATCCAACTGTCGGATTGTTGGAATGGCCAGGGAATCAAGAATTGATATATAGGCGTTCATGTGGTGTGGCCCACTTAAGAGTTAAAATACTTTGAGAATTAGATGCACGAATCATAGATTTTAACCTACTGCAAGGGCAACTCTGTTTAGAAGTAGGCCCTACAACTTTAAATTAAGATAATAATAATTTATAATAAAGTAATAATAAAATTAATATTAAAACTATTATTTGGTTACTAATGTATTATGAAGGCCTTGAACATACACAATGGCCCATTAGTACATTTTAACTGTTGATAATCGGATTGAAATTAATTCAACCGTCGGATTGTTATAATAAACACTTGAAAATCATAATTCAGTTGGTAGGGCCCACCTGAACTTTGGATCTACCTCATCTTTAGTCAAAGGCACTGGTTGGGACCTCCAAAGAGAATGGATGGGGCAGATTTTGTCTAGCATTAATGTGGACCCCACATTACACAGGGCATGTACCAAAGTGTGTGTACACCGTGGTGCACCGGACCTTCATTCCAGGTCAAACGGGTTTGACCCGTGTGTTTCCCGCAAATGGGAAGAAACTTCCCTTTTCTCTTGTTTTCGCCAGCGGACGGACAGATGTCCGTGGTTTTGATCGGGGCCCACAGATCAGGGCCCATTTCACGATCTGAACCGTCCATCTGGTGCGAACGTCTCTTCTGACCAAACTCCACCTAATCCTACACCTGGGAGCACGTGTGCATGCATACGATTCTTAATATAAACAGGGCCTACAAGCACACTGTTTTTTCAAAAAAAAAAAAAATTGTCTCCGTGCGACAGGTTGGCGATCCATGTGAGGGGTGTATGGAGTGATCTGGATCGTCCAAACATACCCATCTCAACCATCCGTAGCTTCACATGGATTAGGGCTCCTGTAAGAAAACCGATGCAGGTCTCTCCGCACAGTTTTAGAAAACCAAAAAACAAGATTTGATTCAGGCCCTCTAATCTTCATTTGACAGCTCTTAGGGAATTTAGGGCGTGATATAAGGCAAAAGGATTGGATGTAACGTCTCGTTCAACCAGTACAGTGTCCTGTGGCATCCACGTAGGATTTGCCGCAGGACCATTCGTTTAAACTACTCATGGTGAGGTACCGCAAGTAAATTAATATAGGGTTTAGCCCAATTGAGTGGATCAGATGGGTCATGATAGGACCTAGTGCGGGCCGCCAAGCCAGATGGCCGTTTACACTAAGCAGCAGCCCGTGCGGGCTATACCGCGACCGGGAAGGTCGGAAATTTATGAAAATTTAGGGAAGCATAGATCTCACTGGGCTTGTGGTCCATCGCGGACCACGGACCTAGTAAACGTCCCGAAGTCAATTATCCACACCGTTCCAGCGGCACTTGCAAAGTGCGGCTCACCCCAGGCCACTAGTCTCAGAATCTGACATTCTTAATTGAAACTGAGATATAAGGCACTCCAGCAGTCGGATTTCTTCTAAATTTACGGTGGAGGTTTAATGTATTTTTCTACACCCGTCCACCAAATTTGGGACCCGATCATGGAACGGTGACCGTTGATCGCGAATCGGACCCGTGCGATCAAACCCCATATCCGATCGTTCCCAAATTTTTCATGGCCCTTCATCAGGCCATGGATCACCTATCCTGTAAGTTTCATGGCTAGAGGGCCACCAGAACTGTTCCAATCACCGGAATGGACCCCATAGGGCCATCTAAAGATAAGAACCGTATGATCAAACCCCATATTCGCTCATCCGTTTATTCCAAATTTTACATGGCCTCTCATCAGGTCATGAGTTACCTACACACCAAATTTGGTGGCCAGAAGGGTGTTAGGGCCGCTCCAACACCAATAGGGAGTCCTAGAGGGCTATTTTGAGAATTTATGGAAACTTAAGGCCAATTGACCCAATCTTAGGAAATAAAGCACTAGCTCCTTATCTCCTAACTCCCGCCACAACTACCACCACCAAAGGAGAGCAAAGGAGAGCAAGAGAGTAAAGAGATAAGAAAGTGTGTGGGAAAGTGAACAAGGTGGACCCTAGATCAAGGTGGGGCCCAAGGAAACCGATCTTGCATCTCCCTACCTCTTTTCCAAGAAGAAAATCCTCTGCCACGACCTTCATTTATCCGTTGATCGTCTAGGTAAATCCCTCATCCATTTTTCTTGAAACCCATGTGTTGAGAAGGGTTTAACATGGATCTCTAACATGCAAGTGCTTGCTTTAGGGATTCCGGCCGATTGACCTCAAAGCCCTCATTCGTAGGTCGTTTTCCAAGCCTCCAACGATCCATAGGTGCAGACTATTATCCTTAGGTGGCCTAGCACCAATTATAGTAGGAGTTTAATGATTTTGTTTGTTTGTGATGTTGAATTGAAGAATCTAGAGGAAACCTATGAATGGTATGTTTGTTGAAATTGTATGGATTGTATGTTTAGTTCTCATTTGAAGTTGATCTTGCCTCTCACATGATTTAGTATATGGATGATTACATGCTCATGTTTGTTTAATTTCTTCTCATATATGTTGTTTCATGTTGTGCATGATTTTTTACTCTTGTGTATTTGATTCCTTAAGGTGTAGGAAGTGCCTAACTTCCTCCCCAAATCCACGCCACTCACAAGCACCTTGTTCATAATGATGTAGCTTGCTTGTTAGGAGTATTTGAAATCGTATATGGAGATGTATGCAAACATGATACTGTTATACTAGATGATATCCTTGATGGTTGACATATTATGAATCGTCCTCAAGCCCTTAGGGTTGGTCAGGAATATGAGGAGAGACGGTAGTCCCATCGGTAGGACTATGTTAGGGCTAGACCCGTGGGTTTGGGCGGGTGAGTACGGGTGGCAGTAGTTTGACTACATGGGTCCCTTGTACCCGATATCGCTCGTCACGTGCTCGCCTGACTCGTGTGGTCTAGCCTACTTACTGACCAACCTTGTTCGTTAACCCTGTTTGCTCACATTGTATGGAACATAGAACACCCTACAACCATTGTAGTCCATCATTAGCCAGATAGAAATCGATCCACCGCCTCATGAGCCGGGCATGGTGGAATGGGACACTGTGTCCAAGATGTCTGCCTACACTGGGATGACTTGCCTCCCCGTAGTGACCGCGAGCAATCCCACATTTCAGCACTCCCCGTGTGCTTGAAGTCGGGGATGGGGAACTCGACGGGATCACGGATCGCGGGGTCTTGGTCTCACACATTGGGGGGTCCTGGCCTCGCAACCAGTTAAGGGCATTGATACGTGGGGTGTATCGGATTTCCCAACCTGTTGGATGAATGGACATAACTAAAAACTCGGCTAACACGATCACATTGCATCGTACTAGTTAGGGTGGTGACTCGACAGTAGAGGTCACTCTGAGGGAGTGTTGGTCATGCGCAATCGTTATATGGAGTCGCTCGAGGGAGTGTTGTGGCGAGGGCATGCATCATATCATCCATCATGCATTCGCATTAATAAGATTAGTTAAGTGTTTATGATTGATTGTTTTTCATTAAATTCATATTATAACTGATATTTGTTACAATTTAATACTAATATTACCCACTGAGTTGATCACTCACTCTCACTCTGGGACGGTGTTTTAAAACACCAACCAAATTCTTCATTAGCCGTAGGTAGTGATGAGTTCGAGGAGCCTGACGGTGCGAGCCTTGATGAGGAGGAGGACGAGTTCTTCTACTTTCAGCTGATGAGCGGGTCTTCTTCGGATCCGTAGATGGAGCGTTGGATCGCTGAGTAGCGGACTCAGCGTTATTCTTTTGGACATACTATTCTTTTGTGATTTTGTTGGGCGACACCTTGTGCGCCCGTTTATATTCTTTTGGACTTGTATATATACATCTCTTTCATTCCAGTAGGCTAGTTGTGGTTGTGTTTCATGCTCCAAGTAATTTTAAGTTGCGCAATTGAACTTGATAATTCATAAAATCATAAAATTGATGATAAGTGACACTCGGGAACTCGGGAGTCGAGCGTATGTACGACCCCCGATTTCTAGGGCATTACAAGTTGGTATCAAAGCAATAGTTTGGAATCTCTTCAGCCATGGGTCATGAACCCACTAATGTGTCCGCTGACTTGAGAGTAAACGCAACAGAGACTTAAGAATACAGGAACCATCCTAGACCCCGAACCGACAATCGTAGATGAAAGATAGGACTTCCAATGAGTTAAGGATGAGTAGTAAGAGAAGGTAGCAATGTCAGAGAAAGGGTCCGGGAGTCGTACAGGACCTCAACCCATTGATAGAAACGAGCTGGAGACTGAAGGATTGGACAGTCGAAGCCCTCGTCCAAGTCCAAATGAACTAATATCGGGCCGAACACGATAGTTCCGACTTGTTCGGGAATAGTTAGGTAAGGGTGAATTTTTTTTTACCAAAATTAGTGGAACGGGAGAAAAATGGAATTTTGGCCCTTAACTGGAAAGAATCTCATGAAATTAGTAAGTCCATTGCGTAAATCGGCTTCTACTACCCCAAAATCATATATGACATTTCCCG
Organism: Magnolia officinalis; assembly: GCA_021015155.1. NCBI lineage: Eukaryota > Viridiplantae > Streptophyta > Magnoliopsida > Magnoliales > Magnoliaceae > Magnolia > Magnolia officinalis. The sequence continues at coordinate 3,340,251 of JAJHSJ010000009.1, forward strand.
GAGAGCTTTTCCAACCCCCGTAAATGCCGAAAGGTATCCGGACCCCTGATCGGCGTGGCCCCCTCCAAAACCGGGTTGCCCACGCCAATTGGTCCAGGGGACCGTGTTGCCCCCGCCGCCCAGATGCATTCCCCCCTGCCGTTGCCGTGTTGCCCACACCGTTTGGTCCAGGGGACCGCCTGGCCCTTGTCGATTGGCATTGCCCCCTCCATTTCTGTGTGGCCCCCGCCACTGTGTCCAGGGGGGCGCGTTGCCCCTGCCGGACCACCTTGGCTGCCCCCTTTTGCAAATCTGGAAATTGGGTGGGCCCCACTATTTTGTGCACTTAAGGCCTCCACCCCTGTACTCTCTCTTACCACCCTACTAGCAAACTGTAACGTCCCGTCCAACCAGCACAGTGTCCTGGGGCGTCCACGTAGGATTGCCGCAGGACCACTCGCTTAAGCCACTCTGATGGGTTACCATAGATAAAAAAAAATCATCCAAGATTAATCCAATTTAGTAGACCTAACTGGCCATAATAGGGCTTAGTGTCGGCCACCCAGCCAGATGGCTGTTTGCACATAAAGGACCGCTTGTGTTGGCCGCACAACGACCGAGGATGGTCGGAAAATTCTAAAACTTGGCGTGGCCGTTGGTCTTACTGGGCTTGAAGGCCATCGCGGACCGCAGCCCCTGCAGACACCCAGAAGTGGGATCTGGCATGGGCCCAATGCACCCCACCAATGCCAGAATTGAAATCTGGCACTGGTCAAGGAATTTGAAATGTGAGACATTCCAGCTGTCGGATTTCTTCCGAATTTACGGTAATGATTTGATATATTTTTCAATGCCCGTTCACCAAATCTGGGGCCCGATCGTGGCACGATGACCGTTGATCGCAAATCGGACCCGTGCGATCAAACCCTATATCCGATCGCTTCCAAATTTTGCACGGCCCTTCATCGGGCCATGGATCACCTAACCTATAAGTTTTATGGCCAGAAGACCCCCAGAACTATTCCAATCACCGAAATGGGGCCCATAGGGCCACTTAAAGGTCGGAAGCGCCTTCTCAAATGATATAACCGTTCATCCGTTCGTCCTCAATTTTTACATGTACCCTAGTCGGGTTAGGAGACAACTACATGCCGAATTTGGTGGCCAGTGAGGCGCTAGGGCCACCTCAACACTCAATAGGGGTCCCATAGGTCTAATTTGGAAAATTAGGAAACATGGGGCCAAGAGACCCAACTCTAGGGAAATAAGCTCTAGCCCTCTTTCACAATCTCATTCACTCTCTCAACAACAACCCTCTCTCCCTCCTATCTCTCCCTTCACCTCCCAACAACCCATTCCTCTTCTCCTTAATCTTCTTCAAATCTCCAACAACTAAGCTCTCCCTCAAACCTCTTCCAAAACTCCAACAACCCATCTCTCTCCCTAGCAACTTCCACCCTCCTCCAACGACCAAGGAGAGTGAAGTAAGAAGAAGGGGTAGGCAAGGAAGTGTGGTGGACCCTAAATCGAGTTGGGGCCCAAGAGAATCGACCCTTCATCACCTTCTCCCTTCCCAAAGGGGAAAACCCTCCGCCACAAACCCCAAATTCGTCCGTGGGCCATCTAGGTAAGATCCTCTCCCTTTTTCTTCTTGAAATCCATGTATTATGGTGGGATTGGCATGGAAAACTAACATGCAAGGGTTTGGTTTAGGGATTTCGGTCGATCGTCCCGAAGGCCTCTTTCCTAGGACGTTTTTCGTGTCGCCAACGATCCATAGGTGCGGACTATTGCTCTTAGGTGGCCTAGCACCAATTTTAGTATGGATTTAATGATTTTGAGTGCTTAGATGTCATAGTTGGAATTCTAGAGGAAACCCTAGGGATTTTCATGTTGATTGGATTTGTTAGAATATGCATGTTTAATTCTTAAATGGGATATATATTGTGCCTTCACATGATATTATGTCGATTGATAACATGCTTGTTGTTGTTGATTTCATTTCCATCATATGTAGTGCTTATTTGTGCGTGTGATTATTTACCGATGCTTATGATTCCTCAAGATGGAGGAAGTGTTTAACTTCCTCACACAACCCACACACTCACATGCACCTAAATTTTATGATGATACTTGTTTGCTTGTTAAAGGTATTTATTTTGCATGGTTAGGATGCATGAGATTATGATACGGATGTGCTAGTTGATAATATGAGTAGTGAACATGCTGTAGATCCCTTTTCAAACTCTTAGGATGGTCAGGAACCTGACGAGAGAGGGTAGTCCCATCGGTAGGACTACGCTAAGGCTAGACTCGCGGATTAGGCGGGAGTGTTCGGGTGGCTGTAGTTCGACTACATGGGTCCCTTGTACCCGAGGTCATTCGTCTCACGCTTGCCTGATCTGTGCGGACTAGCCTACTACCTGATCACCCTGCTTGTTAACCATGTTCGGCCACATATGTATGGAACCTGATGCACCCTACAACCTTTGTGGCCCACTGATAACTAGATTACAATTGGTCCACAGTCTCGTGAGCCGGGCATGGTGAAATGGGACACTGTGTCCGAGCTGTCGGCCTACGCTGGGGTACCGCGCCTCCCCGTAGTGACCGCGAGCGATCTCTTCCCTATCGGCACTCCTCATGTGCTTGGGGTCGGGAATGAGGACCCCGACGGGATCGTGGACCGCGAGGACTCGGCCTCACGCGTTGATGGGGCCTTGCTCTCGCAACCAAACTAGGACAGTGACATGTAGGGTGATCCAGAATCCCCAACCTGCTGGATGAATGGACTTTAATTAACAACTCGGCTAACACGATCGCATTTCACGCATTAGTTAGGGTAGCGACTTGGAAGTTGAGGTCATACTGAGGGAGTGTTGACATATGTGATCGTAGACGTAGTCGCTTGAGGGAGTGTTGTGGCCAGAGCATGCATCATATCATCGCATTTCATGTACATTTAACAAAGAGTTATAGGTGTTGCTAATTTTCTGCTTTTCATTAAATTCCTATTATAATTGATGCCTGTTACAACTTAAGATTAATGGTTCACACTGAGTTGATCACTCACTCCCACTCTGGGACGGTGTTTTAAAACACCAACCAGACCCTTCCATAGATGCAGGTGGCGAAGATCAGGAGGAGCCTGGCACTGCGAACTTGGATGAGGAGGAGGAGTACTCCTACTTCCAGTTAATGGATGGAGCTGCGTCGGATCCTTAGCTGTGACGACGGACTGCTGAGCTGAGAGCTCAGCCCTATTCTTTTGGACATGATATTATTTTTTGTGATTTTGTCGGGTGGCGCCATGTGCCCTTTATTCTTTTGGACATGTATATATATATATATGCTTGTGTTGTTTTTCTCCCATTTCAGTAGATTTGTGGTTGTGCTTCATGTTCCAGTTGTTCCAAACTTGCGCAGTTAATTTGACTAACCCTAAAACCATTAAACGCATGATAAGTGACCTCGAAAACTCGGGAGTTACGTACATACACGACCCCCGATTTTCAGGGCGTTACACAAACATAGGGAGAAAACTTCCTCCCCTCCAAACCTCAAAAACACACCTCCTCCATCTCTCAAATCCCTCAACCCCCATCTCATTTCCCCTTCTCTTCAACAAGTTTCTTCTTCCCTCAATCCATTTTTCCCTCAACTCAACCTAACCCATCTTCCCCAAATCCATTCTTCAAATTCCACTCCACCATTTTCAAAACCCATCCACAAAACCAACTCCAAACCTACATCAAACCCATTGTCTCCTCCTCTACAAACCCACCTCATCTCAACACCCATCCTCAAATCCTCCTCCATTCACTCATCTACTCTTAAAATCCATTTCCTAAAACCCTCACCTTTCACAACCTACTTCCACCCTCTTTAAAACCCTATTCCCAAACTCCTTTCCAAGCTCCATTCCCAAATCCTCAAATTCCATAACCTATTTTCAAACCATTCTCAAAACACCATTCTAAATCCATACCCAACCCACATTTCTCCCTCCATTAACAAAGTCATTCCCAAAACCCAAGCTACAACCCCATTCTAAAGACTCATTCCCCTTCAACCGAGTAAGGTGGCATTTTTTGCCACCATTGCCTCATTCTTTACTATCTCGGTGGTCTTTTCCCTTGTGGGGAAGAAAAGAGCGGCTCCCGAGGAGGCGAGGCCGAGCCAAGAACGACGTGGTAAGAAGAAGGCCGATCCGAAGGGGGTCCGATCCAAGAGGCGAAATGATTCCCAAATAGATGAAACGCTTGTTGAATATTTGAAAAACTTCCACGTGCGCCAAGTCGCTTTTGAGGCCTCCATGAAGGAACATCTGCTAGGTAATAACTCTCTACTCAATCGACTTATGAAGAATAATTGTGGTCCCATGTTTTATGCGAGCGAGCAGTCCGATGTGGGGCAAGCTAGGATGTTTTACACTCGAATTAGAAATCCTCAATTCGAGCTGCTTGGACTTGATATTTAGTACGTGGCAAGGAAATCTACTTGGGAGTTGCGGACTTTGCTGAAATACTGAGAGTGCCACTTGGGGAGGTGCAAATTGATGAAATGTATCTCGACTCGAGAGAAGCCCGCGATGAGCGAACTCGCTTCTTGTGTCGTCGAGCTACCCACTGGAAGCGGGATGTCGACCTGTACGTAACGGCCCTACCCCCCGAATATTGGGTACTTCACCGCATTACGACCTACAATATATACTCGAGATTGAGGAACCGCACAGAGTACACCTGCTACATGGTGGAGTTCATGTATCAGGTGGGTCAAGGAGCGGATGTGTGCGCCCTTAGCATCGTGCTCTACCAAATTGTGAAAGTCGTAAGGGCGGTACGGAAGGACGTAGCACTCCCATTTGGCCGTCTAGCCTGCTATGTAGCCGGACAGTATGGGATAGGTGGATCAGATGGGGACCCTATGCCAACGAAAATCCTGGGGGATAAGATGTTAAACTTCATGGGATTGGGACCCAAACAAAAACAGGCCCACATCGAGGAGTTTGGGGACCCCGATGAGGAAGGAGAGGAGGGCGATGAAGATGATGAAGGCAATGACAACGATGGGGGTGAAGGAGCCGAGGAGATTAAAGAAGTTGGCAGGGAGCCCCTTACAATTCCGGATATACGCGAGCGTTTGGATGCGCTCAAGGCCGAAGTAGTGGAGGTCAGGGAGAGCCAAGCCAGGTACCAAGCGAAACAGGAAAAATGGAATGAGAAGATATACCGAGCCATAAATGCCCTGATCTGCTGCAGCAAAGGGGAAGAAGCACCTTCACTTTCGCCTGACTCAGACGAGTAGCACAACGTCCTTACTGCTAACTAGTAGTTGTTTGAGCCGAATAGGTCTAATTGCATGTACTGAAGAATGATTAGAACTTTTGCTTAGTTAGGTTGTACTTCCTTTACGTTTAAGCGTATGCACGACCCCCGATTTCCAGGGCGTGACATCGGATGGCAACCAGTTTTCTCTGGTTGTGGCAGCCGCCCGAGAAAATCGAGCCGAGAGCTTCCAATCTCGAAACCACCATGAGAGATTCGTGAAGCTTAGATTCTCTGCACTCGCAAGCTCCATATGGCCCACTTGGACCTCCCATAAATATCAGTAAGAGAATGATGACCCACATCCAAATCCGCCATTAATGACCACCTTCTTCTTCCTCGTCATTCTATCGCACCAAGTCACCTCAAGTCTGGGCGGAATCAGGTCTAGCTAGGGGACCTGTTGGGCCTCCAGAGATGTAGAAAAGTAGAAAAAGAAAATAGGAGAAGAAAGAAGATGAGAATGAGAGAATGGAATCGAGCTGGTATCGCACTACATCGCAACTCGTTGCCGAGTCAAGCCGTACGAGCCGGATCTTTCCTGGGCATTCAGTTGTTGTTGCTGGACCTCCAGCAGATGGAAAGAGAAAAGGAAGAGAATAAGAAAGAGAATAAGAAAGAGAAAGAGAGAGCAGGTTGTTGCTGCACTCACATCAACTGCGTGGGCATTGTTGTTGCCGCACTGAACTAGGCCGACTCAGTGGCTGAGATCTGACCCGACAAAGTTGCTGGAACGAGTCCAGCCATATCGTCTGGTCCATCCAAGCTTCTTATTGAGCATTCCCAGTGGTGGAGATAGAAAGAAGAAGGGAAATAAGAGAGCTAGAGCTGCCCTCTACTGTGTTGCGCTGACTCGACCCAGCCGAGTCACAATTCGAGTTGTGAATATGGTCAAGGTCTGGGCCAAGTTGGGATTGCTCCTACCCAAACAATATGGGAGACAAGAGGGAGAGAAAGAGAGAGCAGTGGAGGGAAGTCGAGAAGAAAAGAGAGGAGAAGGAGAAGGCTGTTTAGCCAAACCGAGTCAACTCACTGAGTCGGGGGTTGACCCGAAAACCGAACCATTTTGGGGTCGTGCTCAGTCCGTAGACTTGCTGGACATGTTTGAGGAAAGAAAGAAAAGAAGGGAAGAAATGGAGGAAGAAGAAGAAGAAGAAGAAGAAGAAGAAGATACAGGAAAGGAGATGGGGTGCTACCTAGTTAACTCGGTTCAAACTCACCCGAGTCATGAGTCTAGGCAGAGTAAGGACGGGTCTGACAACCATTACTGGACCTTTTCCCAGCTAGAAGGGAAATGGAGAGAGAGAGAGAGAGAGAGAGAGAGAGAGAGAGAACTGACCAAGTTGGGAGCTCGACTTCTTACTGAGTCGACTAATGTGAGTCCACGTTTTTTCTCCATATCAAAATTCTTTCGATTACAATTAACATTGTTACCATTTCTATCATTATTAGGATTATTAATATTAGAAATGAATAGCCGTTAGTAAATTATCTATACTGATATTAGTTATTACATATAAAAAATTATCATTATTAAATATTAGTATTTTATTTTGTCATTATTAAATATTATCATTGATGTTAGAGCATACTATGTATTTTTATCATAATGATTATTAGTGCCATGTTAGTTAATATTAAGTATATTATTAATATTAATGGTTGTTTTGAAATCATTAGTATTATTAGCATTACGATCGACTATAAATCAATTAACATCCAAATCCTAAAATCTAAGCACAGGACTAAGCTCTAGGTTGAAACCCTAATTCTACGTCAAAACCCTACAAATAAGTAATCCAAACCCTAGGTTATAATCCTGACCATAGATAATTCGTATGACCTTGATCTAACCGTACGATCTCATAATTTGTGGTAGGATTCAACTATAAGGGCACATGCACTTCTAACAACAATGTAGGTAGTTCAAAACATCAGGTGATGATTTATTCCCCTTGAGCTTTCCATTTTCTCATTAGTTTAAGTAATAGTTTTTGTTTTTATTTCGGTTGATAATTGATATATTTATCTTATAATTACATGTGTTGGTTGTTGGGATTGAATGCTATATTACATACTCAATATTTATCTTGCATAATTTCTCATGCTTGTGAATTACTTGTGTATTGCTTATGGAAGTTAGACTGATACATAATTAGTTGAAAACCCTACTTGTAAATGTACACTCATACTTGGGGTGTAACTTGATTGGTTGTGATTGTAATAGACATTCGACTTAGTGGTTACTTGAATGATGATTTAAATGGAATATTAATGTGGGCCTGCCATCCAGGGGTTGTTGTGTCTAAGTGGTTTTCGAGGATGGTCTTTTATCGCATAGTTTTTGATATTTGCCCTATGTGGCTTAATTTTGATATTTGCCCTATGTGGCTTAGTTTTGATATTCGCCCTACGTGGCTTTGTTTTGGTATTTGCCATATATGAGTTCGATGCATTATTTTGTGCAACCATGCAATGACAAGCCCCATATACTAAATATGATTGTCCACTAGTCGATGGGTTCCATTAAACATCCTAAGGTGGTAGCCTCATGAGCCAAGGATAGTGGTATGAGACACTATGCCTGAGTTGTCGGCCTACGTGGGTGATGAACCCCTCGTAATGACTTTTAAGCTTTATTAAACTGGCTGGTTATAAATGGAATAATGATGGTTGGGCTAATCATGCATTCATAGCATACGTGCAATGACAGGTGACTAATTCTGGATGTTGTAGCATGTTCCTATAGGATTTAGTTGGGGTATCGTTTCGCTAGCTCCCAGACCATCAACTATCAACCCACCTTCGATGAGTTTAGCACTACGTATGTACCATGCACTTTCACTGGTGACTGGCCACATGCATGGATTTTGCCCAAAAGCAAACCTGAAAAGCATCTTCAGTTGATGTGCACTCATGTATACATGCATTTAATAAGACTGTATCATGTATTGCTTTATATGCCTTGTTATGTTTTTATAATTTTGCTTACCTAATGCGGCAGTGTGTAATCTTGAGGGGAATTCACACTGAGTTGGCCACTCATTCATCGAATATATAACCGTACAGGTAGCACATGTGGCCCAGTCGATATTCATATTCATATTAATGAGGAGCATGGTGCAATTGTCAAGGATACATGATTGTATTGCTAAGAGTTGCTACAAGATTTTATAGCTCAAGATTAGTTATAATTTGTTTTGCTTTACATGCAATAATATTTCATTTTATAATTATAAGTAATGGGATATTAGTTTGTATAAGTCATTATGGGTAGCCGATCGTGTAATTTGAATGTATATGCAATTTCCTTTATGTTTGGTTTATTTTTATTCCGTTAAACTACTCACTCTGAAAAGAAATATATATGTGTGTGTGTGTGTGTGTGTGTGTGTGTGTGTGTGTGTGTGTGGAATTTCTCTATCCTTAAATATTAACACTCGGGTTTTTGGAAAACGAGTCATATACTCGGGTTCCGAAAACACGGGGCGTTACACTCACACGTCTATAATATCAATGACTTGTATGAAAATAAAACAAGATCTAAATGTAAACTAGACTGTGAGAATTCTATCATGTTGCAGCATGTGATTGTGTCATGTATCTCGTGAGAGATTAGACAGGCTTATGCAAGAAAGGATTCTTCATTATCTACACTTATTTGACTATAAAATGTGCATTGACTGTTTAAAAGGAAAATAGACCAAAACCAGAAAAAAATGTGCAACAAAGAGTGTAGGACTATTAGAGGTGATACATACGAAAATCTGTAGACCATTCCCTACGGCATCCTAGAGTAGATACAAATAATTTATTACTTTCATAGATGACTATTCTCATTTCAGGCATATTTATCTTATCAATGAAAAATTAGATACCTTCGATATTTTTTTTAAAAAATAAAAATATATAAGGCTGAAGTTGAAAATCAACTCAATAGGAGGATTAAAGTTGTCAGATCTAACCGTAGTGGGGAATATTATGGTAGATATGACTAATCAGGTCGCAATATAGGGTCATTCGCTAGATACCTACAAAATTATGGCATTGTCGCATAGTACACTATGCTTGGTACTCTATAGAAGAATGGTGTAGCTGTAAGGCATAATCGTACCCTTATGGATATAGTACGAAGCATGATTAATAATTCGACATTGTCAGAATCTCTATGGGGTGATGTAATCAAAACTGCAGTTCATATCCTTAACAATGTCCTCGATAAGGTAGTAAGTAAAACCCCTTTTGAGTTGTGGAATGGGAGAAAGTCAAGTCTCTGATATATGCATGTTTGGGGATATCCTATTGATGCTAAAGTTTATAACTCGCATGATAGAAAACTTGATCCCAGAACCATAAGCTATTTTTTCATAGGATACCCGAAAAAGTCTAAAAGTTATCAATTTTACTGTCCTTCCCACTCTATCAAGATTGTTGAGACTGAGAATGCTAGATTCATTGAGGATATTGAAAATAGCGGGAGCATAAACATTATAAAATTTTGTATTTAATGAAGAAATGACTGTGACTTCGGTCATAGTCACTCAAGATCACGTTGATATAAATGTTGCAGTCGACCATACAGTTACTACAAAATACCATGTTAAACCTCAGATACAACCCACTGATGAGGAAAATCAAAATTACACCCAACAAGCTGAACCATTAAGAAGATCCGAAAGAGAGAGAAGACTTGTAAATCGAGATGATTACATCATATACTTACAAGAGCACGAGTTTGACATTGTGATGAAAAATGATCCTGAATCATTTACACAAGTCATACAAAGTATTAATCCTTCTCGTTGGTTTCATGCCATGAAAGATGAGTTGAAATCAATGAGGGACATAAAGTATGAGATCTTGTTGCGTTACCCTCTGAAATAAGACCGATTAGTTCTAAATGAATATTTAAAACCAAGCAGGACTCCAAGGGTAATGTCTAAAGATATAAAGTTAGACTTGTTGTCAAGGATTTTAACTAGCGTGAGGGCATTGACTTTAAGGAGACTTTCTCATTAGTATCTAAAAAAGACTCATTCAGGATTATAATGGCCCTTGTAGCTCATATGGATTTAGAGTTTCATCAGATGGATGTAAAGACAATATTTCTCAATGATGATCTGAATGAGAATGTATATATTTTACAATCCCAAGGTTTTGTAGCTCATGGCTCAAAACATTTGGTTTGTAAACTAAAGAAATCCATCTATGGGTTGAAACAAGCATCACGACAGTGGTACATAAAGTTTTATGAAGTAATCTCCTCATATAGCTTTATAGAAAACACTACAAATGAATGAACCTACATTAAAATTATTGGGAGTAAGTTCATTATGATGATTTTGTATGTTGATGACATTCAGTTAGCTAGCAATGACATCATGATATTGAGCGACACCAAGAAATTCTTATCTCAAATATTTGAAATGAAGGACCTTGGTGACGCCTCTTATGTCATTGGCATTGAGATTTGTCGTGACAGATCTCGTGGACTGCTTAGCTTGTCACATAAGGCCTACATTACAAGGATACTCAAAAGGTATGTCATGCAAAATTATGCTTATGGACAGTCACCCATTGTAAAGGGTGATAAATTCAGCCAATTCCAGTGTCTCAAAAATGATCTGGAAAAGAATTGAATGAAGGAATTTTTGTACGCGTCAGTAGTAGTGAGCATCATGTATGCTTAAGCCTGCACGCGGCAGAATATTGCCTTTGTTGTTGGAATGTTGGGAAGGTATCTATCTAATTAAGGAACACAACATTGCACAACTACAAAGACAGTGTTACATTACCTAAAAAGGATAAAAGATTTCGAACTCACTTACAGGAGATCTAATAATTTTAAGTTGGTTAGATACTCAGACGCAGATAATGCTGGCTACATTGATACTAAGAAGTCCACATTAGGCGATATCTTCATGATGGTTGTGGGGTTGTATCTTGGAAAAACGTAAAACAATCAACTACAACCTCATCCACCATGAAAGCTGAATTAATTACTTTTCATAAAGTATCTAATCAGGCATTATGGTTACAACGTTTCTTATCTGGTTTGCGGGTACTGGAGCATATCCTGAAACCATTAAAAATATTTTGCGATAATTCAACTGTGACTTCCTTATCTAGTAACAACAAACACTCATCAGGGTCGAGGCATATCGACATCAAGTATCTTGTTGTAAAGGAAATAGTTCAGAATCATCAAGTGTCTGTGGAGTTCATCGGCACTAAGCAGATGATTGCAGATCCGCTCACTAAATGACTCCCTATCACGCCATTTCAGAAGTATGTAACATCTATGAGAGTCATTGATCCTACAGATGTTTTTAATTAATGGGAGTTGAGCATTTTTTTTCACGTATATTAAAGAGATCTCATTTAATAAAGTTGTTTGATAATTCTAATATAAAGTTAAGTTCTACTTCTCTCTAAGTATGTGCAATATAATTTGAGTAAGTAAAACTACAGTCATGTCTCATTGGAGACATTTAAAAGCTTCAGGACCTCTTAAGGATAAACACACATCATCACATTACCTGTGTAATCCTTATACCACACTTCTTAGTTCCAAATATATGTCATTAAGACTCTTAGTATATGTGACCGTGCTTAGCCTCACTTCACTTAGATTAAATGTTGTGATGACTACCGCGATTCGATACTGACAGTCTTAATGGATCAGATTGTCATAGTACTACCCATATTATCCAATAATATAATCGGTTAACCATTCGGATATTTCTTCAAATCAAAACATGTTTTTTAAAATATTTTGAAAGATTAATCATTGACATTGATCAAATGTGGCCCAAGTGGGAGAATGTAAGAATTTTATAAGGTGGGTCTTATTGATCAACGGTCCGGATTGTCCTAATGGTTGGATAATGTGATCAGGTATACCAGTGGCCCCACTAAGTTGTGATACATTCAGAAATTTGTGTAAGGGGTGGAGTGCTACAACTATGATACACACAGTATTCTAGAGGAACTAGGATTATCAAATTCGTGTGGAGCCATAGGGAGATGAGTTTTGATGGGTTTCAAACTCCTCTACTCTTTGCATTATAAAACAGGGTTGGGTCCCCAACCAACACCACTAACAGAAGTTACAGCCCCATCACAGCTTCTCTAAATGTGTAAGGAGATGAAGAATCCAACGATCCTATTTACAACAATGGCTTCTCAATCAGGTACGCCATGTATTCAATATTCTTGATCTCCATGTTGGATGCACAGTTCAGTATTTGCTATTCTGCATTAAGAAAACTAACAATACATACTTTTAATGTGTTTTAAAATCTTAGATTTTTGTTGTGATTTGACCATTATTCACTTGTAATCAAAGTAAAATACTTTTTTTTTAAAGGTAGAAGAGCCACAAGTATAACAAAAGTATAGCTATTAATTTGTTGTACACATTGCATGTTAATGATACATCAAAATAATTTAATTATCAACTATAATATTAAATTTACATTAATAGAATGATCTGCATTGTCCAGATTGGTCATCTAAATGAATGGTTAAAAAATGTGAGTCACTTATTTGTAGGCCATTTGAAGCTTGGATTGTCCTCTTTTTTGTGAAAGTTTACATTTCTATATGTTTATTACAATCATTCGAAAAATATTAATGTACATTAATTTGGAATATACACATGAATATTTTTAGGCCTTTTGCACTGTCCAAATGTTGGTCATCTAAATATACGGTTAAAAAATGTATGTAAGTCGCTCATTTGTAGCCTATCTGAAGCTTTTTGTGTGTGTGTGTGTGTGTGTATGGGATGTTGTGGCAGATTTAGTTATTTGATTTTAAGTTTAGTTAATTACTTTGAGGTCCAATGAATATGATATAGAATTCCAATTCAATCCAAAATTCCAAATGTAAGCTCCTAAGCAGGCAGTTTGGATTCCCTTGCATTTCAATTACAAGCTGACAAATGTCATTGATAATTCTCATGTAATTGTAATTTAAATTCCCATCTATTCCAAATATAAGCTCTCAAATGAGCTCTATCAGTCCGGATTTTATAAGTATGCTCCATCCATGGTAGGTGCTAGTATTTGGATGGCTTATATTCCAAGTTTACAATTTGAAAGTGCATGCCGACTCACATATAATCACTGCCTATCAAATCTCTCTGCCACAACTAATGAAAAAATAAAATAAAAAATAGATGATGCCCCGCAGAGAGTGGGAGCAGATTGGGTGCTATCTTATCAAAAAAATTCATGATGCCTACGGAGGATTTAGTGAATTAGGTGTCACCGGGTAACATCTTAACGGGTGTTACCCTTACGGTGGGGCCGACCTTGATGATGTTTTGTACATTGACACTGTACATCTGTTTTCCAACCCATTTTAGGACGTGGTTCCAAACATTAAGCAGATCTAGAACGCAGGTGGACCACACCACAAGAAATGTGGTGATTGAATGCCTACCATTAAAAACCTCCCAAGGTTTACCGTAAGCAGATCTATAACATTTATTTGCCATCCAATCGGTTGATAAGGTCAACCAGACCTGGATGGCGGGACAATACGAAGATCAACTTGATCAAAAACTTTTGTGGATTACAAAAAGCTTTTAATAGTCATTCACCATTGTTTGGTGGTGTAGTCCACCTGTGATTTGGATATACTTAAGTTTTGAGATTATGGGCACGGTTGTTAACAATGAAATTTTTGGCGTAATGTGAAATTTGGAAAGCATTGAATGTTTAGAGTTGTTTGTTAACGCTGAATGAGGAAAGCACTCCGATCATTTTATGTTCGAAGCTTTTCCGTTACAGAGGTTGAACTTTTTTTAAAAATCCAAAATTACTCGGTGCGCTAAAATTTTTCTCCTTTATGTAATACTAAACCCAACTTTTAACGTGTGACACTTCTCTAGGCCCACAATGATTTATGTGTCAGATCCACACTATTCATCAACTTTTCTATATCATTCTAAAGCACGATTAAAAAAAAAAAGAAGGCATATTCAAAGCTCAAGTCAACCACATCGCAAAAAGTTGTAGGAATGGAACGACTACCATTAAAACCTTCCTTAGCTCCACCATGAAGCTTATTTGCTATCTAACATCTTCATAAGGTCACACAGACCTGAATAAAAGGAAAACACAAAAGTAAGCTTGATCATAGCCTTCCGTGACCTCAAGAACTTTTCAATGGTATGCACCCAATTCCCAATAGTTTCTTGTAACGTTGTCCGCTTAACCCTTAGATCTGCCTTATTTTTTGTCTTAATTTTTAAAATGAAATGAAAGGTGTGTGTGTGTGTGTGTGTGTGTGTGTGTGTGTGTGTGTGTGTGTGTGTGTGTGTGTGTGTGTGTGTGTGTGTGTGTGTGTGTGTGTGTGTGTGTGTATATATATATATATATATATATATATATATATATATATATAACGTCCCATGAGGTCGAGCTGTATGGGCCCCACCGTGATGCGTTTCGAACATCTACCCCATCAGTCAGATGCACCATTCCATCGTGGGCCTAGGTTTCGAAAACCAGCTCGATCCGTGACTTGTGTGGGCCACACCACATACAGAAGTGGAGAGGGGCCGTGCACCATTAAAACATTCATGGGATGTTTTTTGGGCCCACCGAGATGTGGTTTACAAATCCAACCCATCCATTATGTGTTTCCCACTTGGATGAGGGTTCATACTAAGTTTCAGCAGCATTCAAAACTCAGGTGGGCCCCACCAAGTGCTTCTATATATTTTTGGCATGTCTTCACATGATTTTAAATGTATGGCCCACCTGAGTTCCGTATACGGCTGATTTTTGGGATATCCCATAATTTAAAGGGGACCCATCAAATGCACGGTGTTGATGGTCGAAACGCATCATGGTGGGGCCCACACAGCTCGACCTCACGGGACGTTAAAATTAGCTCGAGCGCATTGTACCTTTTCCATACACACACACACACACACACACACACACACCACGGTAGGCCCCACAAAGCCCTTGAAGGTCATCTCTAAGCTTGATTTGGGTGGGGGGTAGTATGTAATCCATGCCCACATTTGGGGACACGGATTTTGGGACGCGAATTTTTTGCAAAAGCCTTTCAGATGAAATTCCTACGCTAGAACCTAGGAGGGGCCCACCATGATGTTTGTGATAAATATAACCTGTCCTCCCGTGTTTTGAGCTCATTTTATGACTTGAGACAAAAAATGAGTAGAATACAAGACTCAAGTGGGTCGCACTAAAGGAAAAGGTGAGTAGTGAAATTCTTATCATTGAAACCTCGCTGGGGTCAACAGTGATGTTTACATGCCATCAATATCGTTCATAACGTCATTCTTACTGAGATGAACTGAAACCACAAATGCTAGCGTGATTCAAAACTTGTGTGGCCCCACCAATATTTCAATTATGGGCATTCAATCCTCGTGTTTCCGGCCCATTTGAGTATTGTATCCGGCTCATTTTTGGCCCCGTGTCCTAAAATGATCTCACAAAATGGATGAACAAGGTAGATTTCTCACAGACATCACGGTGGGCCCCACCTAGGTTTCCAGTGTAGGTCGCTGGAGATCTGCATCTCGTATCTGAGGGGAGTGGACTAGGTGCGACCCCGGATCCACCAGGGTAGGTGGCACTCCTGATTGTGGGGCCCACTGTGGTGTATGTGACTACATCCACACTGTCCATCCATATTGAAAGCTCAATTTAAAGCATGATCTAAAAAATAAAGCAACTCCAAATCCTAAATAAACCATGGTATAGGAAATAGTGGTGATTGACCATTTAAAATTTCTCATGGGCCACAAAAGCTTTGGATCAAGATGGTATTTGTGCTGTCTCTTCATATAACTATTTGTGACCATATCAATAGGTTGGGTGACAAATAAACACTTTTGTGAAATCCGTGAGGTTTTTAATGGTAGGGATTCAATCACTATTGTTTCATATGGGTAAATGTGCCAAATTAACATATTTCAAATATTTTAGTCACTAGTTAACAAATCGGTTTTTATAGATTCATTACTAGTTTTCCGACTTCAAATTCAAAATTTAGATTCAAATTTTAGACTTAGGCCATGTTTGTTAAATCTGAAGTCTAAAGACAGAATTTGAATTTGAAATATGAAGCTTGAATTCAAAATCTAAAGTCAAAAAACTTGTTTGATAATTATGGCTGAAGTCTGAAAATTAAGTACTGAATTTGAAACAACCGATTTGTTAACAAACATATGAAATGTCTAAAATATGTTAATTTGACACATTTGCCCCTATCTCTCGTTTGGAAATATTTTACATTATAAAGAAATTATATTTTATTAAATAAAAATAAAATCATTATATTTAATTCAAACAAACTAAAATACTTAATAGAAAATTAAAATATCATTATTCACAAGGCCCTCAATTCCTCTTAGTGGGAAGATTGTCACTATGTGTTGTGTAGGCTTGAGCACCAATAGCAATAAAACCTTCAAATAAAGCCCATAGAACTGGTGAGACAATGGTGCCTACCTCGGGTGCATCCGGACGCATGCAAATGGAGAAGGACGCGAAATTCCTAGGAAAGGTTTTCACAGGAAGCTCCGGCGCTGGGAACCTAAGTGGGGCCCACCATGATGTTTTTGATAAATCCACTATGTCCATTCGTTTTGTGAGTTTATTTTAGGAGAAGAGGCCAAAAATGAGCCGGATCCAATACTCAACTGGGTTGAAAATGTGAGAATTAAACGTCCACAGTTGAAATATTCGTGGGGCCACAAAAGTTTTGAATTAGGCTAATATATTTGTTTTCATCTCATCCCATTATGAACGAAATGGATGGCATGTAAGTATCACTGTCAACCCTTGGGAGGTTTGCAACGGTAGGAATTTCCCTACCCACCTTTTCCTTTATTTTTCATCTCCGTTCATCCATTTTAAAAGATAATTTTAGGTCTCGATTCCAAAACGTAAGTATATCCAAAGCTTAAGTGGACCACACCACAGGAAAAGTGTGATTGAACTTATACCATTTAAAAGTTATTGGAGGCCACCGAAGTTTTGGATAAATCTGATGTTTGTGCTTTCTCTTTATCCATATCTTTTTTATATTATGAATGAGTTGGATAACAAATAAACATCATTGTGGGCCCTAGGAAGGTTTCAACCGTGGAAATCATTATTCTACATTATTTTCTTTGGTATGATACACTTGAGCTTTGGATATACTTCAATTTTTAGATCAACCCATAAAATTAGTGGGAAAAATGGATGGACGGTGTGGATAAACCACACACGTTCACAGTGGGCCCAACCGAGTTTACTTAGTACGATAAAAGCGTAATGTGATTTCGTGAGATGGTGAGGAAGCGGATTGGCTGGTGTACCTCACACCAGCTATATAGCTGTTGTAGGTACGTGTCGTGCGAAGACAAGCACTGACACTCCTCGAGCTATGAGTTGTACAAACGGTTCAAAGGAGATCAAAGTTACATGGGCTCCATAATGATGTATTTATTATATCTACACAGTTCATCTATTTTCAGAGTTCATTTTAAAGCATTGTCCAAAAAAAATCATATCCAAAGATCATCTGGACCACACCATAAATAACAACGGAGATAATGATTTTCACCATTAAACAATTTGTAGGGCCCACCATAACGTTTATTTTACATCCAATTTGTTTATAAGGTCACAAATACCTGAACTAAGAGGAAAAACAAATTTCATATTGATCCAAAACTTCTATGACCCAAAAGGGTTTCAATGGTAAACGTTCAACCCCTCACTGATTTTTGCAGTGTGGTCCACTTGATAGTTAGATCCGTCTTATTTTTCGTCTCAAGCCTTAAGATCACCAAATGATGGATGAAGAGAAAATAGTATCAGCTAATCCAAACCTTGCTTGGCCCCAATAAAATTTTAATGGTGGTTGTTCAATCTCCACTCTTTACTATGGTGTGGTCCACTTTAAACTTTAGATCTGATTTCTTTTTAGGATTATGCCCTATAATCATCCAGTAAGATGTACGGACGACGTGGATATAACACATGCATTACGATGGCCTCAACAGAACTCAATGGAGCCAGGTGCTCCTGGTGATGCGGGGTATGCAGCTCTCGGCTGGAGGGATTCATGTAGGGGTGCACACGGGTTGGTTCGGTCCGGTTATGGGGTGAAACCGGAACCGACCGTTCCTAACGGTTCTACCATTTTGGAACTAGAACCGAACTGTTGGTACCCTGGAACCGAACCGGAACCGGACCGTGAAAAACGGTTTGGTTCCGAATCGGTTCCACAGTTCTAGAGTGGTAAATCAGTGCAATCTTCAATGAGAAATCATCTTTCCTATCGTTTCCCTCTTACTTGACAAGACAACATATATTCAGAAATCCTTATCAGCATGCTAAAATCACAAAAAACACCCGCCCCCTTTGATAGATGTAACCACCCTTTCTACTTTTGGTAATAAAACAATACAAAGATGCACAATTGCATTACCAAAAGTACAAAAAGTTAAGGGTACACTTATCAATCAGGGCAGATTCCAATTCCTGAATAACAGAAATCCAAAACAATGCAAATAAAGAATCAAATGCTTACCCAGTCCTTTGGCTGCCATTTTGAGACCAGCCTGCTCTCTGAAGGCCCGGACGACAAGCTATCCTCAAACCCCTCATGCCGCAACTCACAAAACACCATCGTTTGCGGCAAATACGCCATGCACGTCGTCGGCGTCGTCGCTGCCACATTACTGCTACTGCTCGCAGTCGGCGAGAGAGAGGGCAGGCAAGGGCGGCAACAGTCGGGCTACGAAATAGAGAGATTAGATATTTAAGGCTTTTTTTTTTTTTTTTTTGAAGGTTCAGATCGACTGTTCGGATCATCTATTCGGTTCACGGTTCAGTTCTACGGGGCCTTAAATCGGAACCGATCCATATCAACGGTTCTCGAATTTTTGGAACCGGAACCGAAATCGAAACCGAAACCGATGCTGTCTAGAACCGGACCAAACCGGACCGATCCAATGGTTCCAGTCCGGTTCCACCATCGGAACCGATCCAATGGTTCCAGTCCGATTCCACAGTTTCGACGGTTCGATGCGCACCCCTGAATTCATGTAGCAATAAGCTCCCT
Organism: Magnolia officinalis; assembly: GCA_021015155.1. Classification (NCBI taxonomy): domain Eukaryota; kingdom Viridiplantae; phylum Streptophyta; class Magnoliopsida; order Magnoliales; family Magnoliaceae; genus Magnolia; species Magnolia officinalis. Next base: position 3,359,666 of record JAJHSJ010000009.1, read on the forward strand.
GGGGCCAACATGATGAATGTGTTACCACGCTGTCCATCCGTTTCAGCGGCTCATTTTAGGGCATGAGCTCAAAGCTGTTTTTAACGGTGGTTCTTCAGTCCCCATTGTTTCCTATGATGGTGGTCCATTTGAGCTTTGGATCTATCTCACTATTGGGCTTAATGTCCCCAAAGAATCTAGAAAAAAGGATGGACGGCATGGATATAACACATACATCACGGTGCTGCAAAAATCCGCTGCAGCCGGGTGCTGCGGGCAATCTAAACAGAGACCAATCCACCCAATCAGAGACTGCCGCGTACCTGTCGGAAATCAAATACTCGTAAGGAAGGCCGCGAATTAGGTACTACCCTCGCCTGTTCGCAGCTCGGGACAGGCGGAGGCTTCAAGGGGCCACTGAGGCGCCACATGTATGGACTTTATCCACACCGTCCATCCATTTTTTCATGTCATTTTAGGGTATTATGATAAAAATAAAGCATTTTGAAGGCTCAAGTGGACCACACCACAGGAAGCAGCGGTGCTTAGGACACCCGCCATTAAAACCTTCTTAGGGCCCACCATGTTGTTTATTTGCCATCCAACCTGTTGATATTGTGGTATACACATGGTTGAAGTGAAAAAAAATCATCTTGATACAAAACTTCTGTGTTCCCTAATAAGTTTTCAACGGTAGGAATTTAATATCCTCTGTGTGGTCCACCTGAGCTTGGATCTTCCTTTTAATTTTTTAGTAATAAATCCTAAAATCAATTGGAAAAATGGATGGACGGTATGGATGGAATCCATACATCACACAGGCCCCTCGGAGCCTAGCCTGTCCCGAGGCGGGTGCAGTACCTAATCCGAAACGCCGCGTTCCCCTCTCTTTCTCGTCGCGTCGAAGGAAAAGAACCTCTTCTAACCGAAGACAACGAGAGCATCGAATCCAACCCGTCCTTACTCATTCATCCCTATAAAAACCCCTTCTTCATCCGTCTTTCTCCTTTTATTTCTTTCTACATCTTTCCATGCCCTAGAAAAGGAAAAGATCTTCCCAGGTTCGTAGATCTCTCTCAAGATCTCTTTCTTTTCGATTATGATCCAAAACTTTGGTTCTACTTGAATTGGATTCGAGAAATTTGTGGATTTTGGCTTTAATTAGAGGTAGAGATCAGCTATTTCTGCTAGGTTTGGATGAGTTTTCGTTTTTCTCCTGGAAGGTTCAGGAATTCTGGATTCTAGGGTTTTCAGGGAATATCTGCTGAATTCGAGCTGCCTAATGCTCGTTGATTTATCGGATTTTCGTTTTGTGGGAAATTTTAGGGTTTGGAGTCAGGAACTCAGTAGAAAGACATTCTTTTTCTTTTATTTTTTGATTGTTTCAGTAGTTTGTGGTTTCGGATTAGAGAAGTATGATTCTGCTTCTCGTGATTGGGTGCAGACTCTTCAGTCCATGCCGTCTGTATCTCTGATCATGTTGTGGACACTGATCAGATGGTCTTAACCATCTTGTCGTGATCACGAAACAGGCGGTTGGAAAAAAGTGGTCGGTGCCGATAACTGGCAGAGTTGGATGGTTGGGATCATCCAATTAGTGTGATTTCTGTGCTTTGGCCCCACCTGTTGTGGTCCCTTAGAAAAGTCTGGGATTGAGGCACTTGTAGGTTATGCTTATGGTGATGTGTAGTTCATCGGTAGTTGCACGAACCTTCTAGCAGGGTCCTGGTCCCGCTACGAACCACATTTCAGAACTGCGCTTCTGCTCCTACTTCCTAGCTGTTTATAATAGCAATTTCAAACAGGTGCTTCCCCTCGCCCATACCCAAGACTACTGCCGCTTCTGTTGATGCTTTATTCACCTAGAGGTTCACCATTCCCTGCTGGAATGTTGAAGTAAATTCCATATTTCGGATGGGGAGAAAGGATAAATGCTTCTGATTAGAATGCTTTGTCATCCTATGTTTTCAACTGGTTGCATTTTACTGCCCAAATTCTGATTTAGGTGAATTCAATTCCGTTTTACACTGGAATTCGAGAAACTCATTATTTTGGTGGACTTTTTCCGAACTTGAAACATAAAAGGTACACTATTGTGACAAATTATGAGTTTCCCAAGTTTGGCATAAATGCATCCTCATCTATTATCAGGCGATTGATTTCTTTCCCCATAGATTCTCTCTTAAACATTATTCATTTGTTTGATTTCCATATTAGGTCTGGTTGCATGAAATACCATGGCGACAGCAACCATGGCAACTGCAGCTGGTGCCGCTGCTCTTCTTTACTATACACTGAGTCGTAGGTTGCAATCAACTCCATCGGATGATGATGAGGAGAATGGTGGTGATGTCTCCAAACCTGCTCCATCCGTAAGAAGCCGATTATCGCGCGGTCCTGCTCAAGCTCCAGCAACTTGGTTGGAGACCATTTCAACCTTGTCAGAGACATTGAGATTTACTTACTCGGAAACTCTAGGGAAGTGGCCAATTGGCGATCTTGCTTTTGGTATCAGCTTTCTCTTAAAGAGGCAGGTAAATGTCGATGACCTAATCTCGTAATGCTTCTCTTCTACCATGGTTCTCATCTATAATGGTGTTGATGTTCCTAATGTTCCTAATATCCTCCCAATGAGGCTGTTGCCTACCCATCTTTGTCCTGTCACGTTTTGTTTTTCAAGTTTCAACAAGGCATTTTGGATGCCTATCTTCATATTCCATGTGCCTTTCATTAGCAGGCATTACAGCACCAAAGAAACTAACTAGTATTAGCAGGAAGTCATTTTATTGTGGTATATAGAGCACAGAACTATAAAGAATGACTTAGTTGCTAACTAGTTTGCATAATGTTTTGATATAAGATTTGCAGATTTATGATGATTCATGAGATATTGATTGACTAAGACTAAATCCCTAAAGATAGCATCCAAGGATGGGTCGATATTGATTTCATGATTTCTCATAATCAGATATGTAGCTTTTTATTTGCGCTTATGGACCAAAATTTTGTTTACCTTCAAAGAGAAAACAAAAAGAATTAGGATGGTTGATATTGAGTGATGCTTGATGAACTCCATTGAGACCAATTCCTGGATTAGCAGAGATTGATTTAAAAATCCCACAAATGCTTAGTATGCTTGCCAATGCACGTAAGGCATGCAAGGAGACCTAGGTACATAGAGGGGAGATTACCTATCTTGCAACCAAATAACCCCACCAATGCTTCTACTTCCTTGCTTGACATTCTAACACCATTTTTGTGAAGATTAATCTTCAGACCTGAAACCACTTTGAAGCATCTGATTACCTTCTTTAAGTTGTCTACTTGCTTGACATCAGCATCGTAAAAGAGGAGGGTATGGTCTACAAACTGAAGATGGGATATTTGAAACATAGGGCCCTCCACTTTAAGCTCGTTTACTACGCCCCCATTGACTCCTTTTTCCAACTTTGCTTGACGCCTTTGCCACCGCCAGAAAGAGGAAGCCCCTGGTCTAAGACTTCTTGAGGCTTAAATAAAAAACCTTTTTATTGACCCATTCCCAAGCTTTTAGAATCTTTTGCACCGATATACTCCATAATCTACTTTCTCTATTTTGTACTGCAACCCAATCAGACAAGCATATAATTGAGGAACTCTCATTCAACATGATATGCTTTCTCTATATTGAGCTTGCAAATTATTCCTTTCCTACCTTTGTTGTATCTCGAATCAATGCACTCATGTGCTATCCACAGTCCACACACCATCTATAATTTGTTTGCCATAGACAAATGCTCATTGCACCTTAAAAATAACCGGCCCCAACACTTGTGATATATCTAGATGCGAGGTTTTAGACATAGTCTTGTAAGGACTCCCGATTAAGCTAACAAGTCTAAAGTATTTCAAATGTCCAACACATGCTTAGGAATGAGAGCAATGAATCATCATCATCATCATCATCTAAGCCTTATCCTAACTAATTGGAGTCGGCTACATGGATCGTTCTGGACCATTCCACTCTATCAAGGTCCATAACTTTAGTTCGACCATATGTCAAGTCTTTACTTACTTCCTCCGCCTGCGTCCTTTTGGGCCTTCCCCTTGCCCTTTAGAGCCTTCAACTTGTACAAACTCACTCCTCTTAATTGGCTCAGTTCTTGGTTTCCATTGCAGCTAACCAAACCATCTAAGCTTACTTTCTCTAATCTTGTTACTTATTTGTTACTTCTAAATTTTCTTGAATGCATTCATTTCTAATTCTATTCATCCTTTTCTTGTCACTCATCCATCTCAATATCCTCATTTAAGCTAAACTCGTCCAATGGACACGTTGTTCCTTAATTGCCCAACATTGTGTCCCATAAAGCATGGCTTGTCCTTCTTGTAAAATCTCTCTTTCAGTTTGAGTGGTACACGATGATCACATAAAACTCCAGAGACGCATCTCCATTTCTTCGACCTTGCTTGAATTCTATGGGCAACATCCTTCTCAATCAATCTTTCAAAAAAAAAAAAAAAAACAAAACAAAACAAAAACAAAAGCAAAAAAAAAATCCTTCTCAATCTCTACTCCCATGAATTAATGACCCAAGATATCAAAATTGGTCATTTTGGGAAACTTCTTGGTCAGCAATCTTTACTAATTCTTTGTTCCCACTCATATTGTTACTAAAATTAACCATTTCCCTATCGACGGACTGAATTTTAGTTTCCTGCAAGGCTAACAATTGCACCTTTTGGTGCTTATAAGTTATAATACATCCTGATCTGGGCTCTTTTGTAGGGACAGCCCATGCCCTGACATTCCAACTCAACATCTTCATGGAAGTTGGAATCTTAGCCATTTCCTCTTCTTCTGTCCTCAATTCCTTTCTTGTAGTTAATAGATGTAACAAGGCCAGCCAGCTCCCTTCTTCCCTTTGGCGATTTCAGTGGCTTGCTTGGCTGAAGAGCCGCTGCCTTTTGCATACCCCCTTCCTCTACAAACTTGAACAAATCTTCTGAATCTTCCTCTCAAACACTGAAAAGTTACTCCCACCCTGTGACCAACATTGAGCCCTGCTAATTCTGCCTGCTTCCTCTTCCCCATTTGATACCTTCCTATAAAATTTGATTATATTCCGGCCTAACGAAAGAGTAGCTCAGTTCGGAACCTTAGCAATTCCCACCTCTTGTCTGGTCCCTGTTTTTGGTTTGTAGTTGGTGATGGCACAAACTATAGACCAAAAAGGCTAGCTGCTTGGATGTGTGGCATGTCGCTTGTCTAAGGCGGTGGAGGAGAGGAGCGGTGTTATCTGGGTACTTCTTCCTTCTGGGATTTTGCCGTGCCAACACTTGGACACTCCTAGACATGACACGACACTTCATTATCTATATGGACAAAGTGTTGTATGGATGTCGTTCAAAAGTGCTGTGTGTTGGAAACTTCAAATAAGGTGTCCAAGGTCCAAACATAATTGTTGAATAATTACTCATAAGGGCTTACTCTCACTCTCTAGATTTTGAGTCATTTTCATCACAGGTGCCAGGTCACATATAACAAAAAATCACAAGCTTTGTATATATAACCAAGAAAAGCACAATATTTGTTGTTTATTTTTATTCTTTTGCTGCCGTTTTTGAAAATTTCAAGAGTGAGTGATGCTTACACAACAAACTTTTTTCTTGAGATGATTATGCATGATTTTTGATGTTTTCTTAGTCAATTACTTATTAGTTTATGTTGCAAGTAATTGGACTTCATTGGAATAATGTGAATAACATTCTCAAATTTCCATTGTTTTTAAGTTTCAATTTTACTCTGCAAAAAAAATAAAATCCATTTTTAATTATTTGTTCTATTTTTTATTTAAATAAATTATTATTAATTTGTGCACGCAAGTGTTCTCATTTTGAAGTTTGCTGTGTCGGACACTTGGCACCTGTACCACATGTCCCAGTAAGACCGGAGAGGACAAGCTTCTTTTTCTGGATTGTCAATGTTTTATGGTAGAAGATATAGTCCTATGAGATGTTGGCTCCCATGCAGAAAAAGAAAACGTAGCGCTCCCATGCAGATGCTATCTTATGACTGATAGGGGATGTTTACGTCATTTTGTGCCTTCCCACAGGCAACCTTTAAATGAAATTGTTCTTAAAGCTACATGGCTAGCATGACTATATGTGATAGAGCTGGCATGATGCTTGTCTACAATGGTCAATGGGATGACTCTGTATCTTAATAATCCATGTATTATCGTGCATAGACACTAGCCTTTATATAATTGCCTTCTAATGTTTTTATCCTCAATGTTTGGCTTGCATCCTCCTTCATTCTCAAAGCTGAAATTTTTTCTTAACTTACTGGTTTGCCATGTGTTCCTGCTTGAAACTTAGGTGCTAGTTCTTGTTATCTAGCTATCACAATGTGGTGCTTTCATCTATCTGTTTTTTTTTTTTTTTTTGGCTTTAGCATTAGTTTGATATTTTTGAGCCCTTTCTTTTAAAACTCTGATGGCGGCTTAGGTCTATGAAAAACATTCTAAGTTGCTATTCATGTCTGTCTCACTTTTCAGGGAAACTTACCTGTTGCAAGTATATATGCTGGTAAAGATAGTGTACAGCTTAGAGGAGCTGAAATAACAACTGACCTAAAATATCTCTTGAAGTTGCTGACTCTTTGTTGGCATTTCTCAAAGAAACCATTTCCATTGTTTTTGGAGGAAACTGGCTATTCTCCTGAAGATGTTCTCCTTCAGGAACCTAAAGCAGGAGTGAGTCATGCTCTGAGATGTACTCTTGAATTTCACGGCTTCTTTTTATTTTATTTTAATTTTATCCCTTTTTTTTTTCTTTTTTTTAAAAAATTAAAACTATTTAACAAGGAAACTGCACTTCCAAGTTGATCTATTTTTGGAGAATAAATTGTCTTATACTTGCATTCTATTGACTTTACTGTTTATGTTGTTATTTGATGTAGCTTTTGAAACCTGCTTTTACAATTCTGGTCAACAAGAACACAAAATGTTTTCTTCTACTGATCCGGGGAACTCATAGCATCAGGGACACTTTGACAGCTGCAACTGGCGCTGTTGTACCATTCCATCATACTGTTGTATATGAAGGTGGTGTCAGCGACTTAGTTCTAGGCTATGCACATTGTGGGATGGTTGCAGCTGCTCGTTGGATTGCAAAGCTTGCGATACCTTGTCTTATTAAAGCACTCAGCAAAAATCCGGATTACAAATCAAGGTAAATCACGTCATAGGATTTCTGCTCAGTGGCCTTCGCATGTCAAATTTTGTGTCCTGCTTTCTACGCATGATTTTCATAAAATTATTATCTATCTTAACAATTAAAATAATAAATAAATCAAGTGTTGAATGGATGAATTTATTTTACGAAGTGGTGTTTGGAACATCTAACCAATAAACTCAGGTCCTTGGGTGGAATGTGTTGAAAAAGTTGCTGCTCCATTTGGTGCTTCTTTGTCATCCAAAGCTTGTCAATGACTAGGAATAATTAGATTATTAATTTCTACATTGCTGTTTATGAGCAGTGGTTGTGTCTCCTAACTTCTGTCAAGTTTTGATTGGTTGGCCTGTGACCATTCCTTATTCCATGTTGATGTTAGTTCTTGGTTGTGAGCTGAACAATGATACGTGCATGCCACAGCTGCCTGGCATACTATAAACTCGGCCTCATAGAAAAACCTACAAGGTTTTCTTTTTAAGGCAATCAGAATATTGTTGCAGTCATATCTGGTATTGAATGGTTTATTGGATTCCTGTGCATGTGTGTGTGTATGGGTGCACACATGTCCATGAGCAATGCTGGTCCTTTCGACGAAAAAATCGAGTCTTATGCCTACTTTTATAGGTTTATGCAGGCTTATCCTGATTTATACCAGGGATGTCCTCAAATACTATGGTTGTTTGAAAATACTTTTAATTTATTTGGGAAATTCTGGTTCACCTACTATGAAATTGCAAGGGTGATTGCTGAGATTTTTCTTTGTGCTGGATGCGTCTTGAGTGGTGAAAGAACATTTATAAGGTCATGTAGGAATGTGTACGTCATATTCGTTTTATATATATATATATATATATATATATATTTAAAACAGCTTATTTTTTAAAATGAATTTTGGTTATAAGGTCAAGTAGAGGAATAGGTAAGGCATATTACATAGAATCAGTTCATTGTTAAAATCTTACATGGCACCTTACAAAAAAATTGACTTCTTACATGGCAGCAGAATCTTTCATTTTCCTTCTATTCTAGTATATTTGTTTTTAAATATATATATCATTATTTGTATTTGTGGATATCTTTACTTCCTCTGCAGCTTATCTACTTCATATTGCAGGCAACAAATTTTTTTTTTTTTTTCCCACGTTGTAACGTGTTTGTGGACATGCGTAATCATTTATGTTTCCTTCATCCAAAATGCCTAACAAGAACTGGCAGGATGTAATTCTTGAACACACAACTGTGTGTGAGTTAAATAGGTTACATCATAGTGTGCATCATTTAATAGCTAATTTTCACTAGCGAATGAACATTAGATAACGGCAATAGGTCACATGATAGCACACATCATTTAACAGTTATTTTCACTAATGCATGGACATTCAACAAAGGCGGTAGAGAAGTGAAGAACAGTGACTACTTACTACTTATTGTCTACTTTCTGTTTTGGGGATTCTGGAATCTTCTTATTTGTTTTGGTTATATTGACCGACTATAGTTTTGAATGGACTAGTCCATTTATTCTTGATAGTATTTTTATGAATGTTTTGTAATTCTTCAGATTGTTGGACACTCTTTAGGCGGAGGCACTGCAGCACTTCTGACATATGTACTACGGGAGCAGCAGGAGTTCTCCACTACTACATGTGTTTCATTTGCTCCAGGTTTGTGATTTTTTTTTTTTTTTTTCCGTTAATTTTACTTTTGAAGATACTCTTATATATTTATTTTCTCCATTTACAAGTTATTTGTAAGGCAATGTTGTTATTTAAATTACAGATGATATTTCTGAAGAAAAGAGGAATTGCATTGTTGCACTCTTTCTTGGATAGGATGAAAGCTATATATTATATGAGCATTGGTTGCCCCATGGATGATATGAAAACTCAGAGATGGCCTGAAAACTCTAGGAACTCTGCAAACCATGTGCTTGATAGGTCTAGATTCCTCCAGGATAATACCCACACACTTTATGAGAACCATGATCCAGCGTGGATACATACTAGGTGACCAAGCGAGCTATGCATATGATCAATAAAGGTTGGTGGGTTGGAGGAATCACCTGTAGATTGCACATGACCCAAAAGTAACCATGATTGGATAATCACAGCCATATAATTAAGGGCATGCAACATGGACGGGGAGCGTACGACTGGTCTTAATTCTTACCCTCCATTTCTAGGCTCATACTCGAGCGACTGTGATCGCACATTCAGGGTGATACTGTGGCCACGTGCGGTCCATGGTTGACCGCTCTTTAAGTCTTATGCAATGGTCCATCGTGATCATAGGTGGACCCACTTGGGCCCTGCATGCAAATTTGCATGCACTGTAATAAGGTCCAGGTGATTCATATAGGATCATGGCTCCACTTTATGAGTTGCCTCGTAATGGCTTTATTATGATTAAAATATAAGGAAATTGTTATGATTTACAAGAAATGAACCTAATACATTAGGATTTCATCAGAACATATCCCACAAGTGTCTAATGCCAGTATTGGTGTTGTCATGTCTATCAAGGTACATAGCATTCACAAGTATTAGTATCTGTATGTGGTTCGTAGGGTTCCAGATATGCAGAGGCTTGAAGCCATGGTTAAGTTCGGACTTCAGACTTTGCTCTGATGAGAGCAATCATTAGGACCCAAGACCATCTGTTTTTGCTGGCCCCTTTCATGTACTTCTGGATCATGCTGGAGGAGGTAGCTGCGAGGAACTCTAAAACAGACACTACTTTTCTTGAAAATGTTCCATAGTTCACAATTTATTAATTGTTTGGGGAGATCCCCTTAATATAATTTAATGTCCACCGCTTTTCTTCCCTTTGAGATACTATAAGCCTTTTTTGTGGTTTTGATTATTTAGAGGATGTGTCTAGAGCATCATCATTCTCATTAGGGGAATCAAACCATTGAGATGAATTCCCAGATATACCAATTTCAGTATAGTTGGTCTCAGGTTGTAGTAGCAAGAATCATCTATCTTGGCTTCCTTTGTTTGAGATTATAATGTAGCTTATCTTCTACATTTTCTTGTGGCTCCTACGTCCTGCTGCTTCTCATGACTAATGTTGGGCGGTCACTTGCTTAATTGTAATGTAGGTTTATCAACAAATTTGGGTCTCCAGACTCGAGGGCTGCCTCGAATAGTGTCCTGGCCACGTGTTAGGAGGCAAGTTCCCTTTTACTTGAGAGGGTCAGAGATGTAGCTGTTGCCTTCAATGTTCTCAAATCGCATATGTGATCACATTTTTTAAAAATTAAATAATTGAAAAAGGGAAAAAATCGAAAAAAAATTCTAAAAAATTAGGGAAAACTTGCCTAATTAGTGCACATGATTGGATTGGGTTATTTTACTTATTTCATTGTAGTTTGAGTGTTTCAAAGTTATATATTTAATTACTAATATTATATTTACATAAATTTTAACAAAACAATCAATAAGTTACATTAAGAAAGAATTAATTATTAAAAGCTTCGAACATAGAAATTTTATTGATAAATTGATCACTTGAAACAACTTACAAGCTACTAGTTACAAATACAATTACAAAATATAAAAAATAAACATATTTGAAATAGTTGTAGAGATATTAGAGTAAGAGAGAGAGACGTTCTCATCGGACGCGCGTTCTCATCTTTTGGTCGTTGAGGCTTTTGATAGTAGCTCTGATGGAGACTCTTCCCCTATTGACATCTCTCCCTCTCTATATGTCATCTACCCTGTTGAGTTCTCTACTCGGGTTAGCTCCATGGATTTCATTGAGGGTGTTCTTCCCTCTCGCTCAATCGTGGCCTCTTCCTTTTTGGCTTTAGATGTCTTTTTTACTCCTTCGTCGCCAGTGCACTTGGATCCTCTTTGTTCTCTTCTTGGTCCAGGTGTTTCCCCTTGTGCGCAGTTGTCGGAGGCCATTGGCCCTTTGGCCATAGTTGCTTTATCCTACGAGTGTCCCCCTTCTCCTTACCCTAGATGAATTCGTTCGGGTCTAAGGTAGCAAGGTCGGGAGGCTTGGTTATGGGTCTCCCAGTGGATGCTCTGGATGTTTTCCCGCTTTGGCCTTCCTTCGGTTTTGAAGACTTTAGGAACCATCCGGGATCATATTCTCTCTCTGCCATTCCACTAGAGCTCTTGAAGGGTTTGGTGGAAACGGTTAAAAGGAAAATTTCTATTAGGGATGCAATTTACCATGTCCGTAGACTCCTGAGGGTGGTGTTCGACAACAGGGATGAAGACTACATCGCCTTGTTTCAGTTGGTGGCCGAAATGGGCCTTTGTTCTTCCTCCAAGGTTTCCCCAAGGGGTTCCCCTAGATCGACTATAGGTACCAGGGAGCTTGTCAACTTAGGGGTGGACTCAGATGGCCTTCTCGAAGCTGTCTCTAGGAATGAGAAGGGTATAGGGGTCAATCCAATCTCCCAATGAAGATTCTTTCTTGGAACGTTAGAGGGCTAGGATGCCCTAGAAGTGTTCTCAAGTTCAGGAAATGTGATGCGGACATCAGGCCATTCAAAGTATATCAACGTAGGAGGCGTGCGTTACCCGTGTCAATGTGGTTAGATGACGGATACGAGTCGGGTCTCTAGAGGTTGAAGATCTTACACATGTGTTCGTGACATGTGTAAGTTGCTTAAATGAGACATTTGGACCGTTGGATCGCGAGGATGGTGTGATCGGACCGTTGGATCGTCACGATCCACCTTCATCACGCCACTTACACGACGCTATCATCGGGGCCCATCGGGCATCTTAAATTTGAATTTAGTTTATGAACATTTGGTTTATTTAAGTTTTGAGACAGTTTGCACACAATTTTTGTGCGAATTTTTTTTATTTATAAATTTTTAAATAGGGGTATTTTGGTAATTTTATGTAATTACGGATTTATAAGGGTTGCCCTAAACCCATACCATGTTATGTTATGTTTATGAAAGAAAAAAAAGGAGCATTTTGTTTCTTACGATTTCGTCTTCGACTTCCAGTGATTGGAAGAGTGCGTGAGACCCAGGGAAGTGATTTCTCATCCTCTACTTCCTTCTCCTTCTTTCTTTTTTGAAGGTACTTTTTTTCTTTAACCCTATTCTTGTCATTTTCTCCTAAAATCTTTAGATCTAGAAGCTGATCTTGTTTATTTTTATCTAAATCATTAGATATCAAAAGATTTTCATCTCCACATGAAACCCATCACCCAAATCTAAATTTGAAGAACCACCAATTCTTTTCTTAGTTTTTCAGATTTCCCAATCCAAGAAATTCCTATTTTTCTGGATTAAAAAATCCACTTGGATCGTTAGACGGACATATTACAAGACGAAAGTTCTATCTTTCGCCGGATCCAACTAAACTCAGATTTTAATATTCAATACTTCGTGTTTGTGATGGATGACCATAATAAATGCTATATTAACCTTATTTCTTTCTTGTGTTTATGATGTATAAGGCCAATATTTTATTTGTGTTTTTAAGATTGCATAAATCTGCCCATTTCAAATACCATGCTCATTTAAGGTTAGATTAGGCCGTCCTACATCAAAATGTCCTCTCAATCCAAAGCTTGGTTGATTGTTATTTAGGAGACCAAGCTTTGATCAGTTGATAAGGGGAATTATTTGTTCTGTTTGGGGTTGTAAAGGTATAGAATGGGAGGCCCTTGATGCTGAGGGGCTGGTGGGTGGGATCTTTGTCATGTGGGATTCTACCTTTTAACATATGGAGGATAGTTGGTGGGGTGTTCTTTGTGAACGTGGTTTTCCAGGAGGTGTCTTATGGTTTTCTTTGGCTCTTCTATGGAGTTTATGGTCCTACCCAACCATCTCTTTGCAGTGCCTTCAGGAGGAAATATTGTCTACTTGGGAGAGGTGGCACCTGCCTTCATGTATTGGGGTGACTTTAATGTCGTTTGTTTCGCTCACGAGAAAATAACTAGGAAGCGGGTGACCTCTAGTATGAGGGGTTCTTTGATTGGGTCGGAAAGCATGAACTGTTGTTGGATCTTCCCATGGGGGATGTTAAATTTACTTGGTCCAATGATTGTTTTCCACCTGCTATGTCCTTGCTGGTTAGATTCTTGGGTTCAGTAGTTCATGTTTGCTCGCCAAAGAGGCCTCCCAAAACCAGTTTCAAGACCATTGCGCTGTTCTCCTAGAAGTCAATGAAATTAGCTGGTGTCCGAAACCATTCAGATTTGAGTTGACTTGAAGTGGAGGGTTTCACTCCCTGATCTCTAACTGGTTGTCTTATTGTGGTTGAGGGTTGCCCGGGCCTTATACTCCGCAGCTTAGGTATTGTTCCTGCATTAAGGAGGAGGAGATCAAATGCAATTTGGCTGAAAGTGGGTGATTGAGGGATTGCTAGTGCTTAGGGTGTGCGCCAGTTGCATTTCCTCCCTTATGGATGATGGCAAGAGAGTGATTGACAAAGACTGCATTTGCGGGTCCATTGTTAGTTTCTATTCCCACCTATTATTAGATGAGGGCAAAGATCGTCTGAAATTAGATGATCTGGTGTTTGATTGTATATCCTTGGAGGAGGCAACCTCTTTGGAGAAGCCAATCCTTTTGGATGAGATTAAAGCAACTGTCTTGGACTTGAGGAAGGATAAATCGTCCGGACCTAATGGCTTCCCCTTGGCCTTTTTCTAGTCCTTCTGGGATCTGGTTAAGCTGGATGTATTAAGTTTTGTCGAGGAATTTTTTTATAAAAAGATCTGTCATCTACCCTCTGAAATGGGATGGACCTCTATCACCCTCATTCCTAAGTTGGAGGGTGCAGAGAATCTTGTAGACTTTCGGCCCATTAGTCTCGTTAGTAGTCCCGATAAAATTGTGGCGAAGGTTCTAAGTCAGAGGTTAAGATTGGTCGCCCTGAAGATCATTTCTCCCTTTAAGAGTGCTTTTGTCTTTGGGAGGCAAATCCTTGACAGTGTGCTGATAGCTCACAAATGCCTTTGACTCTTGTTATAGAGCAGGTATGCCAGGTGTCCTTTGGATGCTTGACCTTAAAAAGGCTTCTGACCATGTGGATTGGTCTTTCTTGGATTATATGCTCGTTCAAATGGTATTTGGAGACAAATGGAGAGCCTGGATCCTCTCATGTGTCTCATTTGCAAGATTCACTGTTCTCATCAATGGATCGCCTTTCGGTTTCTTTAGAGCTTTTCGAGGCCTCTGGCAGGGGTGATCCTTTGTCTCCTTTCCTATTTGTTCTTGTTTCGGAAGCTTTAAGTCGTATGTTATCCAGGGGCCACGAAATCGGCCTCTTTTGTGACATCTTGTTTGATAATTTTCCATAGTGCATATGTCATCTCCAATTTGCCGATGATACATCGCTTTTTTGCAAAGCTAATGATTCTGTGTTGGATCTTTTGAGTATGACTATCTGCTGGTTTGAAGTGGTTTTAGATCTGAAGGTATTGCTCTAAAAGCGAATTTTATAGGATTCATCTTTCTAGGAGGAAACTATCTATTTGACAGTCTTTCATATGTGGTGTTGGATCCCTCCCCACCACCTACCTTGGCCTTTCCCTCCATGTGGGAAATCAGCCTTGTACCTGTGGGATAAAATTATCGAAACCTTGCCCTTCCCAACTATGTCGGGAAAATGGCCTTATACCCGTGGGATAAAATTATCGAACGAATAGAGAGAGTTATCCCTTGGAAAAGCAAGCTCCTCTCTCTTAGAGGCAGAATCGAAGGCTTTTGTTTCGAATATGCCCCTTTAGTACATGTCCCTTTTCTACTACCCTAAATTGGTTCTTCTTTGGATTGATAAACTCTGTAGAGATATCCTTTGGTAAGGGGGATTCTCTAGAAAACTTCTGCTTCTAAATTGGAAGGAGGTTTGCTCTCCTTTCTCTGAACTGAAGGAGGGGTGGGAATCAAGCATCTATACTTGGTTAACGAGGCTTTCTTAGGTAAATTGGCTTGGCGATTTGGTATTGAGGGTTCTAGTCTTTGGAGGTTGATTATTGTTGCTAAATATGGCTTGACTCTGTTGGGAAGGTGGACAAAGTCGTCCTCCCTTTATCGCTCTTCCTTTCTATGGAAAGGAATTGCCCGGGTGGCCCCGAAAGTCTTCGATGGCCTGGTCTTTGCATTGAGTGATGGGGAGAGAATAGTATTTTGGGAGAATAGTTGTTGTGGCGGCTCCTTCCTCATATCTTCCTTTTTGGCTTTGGCCGCTCTGTCTAGTCTTAGAACTTTTGTGGCCAAGGTGAGGGAGGAGTTTGGCTTCCTCCGTTTAGGAGGAATTTATCAGATTCTGAAATTTTGGATTTAATTGGTCTTTTGTCTTGTTTGTAGCGGTTTCTGCCCAATTCGGGAGTGGGAAATTCTTTGGTTTGGAGTCTAGCTAGCTTTGGTCTCTTTTCGGTGCAGTCCTTCTACATCTCCCTCTCGAAGCCTGTTGCTAGCTACTATCACTCAAGTGTCACCTGGTTTTATGTGGCCCCCCCAACACACACACAACAAAACAAAAACAAAACCCAAAGTAGTGCCCTTCATGTGATTGGTTAGAAAGAGCTGAGTCCTAACTATGAAAACCTCCAGAAAAGGGTTTTGATCTTGTCCAATGTGTGTCTGATGTGTTTCCATGAAGTTGAATTGATAGGCTATCTTTTCCTTCATTGTCCTTTTGCTTCAGATATCTAGTTTCTCATGGGTGATGCATTCCTCCATTGATGATGGACTCTTTTGTTCATGGCATGCCGGTGTCAGGGGTTCCCTCGGTTGAAAGAAGTGGAGGGCCATCTTCTAAGTTGTTCCTTGGGCTATTTGGGCTGAAAGAAACAATCGCTGTTAGATGAGCTGGTGGAGACAGTGTGGTGTTTTATAGTGATCCAGGGTTCAAACCCTAGTTGTGTTACCTTCCCAAAAAAAGAAGAAACAGTCGCTGTTTCCATAATTTAAGTGTCCCCTTAGTTGGGGTGTTTCGCTGGGTCTTGCTGTTATTTAAGGATTGGGCACCTTGAGGGTTCCCATGTTGGGGCCTCTCCAGCCTTGGGGCTGGTTCTGTTGTATTTTATTTTTCTTTTCTCTCTTTATTTTCCTTTTATTTTTTGTTGTTTTCTATTTTTGGCTCTGTCTAATAAATTGCTTCATCTTTCATTTTTTTTTTTTTCCCTTGCTGGTGTCTTAGGAGGAACTTTTGCAATATAGCTCAGATTACTTTGTTATAGGTTGGGCGGATGCCATTGTCAGCTCCCCCTAAGGGTTGTATTTTGCCTCCACTTGGTTTTTAATAAAATCTCTTTATTGTTAAAATAAAAAAGCTGTATCAACACAATTTTTTTTTGTGTCTGTAGGGTTGCGCTCATCATCATCTACGCCATATCCCAATTAATTGGGGTTGGCTACATGATGAAAGTTATGGCATAAGTATATGATGCCGGCTGCCGGCCTGACAACCCTCTGGGGACCCACAATGAGAACACAAACCTGACGCAACCCTCCGTTATCCATACTAATGGTGATGATGTAGGGTCATGTTGCAGTCTGTAAATGAAACGTCATATAGCAAGAGAGTCAAATCTAAGGGTTTCTAATTTAGTTGTGTTAGATTTTTGTTCATACTCTTTGTTTTTCTTTTCCTTTTTCCTCCTTCCATGTTGCAGTCTTTTTCCTTCCCCCCCCCCCCCCCTCCCCCAACAGTTATATGCTTGGTGTGGTCTTTTATATTGGTGTATGTGTACTTGCACCAGATGTCTGTAACACTTCTTTCTTCTTCTTCCAGAACTCCATTAATCTGGAGAGATTTCTTGCACACAAATGCATCACTTCTAAGGTATCTATTTTACATTGGGAAATTACTTGAATACTGACAGCATATTGTGTATGCAGCTGCTTGTATGACTTGGGAGTTGGCAGAGTCAGGGGTGTCATTTATTACTTCAGTCATCAATGGAGCTGATCTGGTGCCTACATTTTCAGCTGCTTCAGTAGATGACCTGCGCTCCGAGGTCAGTATCTTCTCTATCTTGAGATATTGCTGCTGTTGTTATTGTTCTTCAAGGGATTCTGAGTGCACTAATTTTCAAGATTCCAAATTGCATCCAGATGCATGGGCTAAAGGAGGAATTATCACCCGCAACTGTTTGCTCGTGAACTTATCATGAAACCCAGATCCTGTGCCTGCATATCATGTGTAGGATGTCCTGGTGATGCATGAGGTACCTGACCCAAGATCAGGCTGGTCCACTCATTAGGCAGGGGCCGCACATGAATCAGATTTTTGTCTGGTTTAGTTTAGGTTAATTATTTTTTGTACAGGGGTTCACCTGATCAGTGGAACTGCCAAGTTTCGCTTAAGGTGATCTTTCATGGTGGTGCTACCTTATGCATGCCTCAGATGTTCTACTCATGTGACACATTTGCATCTGAGCTGGGTCCCATATGACATGCAAATCATTCCTCAGCTAAATATCATATGACCTGGCATTCAATTTGCCCTAGCCATGGTTTTTTTTTTTTTAAAATCTAACAATATGGTGTTGTATTGCCAGATACATGGTTTCTTGTTCCAGCAATATGATATGTGTTTTTGTTTCATATCGACAATATGGAACACTAAATTAGTTAAAATTTACACAGATGTGCATGATCTGTAGTGCATACAATACATAAAGCACAAAAGCTCTTAATGGTAGTAGCAAACCCACCGAAAGTGCTTATGGACATGGTTGCAAATGTCAGCTATTTCCCCCCCAAAAAAAGAGAAAAAAAGAAAAAAAAAAGGAATGAAACCTTTGATCTATTCCCTTAGTTCTCTTGTGGAGTTTGTGTTATTACTGGGTTTCCTAACGAAATATTTCCTCACACAGGTGACAGCGTCTGCATGGCTTAACGATCTAAGGAATCAGATCGAGCAAACAAGAATCCTGAGCACCGTCTATCGATCTGCATCCGCCTTGGGGTCCCGTCTTCCATCCATTGCCAGTGCTCGAGCACGAGTCGCCGGTGCTGGTGCTATCCTACGTCCAGTCTCTAACAGTACGCAGGTAAGCCTGCCCTGGCTAGCTACTCCTTGGAGCTGTTTAGGCGTATTTCACTGTTGCTTGGATGATTTTAACCATTCAATTTTTATTTTTATTTTTCACATCTAATTTTGACTCGGAGTATGTTAGTTCTTAACCGACCATTTGATGGCCACCGATTGAATGATTTTGATAGTTCAATCAGTACAAATTTCAGGCTATGCTCCATCCACAATGGGACGCGAGTTTCTGTGGTCGGAAGCTATGTGGGATTGACAGAGATGCCCGTGACAAATCCACTCCGTCCATCAGTTTTGCAAGACCACAATAGTATAGGAGTAAAACATAAAGGTAGATCCAAAACTTAGGTGCACCACATCACATGAAACAGTGGGGATTGGATGCCTACCATTGGAAGCTGTGGGGGCCAGAGAAGTTTTGTATCAGGATGATATTTGTACCTACAGTTTATCAGAGTGTTAATAACCCTATGAACAGTTTGGATGACATAAACATCATGGCCTGCTCTGGGAAGGGTTCAAAGGTGGACATTTCCGGTATTACTGTTTCGTGTGGTGTGGCCCACCTGAGTTTTGGATCTGCCTAATTTTTGGACTCCTGTACTTGTGGTCTTGCAAAACTGATGGACAGAGTGGATTTGACGCGGCCATCTGTGGGCCCCACAGCTTCCAACCACAGGATCTTCCAGTGGCAGGGTGGCACAAGCAACTCATGTCTCCACAATGGGGTCTATGATTTGGACTGTCTGGATTGACATAGTGTATGCTGTGTGCAGTGGACGAGTCACTGACATTAAGGAGCTGTTAGTGAATCATGGTCTTTCTTACATTCTAGTTTTCCATCGACTGATCTCAATCCCCTTTTTTACTGTGCAAGAATATGTGGAGCTCAGCATGTTTGGAAGCGTAGGAGAACGATTTTTTTTTTTGCTGATATAATTACCCAGTATCCGAGTTCTAGATTGCAGTATATCAGTGTGACAAATATCACTGAGTTTCAACACGAGGTCATGGGTTCGAGTACCCATTGTGGTGAAATCCCACTGGTGTGAGTGCGTGGGTTAAAAAAAATATATATATCACTGAGATTTTGAAATTCTCATGATAATATTGTGAGAAATATGCGAAATATTTAGTCACGAGATTGTCAAAATCTCGGCAGATATTAAAATATCTCATTTTTATCGTGATGTTAACTAGTAAAAACATTTAGGAATTTGTTACATAAATATATATTTAAATTTAAATTTATTTAGTAATTTACAATAAACATTTTTATTTTTGGTGAGATTACCCTGATAATATCCCAAGAAAAACCTCAAAATTTGAACATCTCCTGAGAAATTTCCAGCAGAGAAATTGCTGAGAACAGGATTTGTCAATATGCTGTAGACTCCTCCCTGAAATCTGGGTTACAATGTCATTAACCATGTGCTTACCATTGCCCCTTCAAACTATGTAGGTTGTGATGAAGAGAGCTCGCAACGTGGCTCAGGCGGCATTGGCCCGTCCATCCCTTCGGCTATCCTCATGGTCATGTATGGGGGCACGCCATCGGATAACAGCTGCTGCTTCAAACCCTAAAATGGATGAAAACCATACAGAAATTTCCACCACCACAACAACAGGAGCTGCTGAGCCTCTTCTGATGTCCCATGAATCCACAACCATTGTCGAAACCACAGAGCTGCCATTATCAACATCTGAACGCAGGTCATGGAATTTAGAAAATGACTGCTCTAGTTCCAGCGAAATGATAACATGTGCTGACATGGACAGTGATGGGGCCGACGGTGAGGAACTCATGGGCCATGGCAGAAGTGAGGACCGCATGACGGAAGAAGAGCTGTGGCAGCAGCTCAGTCACGAACTGTACAGGCAAGAGGAAGGCGAGGGAACTGATGTGGTGAATGAGATGAGGGAGGAGGAGAGAGCCGCCGTGGCGGAGGTGGCTGGGAGCTCATCAGAGAGCTCGGTGCTGGAAAGAGCAGACGCCCACCGTTTCTTTCCTCCAGGAAAGATCATGCACATTGTCAGTCTCGTTCATGAGGAGGAGCCTATGAGCGAGGAAGCCGATGCTACAGATGACGTTGAAGACCACCGGCCCGCTGACTCAAAGGTGGGGATTTTTCTGACACCGAGGTCACTATACGGTAAGCTGAGGCTATCGCAGACCATGATCAGTGACCATTTCATGCCGATTTATAAGAGGCAGATTGATCAGCTAATCAGTGAGCTAGAAAAGGAAGAGTCAATGAATGGGAGTTGTATTGAAGAGGATGTATTGTGATATTATAGATAAAAACATATTTTTGTGAAATTCCACACGTGTTTTTGAGCCTTTTCTTATTATATTTGTAAATTAGTTTGGGGAATTTTTACCAACAAAATGTTGGGAATTGATTTTGATTTTCCATCTGATTGAGGTGGTTGTGCATTCTTTTTCTACTTAAATTTGACACGTGCGCCAAATCCAGTCTGTTCATCAGGTGGGCCATGTCTGGAGTTATTGGAGTTATTTGATAATCTGAAGGTGCGGTGGTTGATAAGCAGGCACATGGAAAATGTTCATCTGTCCATGGTTTATGTCAAATTGAACTGCCCTTGCTGCAGGACAGACTGTAGATAGATTGTCACGCCAATATCAGATTTGATTTAACGGTTCTAAACTCCGATCAATGGACATTTGTTGGTTGAACGTAGGCTATTTAATATTCTTCATCTCATCAATCGTCGTGGAATCTAAAATTGAAGAATTAATTGGCATTCCTCACCATCAAATATTTATGATCTTCCACTCAGGCCGTCTATCGCGTGCTCTCTCTCTCTCTCTCTCTCTCTCTCTGCAATTGGATCTGTACTCTGCAAACACGGATGGTCTAAATCCCTTATATCAAAGGTCTGATGGATTACAATGATCGAAACAGGAAAGGTAATAATCTATCAATGCAATGGTAATTTTCCTACAAAGTTCGTTCCCAGGTTACCCAAGTAGAGATGGCCCTCTACTTCCAACGCTGATGTGACCAAAGACATCACCTTACCATCCCAATCATCGTACATTTTGAGAATCTTCCCATCGGGTCCAACGTTTACAACCGTTGCTTTCCTCTTCACGGGTGTGATCATATTCATCACCTTTGGAAAGGTTGCAAGGATGCGTTTGGCCATGCTCGATCGGTGGACGAAATCAAGGCCTGTAGATCTCAACTGCAAGATAGATAAAAACGGATCTCCATGTATCATTATCAATGTTTGTAGTACACCTGGAATGAGATGAGGCGTGACCAGTGGGCTCATCCATTGGGCTTCGGAGATCGGCCCACCACTGATGGGCCAGACTGGGCCACAGAAATTCTTGTTAGCAGATGGTTGACTTGAATCAAGCAAGAATTTCAAAATTTAAAATTTCAAAAGTCCATTAGAAATGGTGTTGGGATTCCCATCCAACAACACTATTGGACGGTGAGAGATTACTCTTTCTGGCCGAATGGATAAATGAGCTCAGCTTGGGCTGGATCCAATCCATTGCAACCACTGATCTTGACCGTTAGAAATGGAAAGGGCAAAAATGGAAGATAAAATATTAGGCAAACCTCCAGCAAGGCAATCCAGAAGGAGCCATCAGGTGCAAGATTGATGTTATCAGGGGCCCCTGGAAGATTCTCAATGAACGGCTCTCGTTTCCCCTCTAACTCCCCCTTCAGCCAGTATTTCAAGCACCGGAATCTGACCATCGTAGATTAAAAAAATAAATATGAAAATTAAAAGAGAGATTCTCAATGAATGGCTGAGATTAGATCGGGTAAAGACCTACCAAGCCCAGTCCGTTGAAAATTTTGGGCCCAGTAATGGACTGTGGGCCTGAAAGTTTCACCGAAGTCTTACCGGGTCTGAATCCAGACTTTAGTCGGGTCCCAAGCAAAAGAGGTTCCAAACTAAAGCCCAGTCCAAGTTCGCTTGTTTTGGACCCAAATGGGCCTAACAGATTAACGGGCCTAAATTAAGAACCGTTGATGAAGAGGCCATTGTGGGCCATCAACTACAGTGCACACGTCCCTGACTTGTTCTCCCTTGCGTGCACGTTAGAGAGAACCCTTGCATGGGACGATGGGATCTTTCCTTACCTCCACGTCTCGCAAACGATGAGAAAATCTTCGGCTGGCGACAGTGCAACTCCATTGGGGAAACACAGACCGTCCATCAGGACCGTTGTTCTCTTCATCGACGGGTCGTACTTAAGGATACGTCCATGCGGTTTGGCCTCCAACACATCGAGGAACCACTCATGCATCTCAAATTTCGTACTTGCATCGCTGAAGTATATGCTTCCATCTGATGCTTCGATGACTTCGTCTGCGCACCTGTTATATATAAAAAAAAACAAATCACTACCATTATGAAAAAATTCCTTCGTTGTTTCAAAGGTGTGTATCGATGATCATCATCAGCTTGTGTGGTTTCAATGTGATTATAGATTCCAATGGTCAGATCTGATCCCTTTACTGTTAAGAAACAGACCCTCCGTCCCATGGTCTTTATAAAAGAAATGTCTTGGAAGAGTGGAAAAGAGATAATTTTAAAGGGAGTTGGACAGTTCGTAACTTTAGATAAATAACTTATGTCACAAGTAACTTGACTTTATTTTCTACTTATTCAATGGGTAAATATGTTTGGAAACATCATCATTACTGGTCAATAAGTAAAAAGGCATGTTTGGTTTTAACAGCATGAGTATTTATCCCTCAAGTATGTTTGGTTCTTTAGATCTATCGTCCATCATGTAAGGGAAATCGGCGTACTGAGTTACTCAGTACGCTCTTACCATACTGAGAAATCTCTGTTGGGCCCACCATGAATGTATCTGGTCTATCCACATCGTTCATCCATTTTTCCATGTAATTTTAGAGGTTGAGACCAAAATTTAAGCATACCCAAAGATCAAGTGGACCATACCATAGGAAACAGTTAGAATAATGACTTCCACCATTGAAACCTTTCTAGGGCCCATAGTGATGTTTTTTTTTTTCTTATCCAACTTGTTCATAAGATCACACAAACATGGATGAAGGGAAAATAAAAATACATGCTTGATCCAAAACTTCTATGGGCCCCAAGAAATTCTCAACGGTAGATGTTCAATTCACACTGTTTCCTATAGTGTGGTCCACTTGAGGTTTAGATATACTTAATTTTCAAGCCCTAAAATTATCTGGTAAAATGGATGGACGGAGTGGACAAGATACATAAATCACAGTGGACCCCACAGAGTTTACTCAGTACAGTTACTCAGTACACAATCTGCTTCCCATGTAAGGTCAACCTTTGATATAGACCATTCATTGTGTGGGCCCCATCTTTGATGTGGAACGTCAATCATGTGAGCCCACCTTGGATGTCAGCCATTCATCATTAGGGGCGACCTTTAATGTTCACCGTCCATTATATAGGGCCCACCTTTGATGTTAGTCATTCATCATGTGGGGCCCACCATTAATGTCATTGTCCATCATATGGGGCCCACCTTCAATATCCACCACCCATCATGTGGAGCCACATTTGATGTGGACCGTTCAACATGTGGGCCCTAACTTGGATAGTACACTCCTTATGGCCGACTTTGACGTGGAGTGTCCATCATGCGGGGCCCACCTTGATGTGAATTATCCATCATGTGGGGCCCACCATTATTAATTGCCCATCATGTGGAGCCCACCTTTGATGTGGATAAGTCCATCTTGTATGGGCCCCACCTTCATGTGGGTTGCCAGTCATGTAGGGCTCGCCTTGGATATGGTCATTCATCATTAGGGGTCAACCTTTGACGTGGACCATCCATCATGTGGGTCACCTCAACATGGGCCATCCATCATGTGGGGCCCAACTTCAATGTCCAATGCCCATCATGTGGAGATCACCTTTGACGTGGACTGTCCATTTTGGATGGGGTCTATTTATCATTAGGGCCAATCTTTGATATGGACCATCCATTATGTGGGCCCACATTAATATGGGTAGTCCATCACGTGGTGCCCGCCTTTAATGTGCGTCATCCATCATGTGGGCCCGACCTTTGATGTGCATTATCCATCATGCAGGAGTCTCCTTTGATATGGTCCTAGAGTGAGAGAGAGGGATGTAGAAAAGTTCAAAATTGGAAAGCCGAAGACAAAAAAAAAAAAAAACACTGAAGCTTTAAGCACACCTAAATTATTTTTGCAATATGTTTGCCAAACCAACTTAAAAAAAAAAAAGAAAAAAAAGTAAATAACCTATAAGTTAAAAAGTAGCTTATTCAGTGGTATCCAAGCAATCTCTTAATTTCTCCAGTTTAAGTGAAAAAGAAAGTTCATATAAATGTAGATAAATTACCTAATCACATAAATCATTTATACCTTCTTATTTATTTATTTTTTATTTTTAGCTTATGAGGTTTTGATTTAGCTCTTTCTTTTTAAAGTTTTGCTTTACTTACAACAATTGTGTGTGGATATTTTTTCACAATACAACTAGATGATCTAAGTTGGGTGGTCCAACATATGAAAGACTGAAACTCATGAAGAATGACCTTAAAATGAACATTTATTAGTGGCATTCAAACAAATGGTTGGAAACAAAACTAAGCTAAAGATTCCACTAGAAAATAATGTAGATTGAAATGTCCAATTTTGGTGATTTTTGGAACATGGTCCATCCATATTGATATGCACAAAATGGACAATTTAGATGATATGAGCATAAAGCCATGCAGCAACACACATTAAACCTAAAAGATATCAAATAAAAAAAAAGGGCATATGGAAACACATGTTACCTTATCTTAGAACCTTCAACTTCAGATGCAAGAACGGTCACACTATCTCGATTAACCTTTAGCAACCCCTGCATTATAATATCTTTTCATCAGTACAATTTTCTACAGGAGTTTTTGATACTTTGGTCGAGTATAACACTTGATATGCATAGATTCTGAAGGATTGAATAATAAAATATATTTTCTTTATTATTTCCTCTATTTTATTCTTATTTAAATAGATGAAATTCTTATAATAATTCATGAACTAGTGTAGTGTCTAATTATTTTTTAATCAAAAGATTGGGTCTAAATATTTATTAATACAATGAGTATTTTATTGAATGGTTAAGTTATTACTAAATAAAAATTATAATTAGAAAATAAATAGTGAGATATAATCCAAAGTGCTTTTTATTTGTTATTATGGCAGAGAAATTCATTGGTCTAATTCAGAACTTTCCAATGCAATGCAAGTGTGTATATGTGGCCTACATTAACTCAGATGTATTAAATTGTGGAACTCACTTTCCCACATCAAAATCCAAAGTCCAAACCTCATAGTCATGGAAAATTGTTTATTGGGACAAAACGTTTGGATGTTTTTCACTTTTAATCATCCAATGAATGTCTAACAATCCAATAGTAAGGTAATTAAATAAGAGTAGTTATTTATTTATTTATTTATATTTTAATGATACATCTAAACTAGTTTAAAGTTAGTTCAATTAAATCATAGTATATGGAGTACAATTTTAGTAATAATAGTAGTGAAAATGAGGAATTACCTAAGATTGCTGACCAATAAGTTTTCCAAAATAACCACTTTCAACACATTGGGTCAATAATTCATGAGTAGAGAGATGGAGAAGAATGTTATCCACGTAAATTAAATTGGAGGAAAGAAATGGAGTTATGCCTTTAGAGTTATATAAAACTGGAAGGTCCGTTTTCATGAAATGGACATGCAATTTACTATGG
Source organism: Magnolia officinalis (assembly GCA_021015155.1). Classification (NCBI taxonomy): domain Eukaryota; kingdom Viridiplantae; phylum Streptophyta; class Magnoliopsida; order Magnoliales; family Magnoliaceae; genus Magnolia; species Magnolia officinalis. The sequence goes on from JAJHSJ010000009.1 coordinate 3,385,622, forward strand.
AGTCGAATGACTCGGGTCTGGATGACTTGCTACATAAAGATTGATAGGTCGTGTATTCCGTGATAATACTCAAATCAAAAGTTATGACTGATTTATACTCCAAACTTTGAACAACAATTTCTCTATATTTAGAATGAATTTCTTCAATCTTGACACATTTGATGCCCAATTATGTTATACCCTATGTAGAACTGGACTCCGATCTAACAGACTACTTTCACTTCCATTCTGACCTCTTTTGATCTAGTCGTGCCAAGAATTCATCTGCAGCCTATTCTACATCACAAGGGATACTAAATAAGTGTAATAACTGTCCTATGGGTGGGAAACTAAGGCCTTAAGACTATAAATACCCATTCACACTCTAAAATATTTGTTCTTTGTGCATGTATGGCCCACTTGGGTGGGCCGGATCGTTCTGGGTCAGTCTTGGGCCTGCTGTACTAGTCCCAAGCTGTTCTCGGGCCTTGGGTCTTAGGTGTTGTATGGGCTTGGCCCTACCTTGGTCTGACCCATTGTCACCCCTAAATAAAGACGGGCCATCTCAAACCTCCACGACATATGCATCTTGCACGTGGATTGTCGGTTCCATTTTTGTAAATGTATACTTCTTTGTTCATGTGCAGGTTGCTTGATCAACGGATGGATTAGAAACACTCACGTTTGAAATAGATTTGATTAAATTTTGAGCCAGGGTGGGCCATGGCCCATCAGTTTTGGTCGGGCCAGGTCTAGGCCCAGACGGACCCATTTCCGTTCCTAGTCCTGGTGGGGCTTTTGACCTATGTCTTTATCTAGTGATATAGACTGGGCCTGGATTTCCTGTATCTAACTCAACGGTTAGGATTGGGCAAGCTTCTGATAGGCTTCACTTGGATAATGGATTCCTCGTAAATGCCCCAAATTAGAAGGTCTCAACCGTTCATTTTTTGGGCATTTTCTGTCTCATGTGGCCCATAGCTTTAGTTTGTTCTCCACCGTTTATTTATGGTCGCTAATCAAGTAGCTAGGATCCTCCAATCTGGTTCATAAATTCCAGGGTTGCCAATATAAAATGATTCTCATCCAATCAATGGTCTGTACCAAGCTAGACGTGGGCCCCACATTGATGGGAATTTAAACGTTTATGTTGAGGCCATAAGCACAAAATTACAAGAAATAAGAACAGCCAAAGTAGCTTTAAAAAAAAAAAAAAAAAAAAAAAATCAGGTTTCACCTTATAGGCTTCTGCGACAATCAGATCACCGTCCATTGACATGGCCAATCCAAACAAATATGAGCCGCCGACCATCTTCCAATTCTCCCACGACCCATTTGGATGTATTTTCATAATCCAACCGTCCCTTGTGGCAGTGTAGATTGCCCCAGTTTTGTCCACACACACATCTTCAGGCCCCTTGAGAACACCTTCTCCAATTTTAACCACTGACTGTGAAAAAAGGAAACAGAAAACAAGTCAGTTTCTTTTGGATATAGGATCATGTTCGAATGATCCGAACCGTTCGTCTGGTGGGGTTTGTTGTAGATGGAGAATGCCCATAAAAAGATCTCATATTGGAATAAACCATTTTATCATTTTAACTCTTTACTTTGAGCATGGACTGTCTCCTTAAACATTATTTTAAAGTAAGAATATTCAAATGAGTATCCTATATTTAAAAGCAATCATCTCAATTATGTATCCATTAAGATGAAAGGTTCAGATCATCTAACGTATCCATTAAGATGAAAGGTTCAGATTGATCAATAGTACTTAGAACATGTTACACGTGTGTACAGATAAGTGTAATCCTTAATGGCCCGTTTGGGAGAGTGGATTTGGAACCCTTGATTTGTAACCCCTTCGATTTGAAATCCTCTTATTGTGTTTGGCACCATAGATTCATAACCATCTTCAATCCAAAAGTAACTATGCCTAGTATATTTTCCGGGGTTTGAATTTAATTACTAAAACAATTTTAATATTTCTAATTAGCGAACATATGTAATGTTTGTAATAAGTCCGCTGAAATATATACTTTGCCCGAAAATGATGAAATTCCAACTCTCAGATGGACCACAAGCATAAGATCACATCTGAGTGACTAACCAACAATTTTTAAGATAATGTTTGGACGACATTGATCATCATATTAAAGTAATTATCGTGATGCAATTGACACACATGTTACACATGCAACTCTTGGAAAAATCTCAGATGTAATCCAAGCTATCGCTGTGGATTTCAAATCCCCTCAAACCCCTGTTTGAGGGGATTTGAAACCCCAATTAATTTATGGCACGATTTGAAATCCCCTCAAATCATCCCAAATCCATGGTGCCAAATCCCCTAGTTGAGCCGATTTCACACATCACATAAGCTCAGTTGAAGTGAAAACTTTTGTCGTCCATTAATGGTCAATCACCACTGTTTCCTATGGTTTGGTCCACCTGATAATTGGATCTGCTTCATTTTTGGCATAATGCCCTAAAATGATATGAAAAAATGGATGAACAATGTGGATACAAAATGAATACATCAAGGTGGGCCCTACATTAAGGGTCGCAATGTCTTGGGTGAGTCTGGGTCTCACCTAACCCACACACTCTAGCAGCGCTGTACACAAGTTGAGTTAGCTCGGGCAGCTCGCTCGACTCGACTCGGAAAAGCTTGATTCGCCTTGGCTTGAAATTGGATTCGGACCTAGTCCAGTTGGTTTGTGGAGCTCGAAAATTTTTCAAGTTGAATTCGAGCTTGTCTTAACAAATCTATATATATATATATATGGAAAAGGTACAATGCCTCCAGCTGATTTTAACGTCCCATGAGGTCGAGCTATGTGGGCCCCACCATGATGTGTTTCGAACATCAACACCGTGCATTTGATGTGTCCCCTTTAAATTATGGGATATCCCAAAAATCAGCCGTATATGGAACTTAGGTGGGCCATACCATCTAAAATCATGTGAAGAATGCTAAAAACATATAAAAGCACTTGGTGGGGCCCACCTGAAATTTGCATGCGCCTGAAACTTGGTCTGAACCCTCATACAAGTGGGACACACATAATGGATGGGTTGGATTTGCAAACCACATCTTCGTGGGCCCAAAAAAATGGTTATGAATGTTTTAATGGTGTACGACACCTCTCAACTTCTGTATGTGGTGTGGCCCACACAAGTCACGGATTGACTTGATTTTTGAGACCTAGGTCCACGATGGAATCGTGCATCTGACTGATGGTGCTGATGTTTGAAACGCAACACGGTGGGGCCCACACAGCTCGACCTCATGAGACGTTAAAATTTGCTCCAGCGCATTTTCCTTTTCCCCATATATATATATATATATATTATATATATATATATATATATATATATATATATATGTATATTAAGACTACTCTCATATCTTGATTTTGATGTTGTTCACCGAGTGTTTGATGAAATACCTACAAAACGTTGTTATTATTTCGCATTATGTGAGAAATTGACTATAAACTACATATTTGAGAAAATGTCGTAGAGGCTTGAACTCAGCTCAAACTGGCAAGAGCTATTGACTGAACCAAGCTAAGCTAACCAGTCAAGCTCGAGGACCGAGCCAAACCAAGTTCAAGCTGAGGTTAATTATTGGCCGGGTAGAGCCAAGTTTTGCCAAGCTCAACTCGATTCGACTCGTGTACATAGCTCTACACTCCGGTCTGTATATAATTGCACTAGAAGTTTGCGTACTCTTCGCCCCTTTTTATCATTTCCCAGCAATGTCGCAAATATTGTCAAGAGTTTGAAATCTCGCTTTTAATAAAGTGAGAAATACACCAAATGATATGGTGAAATTCTTAAAATCTCTGCAAATTTAAAATACTACAATAATATTGTAATATTAATTCGAAACATTAAAGGCCTATTTGGATGCCAGTGAGTTGGGTAAGTGGGGAGTGACTTACAAGGAAGTCACTCACAAGTGATGTTTAGGGGAGAAAATTCACATGTAAGTAACTTATAACCTGTAAATCACTTATTGGTAAGTCATTTATAACTTAAAATAACTTATAAGCATCCAAAGAGGCCCTAAAATTTGTTATATCAATGCATAGCTAAAATTTAAATATTTTAAATAAATTACAATAAATATTTTACTAATTTTATTTTTGGTGAGATTTTCCCCATAATATCATAAAAAGCTTCAATATTTGAAATTTTCTTGGGAAATTTCCAGGCCGAGAAATTGCCGAGAACCGGAATTGTGACTAATAATTGAAAGTTTCGACGTAATCAGATTGGGACCTGATGTAGACGTAATTTAATGTGGACGTTCGGAAGCTGATAAGCTTTGATGTGGACCTTGGCCTTGTATTGGGAATCTTTCCAATGGTCCAAGCCGTATATTTGATGGGTGTCATTTTGTAAGGTGATACTAAGAAGAGAAAGGAAGCATTGCTCTGTGAGTTATAGTGCTCCTAGTTGCATCTGCCAAATGGACAGTTGAATAGATGGATCTGAACCGTCTATTAAGTCTACAACACATTTTATAAGTTATTGGGCAAAATTCATACCGATCGGATGATCCAGTCCATTGATGGTTTGTTTTTATTTATGTGGCCACCCTTTTTCTCAGTCTTGGATGGCATGGTTAGGATTGCCTAACAAAAGAGACACTTTGGAATGGTAAGAAATTCATCATGGAATATGTAGAAATTCCACAATCAAAACATGATTATTTGGCTTTGTAACTTGGGTGGCCTTCAATTTGAGTGGCTAAAATCATCACATAAGGGTAACCAATGGCTTAGATTGAGCAGATGACGGTCCAGATTGAGCACCTGAGTGTCAGCATGGCTGAGTGCCAACTTTGTGCAAAATCAGTGCTGCGAGTGCCGGCTTCAGTGTTTTTTGCACTTTTACATTTGCCAGGCTCCATCACAGGTTTAGTTTTAGGCTTGATTGCTCTTTATCTCTTCAGCAGCGCATCAAACTAGGGATGTATATGGAGGCGAGTCAAGGTGGGCCAAGCCTGGCTCGACTCGTCAATGAAATACTCGAGTTCGAGCTCAAGCTCGAGGGACATTGAAGTTTAGCTTGTTTGTCAAAGCTTTTGAGTCGAGCTAGTGGTTCGAGTTGAGTCGAGCTTGTTCGTATGTCAATTTATTACATTTTTTGGTAGGGAAAGGGAAAGAGAGGGAATGGAGAGTCGAGTAGAGTTTATAATTATTTTTACTTTTATATATAATATATATTATTATATATATATATATATATATATATATATATATATATATATATATATATCTCAAGCCAAGTCAAGCTCAAGTCAAGTTGATATGCAGCATGCTCCACCTCAACTCGACCTCAACTCAAGCTTTTAAAAAGTAGCTTGGCCAGCAACCGGCCTCGAGCTGGCCCTTCAAACCGAGTCAATCTGAGCTGATTCGAGTCGAGTGGAGCGAGCTTTTCAAGCTAGCTCGGCTTGTGTACAGCCCTACATCAGACTACATCTCAGGCTTGGTTGCTCTTATCTCTTATGTAGTTGTTCGGTTCGTCGGAGCCCGACATTGATGCGAAAGTACCGAGCTCAAGAGAATTGAACCTACTTAATCTTATCTATTCAATCTTATGTGTCTCTCTTTAATTTCTTATAAAAGTGACTTCACCCTAACAATTAGAGACAAAGAGAGCCCTGAGGAAAGGGAGAAGAAAATTAGTTGAGGAAGAGAGTTTGAGATAGAGGCTTTTACTCTCTAGATTTTTCTTCGATTTCTTTGATTCTATTTTAATTTCAAAGCCAACTCTATATTCGGTTTATCATTATTCATTATGCATATTCCAACCCTATTGCTTTAAGCACATAGGGTAATAAGTTTTTATATGATATCATATAAAGTATAATATACCATTGTCTCTCTTAAAGGTCTTTTATACTAGAATAAGTAGCTCAAAGTATTAATCGAAAATTCCGTATTTTTATTTTTATTAAAAACTCATTTTTTTTTAATCCTCATCTTTTTACTTTCAATTTATAGATATTTTATAATTTAGACATTTAAATCTTAGTATTTTAATGGAACTTCTTTAAATTTTCTTCGAAATCATTCACATGAGACAACATATAGAGCGGACCTATTTTATTGCAAGTGATCTTGACCGTCCATATCAGAGGCTAATGATCAGATGGTTATGATTGTAAGATTGGGCTCATATTTGCGTGGTAGCCCATGAAATCTGCTTCGGACTTAATGGACAGTAGAGATCAATCGATTGGATTGTTTGAGGGTCCCGATGCAACTAGGAGCACTATAACTCATAGTGCTTCGAGCACACTAGAGCATTTCTCTATCAATCGAAGCATTTCAACCCTGATATTTCACAAGTGACGGAAGATCAAAGGGTAGCAATATTCAAACATAAGATTAGTTTTATTTTATTTTATTACATTTTTAGATCACATCCAAGAGAAGGCCAATCGTATAAACGGTTTGGATCATTGAAAGATGAGCGTGGGCCAGAAAGCTGAAGTCCCAACCTACACAACACGTCAAGATGTACTCTAGGAAGAACTTTGCTGTGCTTACGCACATGTATAAGTCAGCACTCCATCCATCACCATGTAGATGGTTTTACCGAAGAATCATGACAGTATATTCATCAGATCGGCTAGTTTTTCAAGTGGGCCGTACAGGAGGAACAGTAGGGTGGGTGAACGCCCACCGTTGAATCCTTCCTGGCCCACCGTGAAACGTCATCT